>CM052887.1:13099088-13261086 GCA_028534135.1 Potos flavus | reverse complement strand
TTCTTCCATGAGGAGAGACAAGACACATTAAAACACTCAGAACAAGGGACTGAGAGTTTTGGAGGGGAGGGGGTGGGGGGATGGGCGAGCCTGGTGGTAGGTATTGAGGAGGGCACATATTGCATGGAGCACTGGGTGTGGTACATAAACAATGAATCTTGTAACACTGAAAAAATAAAATAAAAGTATTTGGGGAAAAAAAGAAAAAAAAAAAAAAAAAAAACCACTATGGGTAGGTAGGTGGGTGGGTGTATATTTTGTTTTGACTCCGACCTCTTCCTGGGGCAGACTTTTAAAAATCAGTCATTCTCTTTCCTACAAAAACAAACAATCTTCCTTTCAGATAATTGATTTGGTACAAATGTTGTATGTATTAGTTTTTTATTTGCTACATAGCAAATTGCCACAAACTCAGAGGCTTGAAAACTACCAATTTATTATCTTAAAGTTTTAAAGGTTAGAAATCCAAAGTGGGTCCCAGTGGGCTAAAACAAAGGTATTGGCATGGCTGTATTCCTTTGAGGTTCTATGGAAGAATTCAAGTTGTTTGGCAGAATTTAGTTATTTGTGGTTATAGGACTGAGGTCATCCCCACTTCCTTCTTGGCTGTCAGCTGAGGACAGGTCCCAGCTTCAATAAGACATCTGCATGTCTTGGCAGATGAGCCCCCTTCCTTCATCTTCAAAGCCACCAAATCTAGTTAAGTACTTGTATGCTTTAGATCTCTGCTGCCTCTTCTTCCATTACTGCATCTCTCAGACTACTCGTCGACCTTCCTGTTCTACTTTTAAAAACACATATTTAGAATGGACCCAGCTGGATAACCCAGAATAATCTCCCCATCTCAAAGTCCATAATCCTAATCATAGTTGCAAAGTCCCTTCTGCCACGTAAAGTAACATCCTCCTAAGTTCCAGGAACGAAGATGTGAACATCTTTGGGGGCCCATCAAATCTGTGCCTACCACATGATACTTACTAAGCTACTCTGACTTGAAGTCAGGAACAAAACCACAGAATATATCACTATCCTTCAACTAAACTGTAAAAGTTATTAGGCCCAAACACATTAGAATTCAAAATGCTAAGCAACCTCCATTAAGCACGACCACTATCAGAGAATCCATCAACTTAGTTATTATCACTAAATCTTTACTTTTTAAATGCATGAATATCTAAATATCTGAACAGAACTTACATAAGGCTGAGTAAACTAGATTTTTCCCTGTAAAATAGCACTGGTTTCTACCTTTAAGCTCCCCTCTTTGTTCATTTCCTCGATGTCCCACAAATCCTTATCTATAAGTAAGCCTCCCGTAAGGCTAAAGCCACATTGGAAGACACACAGACTTAGAAGAGATTTTCTGGAAAGCATGATGCTTTTTGTATCATATACACAAAAATCAGTTTGTCAAAATGGTAATAAGACCCATGAGTGCAAGGCACAACATCCAAAATCTTAGAATCCCCATAATAAATATATTCAAAGACTAAATAAAGAAATGGTATTACAATTTGGGGTACCTGGGTAGCTCAGTAGGTTGAGCATCCAACTCTTGATTTCAGGTCAGGTCATGATCTCAGGGTCATGAGATCGAGTTTGAGAGTCTCTCCCTCTCCCTCTGCCCCTCCCCGCTCCTGTTCTCACTCGTTCTCTCCAAAATAAAATAAATATGAAAGAAAGAAAGAAAGAAAGAAAGAAAGAAAGAAAGAAAGAAAGAAAGGAAGGAAGGAAGGAAGGAAGGAAGGAAGGAAGGAAGGAAGGAAGGAAGAAAGAAAGAAAGAAAGAAAGAAATGGCACTGCTCCTTTAAACTAGTTAAACCAAAGAGAAAGAATAATTTCTATAAGCTCTTATAAGTATTTACCTTAGAATACAGATTGTTAAATGGTGAGAATAATGAGCCCATGAAACTGACTTCAATCTTTAAGTAAAAATTTCCACAATACATGTCATCTTTTCAAAACAAAATGATAACTTTTAGCAATATTCCAAAAAGCAAAGTAATGATAGAATGACATGACAAATTTATTGTTCTAAGTTTGTATGTCACTTAGACTCTCTTAAACATTCTTGTATCCATTCATTCTTTGGAATACTGAGATTTCATATGTATTTTTAAGTCAGGCATTTATCATTACCTCTAATTATATTTAAAAACTAAAAACAATGTATGAATTCTCAACCTACACGTATTTTTTTTTACAGAGTGACCCAAATTTAAAATGCTTGTTCAATTTTATGAACTTTGAGTGCATATGAGAAACGGGCAAATACAAATGAATTTAGTCCAGCTTCCACTAATGCAAAATAAGTTGGTCAGGCATAGTTTCCTGAAGATAATTTTTAAACCTAGATAAACCATTTTTCAAAACACACTATTTGAGGGCACTAGAAAGTAACCAAAGGCAGGAACAGACTAAAGAAGGTTTACATTTGGAATACAGAAGCTGCAATGGGTAAGAATTGCAAGTTTAGGCGCTTTTTTGCCTCAGGGCACTCACTAGAACTACTCCCATCAACACCCCTAATTTCAATATCCACAACTCTTGCAGCAGAAAAACACAGGCTTACAGACTAGAGGTTGCAGCGGCAGACAGATTAGCCACAAATTTAGGGAAGAAATTATAAAAGCACCAGAGCCAGAAAAGGAACAAGACTCAAATCCCAGGCTTACCACTGAAATATACATGCAGAAGCAAGATCCAAGGGGATGCAGAGTAAAGCAAAGCAAAAATCAGAGGGGTGTTTGTCCTTAAAAGACTAGTAAGATAGGTAAGTTTTCTGCACTTTTTAGAATGAGGGCATTTCCCAAACAATACCCAGCTCAAGCAGCAGAAACCTGTGGCCTTAGTAAGTTGAGGTGTTAGAGGGCAGAGCTTTTCGCTGAGGGAGCAGCTGTAAATTTAGGGAGGAAACTAAGAAAGAAAACAAAAAATGCGGAGAAGTAAGGCCTATATTCTTAGCATCAACTCTGCCAAAATTCTAGGTGACGGCTAACTACAGAGGTACAGAGGAGATCCAGAGCATACAGATGCAAGAGCTATAAGCTGAAAAAACTAAGCAGAGACAAAGGCAACACAGTACAGTGGGAAACAATCTGTTGCTTGTGACCAGACAAGTTTTCTGCCAGCTAAAACAACAACAAGAAAAAAAGCAATCCTCAGAGAACATAACAAAATCTAGAATGATTAAAATGTATTATCTACAATGTCTACTTTTCAATCAAAAATTACTTCACATGCAAAGAAATAAGTGTGTGATCCATACTCTTGGAAAAAAAGAAGGCAGTCAATAGAAATGTACTCCATGAGTGAGCTCATATGTGAGATTTAGTAAACAACGACTTCAAAGCAGCTACTATTTCACCTGAAATAATTTAACACAAACACGAAGTACACTGTGCTAAATTAAAGATGCTGTTGTAATCCCTAGTGGAATTCCTACAAAAATAATGCAAACATGTAGCTAAAAGGTCTACAGACAAGTATTCGATTAACACAAAAGAAAGTGGGAAATTACAACAAAGAAAAGTCCAAGATGAAATGGCTTCAGTGGTAAATTAAAGATTATCAAAACTTCTCAAACTCTTCCAAAAAACTGAAGAGGAGGGAACACTGCCTAACTCATTCTACACGTTAGCATTACCCTGATACCAAAGCCAGACAAAGACAGGACAAGAGAATTATATGCCAACATCCCTTATAAATATGGGTGCAAAAATCCTCAACAATAAACTAGCAAACTGAATTCAGCAGCACATTTAAAGGATTACACATGACCAAGTGGAATTTATCTTTGTAATGCAACAATAGTTTAACATACAAAAATTAGCGAATATACTATATTAACATAATGAAGGAGGAAAAAAATCACATGATTATCTCAGTTTGCAGGAAAAGGACTTGACAAAATTCAACATCCTTTTGTGACAAAAACACTTAATAAAATAGAAAGAGAAAAGAACTTCCTCTGCATGTTAAAGGCTCCACAGGAAAAACCCACAGCCAACATCATACTCAATGGTGAAAAACTGAACGTTTTCCCCTAAGACTGGAAAAAAGGATGCATTCTTTCTCTACTTCTAGTCACAATTGTACATGAAGTTCTGGCTTGTGCAATTAGACAAGAAAAAGAAATAAAAGAAATTCAAATTGGAAAAGAAAATGTAATACTACTTCTGTTCACAGACGACAAGATCTTATATACAGAAAATCCTGAAGACAACACACACACAGAGCTAAAAAATGAATTCAGCAAAGTTGCAGGATACAAAATCAACACACAAAAAGCAGTTTATATTTCTATATACTAGCAATGAACAATTCAAAAAGAAATTCAGAAATAATTCCATTTATATTGTATCAAAATGAATGCAATAGTTAAGAACAAATTTAACTAAGGAGGTTAAAAGCCTTAAACACAGAAAACTACAAAAGACTTCCAAAAGAAATTAAAGACCTAAATAAATGGAAAGACTGTCTTCATAAATTGGAAAACTGAGTATTTTAAGATGACAATACTACCCGAAGTAATCTGAAGATCTAACGCCATCCCCATCAAAGTTCCAATAGTACCTTTTTACAGAAATAGAACAGAGCTAAAGCTATGAAACTCTTAGAAATTTCAGGGGGAAATCAAGTCTTAGATTTCACAATCGTTCTTTTTTTTTTTAACTGAAGTACAGTTGACATATAACATTAAATTAGTTTCATGTAGTGATTCAACAATCATATACATTGCAAAATGCTCATAACAAATGTAGTTACTATAATATTGTTGACTACACTCCCTATGCTGTACTTTTCATCCTTGTGAATTATTTTATAACTGGAATTTTGTACCTCTTAATCTTACCCTTCACATATTTCAACCAACCCCTTCACCCTCCTCCCTTCTGGCAACCACTAGTTTGTTCTTTATATATGAGTCTGTTTCTCTTTTTTGTCATTGTTGTTTGTTGGGTTTTTTTGAGATTCCACATGTAAGTGAAATCACACCACAGCAAGTTTGTTAAGTAGTACACCAAAAGTACAGGGAACAAAACAAAAAAAGGTAAGTTGGAGTTCATCAAAACAAAAACTTCTGCATCAAATGATACTAACAACAGAGTGGAAAGATGGCCCATAGAATAGGACAAAATATTTGTAAATCATGTATCTGATAAAAGACTAGTATCCAGGATATATTTAGAACTCAAGAACAACAGAAAACCACTCAACTTAAAAACTGGGCAAAGGACTTCAAAAGACATTTCTCCAAATAAGATATATAAATGGCCAATAAGCACATAAAAACACGTTCAACATCATCAGTCATTAGAGAAATGCAAATCAAAACCATGAGACACTACTTCACACCCACTAGGGGGAAGGAAGGAAGGAAAGAAGGAAAGGAAAAGGAAAAGGAAAGGAAATAACAGGTATTGATGAGGATGTGAAGAAAATGGAACCCTAGTACATTGTTGGTGGAAATGTAAAAAGGGCAGCCACTGTGGAATATAGTTTGGCAGATTCTCAAAATGTTAAACACAGAATTAGCATTTGACCCAGCAATTCTACACCTAGGTATATACCCAAAAGAACTAGAAACAGGGACTCAGATAGATACTGGTAGACCAATGTTCATAGCGGCATTTTTTTAAAGATTTATAAATAAGGAGAGAGAGAGAAAGCGCACAAATGGGGAGGGGCAGAGGGAGAGGGAGAGAGAAACTCAAGCAGACTTCCCGCTGAGTGTGGAACCCAACACAGGGCTCAATCTCAGGACCCTGAGATCAGACCTGAGCTGAAACCAAGAGTCGGAGGCTTAACCAACTATTCTACCCAACTGCCCCCATAGCAGCATTATTTACAATAGCCAAAGGTGGAAACAACGCAAGTATCCAACAACAGAAGAATAAACAAATTATGGCATATACATGCAATGCAGCATTATTTAGCCATAAAAATGAAATGAAGTTCTGATACACACTAGAACATAGATGAGCCTTGAAAACATTACACTAAATGAAGTAAGGCAGACACAAAAGGACAAATATTATATGGTTCCACTTATATGAATTATCTAGAATACATAAATTCACAGTGACAGAAAGCAGAACATAGGTTACCAAGGAGTAAGGGAAAAGGAAAGTGGGGAGCTATTGCTTGAGAACTGTAGAGTTTCTGTTTGGGATGATGGAAAGGTTCTGAAAAGAGTGTTGAAGGTGATACAACATTGTGAATGTACTTAACAACACTAAATTGTACACTTGAGAACGGCTTTTAAAAAAGGACATAAAGAAAAGAAAGCATGAAAGAAAAAAACAAAAGAAAAAAGATGACGGAAATAAATACAACAGCAAAATGGCAAACTTAATTCAACTGTATGAACAATTAGTAAAAATATAAATGAACAGACACTCCAAACAAAAGGTGACTGAAATTATGAGAATGAATAAAAAACAAGACTCAATAATATTCTTTTACATGAAATACACTTTAAATACAAATTCAAAAACGCCCACAGTAATAAAAATATAAAGATAATATGGCATAAAGACAGACACAGAGATGAATGGAACAGAATAGAGTCCAAAATATACCTAAATATATAAGGTCAACTGATTTTCTACAAAAGTCCCAAGGCAATTTTGTGGAGACAAGGTCTTTTCAAAAAATGGTACTGGATCAGCTGGGTATCTTTAGGGGAAAAAATAAGCTTCAACATTTCCCTCACATTTTATCAAAGTTATCTTGACACAGATAACGGACCTTAATGCAGAAACTAAAACTACTATAAAACTTCTAGAAGAAAATGTAGGCGAAATTCTTTGCACTCATAGGATAAGAAAAGATTGTCTTAGGGCTCCAAAAATCATGGACTACAAAACAAGAAGATACCCTGGGCTTCATCCAAATTGAAATTTTCTGCTCAAATACCACCAGTAGGAATATTAAAGGCAAACCATACGTTGGAAGAAAACACACATAATATACATATCTGACAGAAGACTTGTATCCAGAATATATAAAGACCTCTGATAACTCATTAAGAAGATACCCACTCTAAACCAAGAGCAAGAGATCTAGACAGACACTTCAAAATAAATAAAATGGGAAATAAACACAAAAATAGGCTCAAAATCATGTAATCATGTGAATGCAGACTGAAATCACAAAGAGATACCACTACACATCTATTACACTGCCTAGAATTAAAATGATTCACAATGCCACACATTGAAAGATGTAAAGCAAATGGGACTCTCATGGACTGGTGGTGAAAATGTACAAAGTACAACCAGTTTGGAAAATAGTGTAGCAAATCTTAAGAAGTTAATCATAACATAGGTAACTCAGGAATTCCACTCCAGATATTTACCCAAGAGTATTGAAAATAAATGTTCATAAGAGCTTTATTCACAATGGTCAAAAGATGAAAACGAGCCAAATATGCATCAAAAGTGAATGGATAAACACACTGTGGTATATACATGCGGTGGAATACTACTCATCAAAGGAGTATATACTGTAGGATTCCAAGTGTATGAAATTCAAGAAAGGGCAAAATTAAATCTCTAATAACCCAAAGTTCATGTTGGAAGTAGGAAGACTGACTTAAAGAGGCATCAAACAACTTTTTAGGGTGATGAAAATGTTCTGTATCTTGACTGTGGTGGTGATTATACCAAGGTATAAACATATCACATCCCATCATTGTGTAAATGGGTGCATTTTACTGCATATAAGTCATATCTGAAAAAAGCTGATTTTTTATAAACAAATTTAAATCTGTTTCTTGATATTTCCCAAATAAGGAACACCCACCTCAGTCTCAGTCTAACTCTAGTGCCCACATTCTTCTTCCAAGTTCTTCAATTGAAATCCACATTAGTCCAGCTCCACTTGGGAAGTAAGGGACTATGCTTAAAGCACAAGAGAAATGTACTTAAGAAAAAGGGAGGGGGGGGCACCTGGGTGGCTCAGTGGGTTAAGCCTCTGCCTTCGGCTCAGGTCATGATCTCAGGGTCCTGGGATCGAGCCCCACATCGGGTTCTCTGCTCAGCAGTGGGCCTGCTTCCCCCTCCCCCTCTGCCTGCCTCTCTGCCTACTTGTGATCTCTTTCTCTCCGCCAAATAAATAAATAAAATCTTTAAAAAAAAAAAAGAAAGAAAAAGGGAGGGGGGAGGAAGAGGAAGAAGTGGGTGGGAGAGATTGGAAAGATGAGGAAAAATGGAAAAAGCGGGGGGTGAGGGGAAGAAATGAAGAAAGAAATAATGAGAGAAGAAGAGAAATAAAAGAAAGGAGATAATCTGTTAAGATTGTATGTGTCAACATACAGGTTATAAAGACCATACCAATATAAAGTATCAGTATTACTATCCAAAAAAAGTTTAAAAGAAGTGTGTGAAATCAAGAAAATGAGAGGACTGAAATGATAATGAGATCTGATATCTGTTTATTTGTTGCAAATAGGCAAGTAGTAGGTCTCAACTTCAAAGTTTAGATAGAAATAGGGATAATATCCAGTCACTAACTCTAGTTCCTCCTTTTCCTCTGCATCTATTTGCAGAGAAAGCCTTTCCAAAAAGTTTGGAACTGCCCAGCTCACTTCCCTCAAATCTCCTTAGCTCAGATGAGATCACATGTCTAAACAATGACAGGAAAGAAAGAAACTACCAAGACCAATCATGATCTAAGCCCTGGAGTAAGAGCGGCCCCTTCCCTGAGCCCAGGGTTACGAAGATGAAAACTCAACAAATCTTGGACTCTGCCAGAAAGGAAGAAGAGGGGGAGAAAGGATTTGGAAAGACAATCAATAATGTATATTACACCGACGGAGTATAGATCCATATGTTTTGGAAACCAAATTAAAATGTAAGAGTTGGCATCCTGTTTTGAAAAATAAAGATCCTATCCAATCGCTCTTTCCTAAAACAGATGAAGGAGGTGTTCAGGAATAGTTGCTGATAAATTCAGCATTTTCCTCAAGCAGCAGCTCTGGATAAACTTGAGAAGTTAAAAAACTGAATCTCCAGAGATGCAGACCATATATTTTAGATACGGAGATTTTTCAAAGCAGATGTTACCAATTCCTGTAAATGCTAAGAAAAATCTTTATTAATCTCCATGTACCATCTCATTCTGAGCATCATGCCTTCTTAATGTACTCACCAGAATAAATTAGCCATAAGATATATCCCTACCTAAGAAACTTGGCCATTTTGAGTCATATGGTATTAACTAACTGGATTATAGAGAATGATTTGCCAGACAGAATGATATTAGGATTTTTTTTCTGCAAAGTGGAATAATTTTAATATATTGATATATTAATTTAGTGTTAATATGTAAATAATATCGATCACCACCAGTGACTACTGAACATATTCCTAGTTATGATAAGAAAATTATATTATCATCATTATCTTCCATTTAGATATGGTAGAAAAGTACATTTCTGATTCACTGCAACAGAGTTCAAGTCTGTAACACAGAAATTAAAACATCTTGTTTTACTGAACATGTCTCTCAGAATCTCATTCCTGCCTCCCTACCCTGTTGTTTACATGGTATTAAAATGTTAAACTCTGGGGGGCGCCTGGGGGGCTCAGTCTGTTAAGCATCTGCCTTTCCAGTGCCCCATCTTGCATCTGGCTCACTGTTCGGTGCAGCATCTGCTTCTCCCTCTCCTCACTCGTGCTCACTCTATCAAATAAATGAAATTTTTGAAAAAATATTATAAAAAATGCTAAACTCCATAAATATACCTCCAATCATGAATTTACATCACTTTTAGCCCATTTACCAAATCAAAGACTGATAAAAATGTTTCATGTAGTTATAGGCTTTTTTATACATAAAGTAATGAAGTATAATGGCAATGAAAGTAGAACATCCCACTTAAGCTTCCCACAAAATATCAGACTTAGAGATCCAAATGCAATTCACTAAGAAGTAGGCTAACACCATTTTTTAAGGAACAGTCAATAAAATAATGCAGTAAAAAAAAAAAATCAGTAAAATAATAAGCCCGTATTTCTGAGGCACTGTTTATATACATTTAAAATATATTTTAATTTTTAAAACCTAACATTATTAACGATATATATACTGAAATGGAAAAGAGGTTGAGAACTACTAGACTAAGCATCCAAATGGAAAAAAAAAACAAAAAACCTTAGAACCCAGAAATAAAAAAATTTGATACATTACTAGTCCGAAGAACCTCACACTAAATAAATCATTCTCAAATACTCATAAACGTTCCAGCAAGGGATGACAAATAGTAAGGTTTAATACAGAGCTTCCATAAGCATTAAACGACCATATAGAATAAAACATATGCCTAGAAATGTTACCATAACTTTGAAATATATAAAAATATTCTGAAGTTTACAAAAAGTAAGCTGCGGGCTCCTGAGTGGGCTCAGTTGGTAAAAGCGTCTGCCTTTGGCTCAGGTCATGATCTCAGGGTTCTAGGATCAAGTCCCACATCGGGCTCCCTTCCTGCCTCTCTCTCTCCCTCTCCTGTCTGCCTCCACTCTCGCTCTATCTCTCCCTCTCTCAAATAAGTAAGTAAAATTAAAGAAAAAAAGCAAGCTGCTTGTTTTGTCTGGATGTCATCCTGCTTTTTGATACTGTGTGATAAAAGATAAAACCAATAAAATAGGATCATAAATGCTGTATGGTTATCATCTGTTATATATAAACTTTAGTAACATTGAATTCTATCAGTTAAAAAGAGAGCTAGTGTATAATTTTATATGCTTATCTCTACAACAGGCAAACCCATACCTAAGCATAAGTCCATTATTCTGAATATTTGGATTTGAACACAGCATCACCCCCACCTGGTGGTAGCAGAATCCAGTCACATATGTAAGTAATTTAGAGACCATCTAAAGCAAGTATACTTGCTGAAAATGTTTATCATCACAGGTGATTACAATGTAGTTTGAAAAAATGCATATTGAGGGAAGGAGACAAACCATAAGAGACTCAATCTCAGGAAACAAACTGGGGGTTGCTGGGGGGGAGGTATAGGGTGGCTGGGTGATGGACACTGGGGAGGGTATGTGCTATGGAGAATGCTGTGAATTGTGTAAGACTGAGGATTCACAGACCTGTACCCCTGAAGCAAATAATATATGTTAATAAAAGAAAAGAAAAAGAAAAATGCATATTGAACTCTCCATGTTGGAGCTGTCACAAAAAAAACCTATGTATATATTAAATGCATTTAAGAAATCACCTCGGGCCTAATTTAATACTGAAAATAGTTATATGGATATTTACAAGTTTTCCTATCAGAAGAAAATTTTAGTAAGACTGAAATAATAAAACTTTCTGAAATTTTCACTAACTACATTATCTTGTAGACATCTTTAAAAACATTAATCAGTTCAGTAAATTATCAGTCACCTACGACATGGCAAAGATTATATAAATTATACTTCTCTCACCTGTGCATAAATCAGAAATGTTTGCTTATAAGTACTGTTTTATTAGTTTGAGAAAATATATCAGTTACAAAAAGAACAGTAATGGATGAAACAAAAATAAATAATCTTTTACTTCTACATTAAATATTTCCCAAAATACTTCTCTGATAAATTTGATTTACAAAATATTTTCTCATGATACATGGTACTCATATAGCGCAGCTTAGCAACAAAATTATAAAACTCAGAAAACAGGACATAAGCAATAAAAATTAATTTTTATTATATCCAACTACTTAATTATAACTTATGCTTGGTTATACTTTTTAAAAAATGATCTTTAAATGTTAACTCAGTAAAGCTTTAATATAGAAGTTACTAACAATAGTCAACCAATAATCACTACATAAAATACACTATAAAAATATGGTATATCTCAAACGTCATTCTTTTATCCTTTTTTTTTTTTTTTTTTAAGGACCCTGGGAGATCTACTAATGACAGCAATGCCTTTTGTAAAGTAATTGAATGATGCTATAGAATTTAAGGAAGAATATAGCACTGGTAGTGAAGAATTCAGGCTCTGCCATCAGATTTTTACAGATATACCAGGCATGTGACCTTAGAACCCACTAGAATAGGAGGTCTTATAAAAGGGAGAGGAACTCCTTTTAGGTTTTGTTCGTTGATGTATGTGCAATACCAAGAACAGCACATGATACATGTAGCAGGCATTCAATAAATATTGGCTGAATGAACGAATGAATTTATCTAAGTCTTATGGTGAGAGATTGACTGGAGCTTCTTTCTTATCATCTCATGGACAATGCAGATGAACAAAGAGGAGAATGCTGAAAAGAGAGGAGACTGGTTTCTCCCCTGGATGATGAGAATAATAACAATAATAATAACATCATCATCATCATCAGTTTTATGCTTCATTTCAGATAAGGAATACCTTAAACTTCCCAAACACAAAAACTATACTTACTCATATTATACCAGGTTCTTACCAAGTCTACAGGGCTTATGTGTACTGCAACCTGTTTGCTAAATAAACTAAAGAAATTATAAATCATGATTTTCATTAAAAAACTAGAGAATATCCACATGAAAGTATGATCTGCTTATTTTTATGGAAAATTCTTCTCCTCCGATCCCTACTTGTAGGATAAGTAAAAATTAATTATGCACTAAATATTTTTTAACTACCTAGAAATAAAGTTATCATAAAACAATATATATGACATACATATATTATTTTAAAACTAAAAATCTTTGAAAATATAAAAATAGACTGGAATGAATGAGAAGATATTTCTGTTTAGAAAGCATCAATACTATAAAAAGATACAAAGTTTATTATATTAACCTATAAATCTGAAGTATCTAAATACTAACAACTTTGCTTCAGCAAGTGGGATTAGCAGAAAATCATTCTAAAATTCAAGAGACCAAACCTATGACTAAAATTTAGGAAACACTCAAACTCCCAATTCATATCTAGAATATAACTGTACTCAGCACTGAGATATAATTTTAATTGGAAGCAAAAACCTAATCAATTTTATTGTGTCCTACTTGGATAAAATAATGTATAAACTAAATAGGGACAGTCAAACAACATGAAGCATAAAAGAAGAAATAAAGACTAAAGAATCAAAAACATTGGCAGTGACCCAAGAGAGGGTTCCCCATGACCCAAGACTTATTCAGAACTCCAGGTAAAAGTAGGCGCATTATTAATGTGAAGCTGTAATAAGCATCAGGCTTATCACAGTTTGACCCAAATATCTGAATCGTACAATCAGTGTCCCCTGATCTAACTCAAATTGCACCAACAAGTCTCTGATTACAAATTTGTTTTTCCATTTAATCCATCCAGAGAGAAAATTAAATGTGTTCAGCCCAACGAACAGCACATATCTCATTGCAAATTAATGAACAGTGTTCTGGATTACAAACCAGTATCTTGTGAACTTGAACGGTAATGTGAAGGGAAAGACGAAGCATTAATATGGATTTGCAGAATCAAGCAAATTTCAGAAGGATGAGTTGTCATTACAGTTTGTGAGAGCTCCAATCACCCCTACCTATGTATGAATCCCCTATCCTATTTCTCCCCAAAAGCTGTGAAAAGAATGCCTATCAATAGGAGAAGGTAGAGGAATCATGAATCATCTCTGATGATCTCTGCCTCAACTCAAGACTCACAAAAAGCTAGGCTGTGATCCCCCTATGGATCACCCCTCTCTCACTCATATTGCTGGTCTCTGATTTGTTGCTCATTCTTATTATGTATTTTTTTCTTATTATGTATTTTTATAAGTCAAATTAATGCCTTCTTTACAACAAGTCCGGCAATAAAATATCTATATGCAATTATTAATTCTCATCATTGGCAAAATAAAGTTTCTAAGCCAGAATAAGTGAGAGAGAAATAAACCTTGAATTACAGTAACTTTACAAGGTAAATATTGGCTCTTGGTAGTCATGACTCTTCAAAAACCTCTAGTAAATTTTAACATAATTAAGGATACATGGTTTAAAAAAAAACTTTGAAAAGTAAGGGTCTAACAAATAAGGAGAAATAAAATGGAAGAAATCGAAATGAAATCACAAGTAGAGAGGAACTAGGTTCAAACGGAATTTCTCAACAATTCCAAGGCAACTAGTATACAAGAAAAGAGTCATCTACCTAAAATCAAAACAGTACAGATTTACGTCTTCCGTGTTCTCTCTACATTTAAATATTCTAATCCAATAGTATCCAGCAGAATTTTAACATTTGATAACACTAAAGCAAAGAGCACACTAGATTCCTCACCAATGAGTGTATGATGGATAGGTCAAGGTGTCTATATTATAGACGTAATGTTCCAAAGGAGAAAACAAATAATGTTGATTGTGGAAATGTAGCACTTTCTGGTTTCACCACTATAGCTTCAATTCAATGTAGAAAAAGTACAAATGCATTCCACGGAATAAGGAAACCTGTTACTCAACCTGATCTAGATATACTGATATTACAAAAACCTTTTCAATAGTTCTAATCTTAAGTAATTTTAGACACCAATTTAATTTGTAAGAAGGTCCCCTTCCTCTGGTTCACAATGACAGCTTACCAAACTGCTGAAAAAATTCTGAAAAGATATCAAGCTCATGAATCATGTAGAGACCCCGATTTGATGGGCTAAAAACAATTTTAAAACGTAGCTGGTAACAGTACCAAAAATACATTTTAAGTACATTATCTTGCTGATGCTCAAAAAAATGTTATCAATTTGTAGTAAGACTCATCTAAATTTCATCTAGTCTTGGGACTCTTCTTAAAGAAAAGCCTTAAATCAATGATACAATTTAATCCTGAAACCTACACTAAGTAGTTTTAAAAATCATTACATAATAGTTTGCATGAAAAATTACAAGTATGCCTGCGCTAATTCTGCTTATTCTCTGTCACTAGTACAATTTTAATTTTTATTTCCCTAATGCCTAATGATGTTGAGCACCTTATATGCATAGCTGCCATCCATGTATCTTCTTTGGTGAAGTGTCTGTACAAATCTTTTGCCTATTTTTTAATTGTATTGTGTTCTTACCAAGGTTGTAGAGTGTTCTATATGTTCTGGACACTAGTCCTTTAGCAAATATATACTTTGCATGTATTTTCTTACTGTCGGTGGCTTGCCTTTTCATTCTTCTAATAGTATCACTTAAAGAACAGAAGTTTTAAATTTTGATAAAATCTAATTTATCAGTTTTCCTGCGTGTGAATTGTGTTTTGAGTGATATATCTAAGAAATCATTTTCTAATTCAAAGTTACAGAATGTTCTCTTGTATGTCCTTCTAGATTTTCTATATCTTAGGTTTTACATTTAGAGCTAGCATCCATTTTCAGTTAATTTTTTTTTATATGAAGTGAGGTATGACTACAAGTTCACTGCTTCGCATATGGCTATCCAATCGTGCCAGTACCATCTGTTGAAAAGACTACCTTTTCCCTGCTAAATTTGTCAAAAATCAGTTGTTCATATAAGTGTGGGTCTATTTCTAGACTCACTATTCTATTCCATTGATCCGTTTGTCTATCTTTTTGTCTTGTTTACTATCAGTTTTAATAGTAAGTCTTCAAATCAAGTAGGGTTAATCCTCCAATTCTGTTCTTTTTTAAAAGCTTTGTCTGAACCTGGTGATGGGTATTAAGGAGAGCACGGATTGCATGGAGCACTGGGTGTTATATGCAAACAATGAATCATGAAACACTACATCAAAAAATAACGAAGTACTGTATGGTGACTAACAGAACATAAAAAAAAAAGCTTTGTCTATCTAGATCCTTTGCATTTCTATATGAATTTTCAAATCACTTCGTCAATTTCTAAATAAAAACCTGCTGGGATTCAGATTATAACCATATTGAATTCATATAGATCATAGGGAGAATGGACATCTTAACAAACAATATTAAATCTATCTCACAGACAAGATTTATTACTTTATGTCTTCTTTCACCATTCACAATGCTTTCTAGTTCTCAGTCTAAATCTTTTGTCAAATTCAACCTAAGTATTTCATATTTTTCATGCTATTATAAATTGTACCTTTGAATTTCAATTTCCAATTGCTTGTTAACAGTAGAGTATATGGAGAGTAATTTTTGTATATTAATCTTGTATCCTGACATCTTTCTAAACTTCTTTATTATTTCAAATTTTTTGTAATCTTAAAACAGAATACCACTATATACCTATTAGAATGGCTAAAATTAACAAGACTGACTATTACAAGTGTTGGCATGTGGAGGAAGTAGAATTTTCATACACTACTGGTAGGAATGTAAAATTTTACAACTACTTTGAAAAACTCCTTGGCAATTTCTTAAAAAGTTAAACCTACATCTACCATATGATCTAGCCATTCCACTCATATGTATTTACCAAAGAGAAATGAAAGCATACATCCACAGAAAGACTTATATATGAATGCTCATAGCAGCTTGATTTGTTATAGCCAAAAACTAGAAACAACCCAAATATCCATCAACAGGTTAATGGATAAACCAACTGTGGGATATCTAATAGATAGAATACTACTCAGAAATAGAAAGGAATGAGCTACTGATACAACAATGTGGATAAATCTCAAAATTAACTGACTGCAAGAAGCCACAAAAACACATACAGTTTGATTTCATTTACATAAAATTCTCTAAAGTGCCAACTAAATCTAGAGTGACAGAAAGATCAGCAAATGCCTGAGGAAGGCTTGCCAAACGGCATGAGGAAACTTTTGGTAGTGACAGTCAAGTTCATTCCCTTGATACTGGTGATGTTTCATGTCAAAATTTACCAAACTATACATTTCAATATGTGTAGTTTATTGCATGTCATTTAGACCTCAATTTAAAAAAAGAAAAGGCACCGGTATAAAAATTGTCACAAGGTACCAGATATACTTTTTATATTGGTATATAATTCAAATACCATAAAATTCAACATTTTAAGTGCACAATTCAACAACTTTTCTGTATATTGATGAGGTTGTGCAACAATCACCACTATTTAACTCCAGAACATTTTCATCACCCCAAAGAGAAATCTGCAGCCGCTAGCAGTCACTCTACATTCCCTCCAGTCCTTCAAAATATACTTAATTTCTAGATGACAATGTATTTCATCTGGTCTCACAATTCAATCCTCAAGACTTTTCAAGTTTAAGAGATTATTTTAAGTTAATTTCAAAAGCCTGTGTAAACACTGATACTCTTCATTATTTTCTTCTCTCTAATGAGAATAAGAACTATACTGATATAGACACTGATGATTTCAGAGATGTTCCAATCATAAAATATCATTTTGTATATATGTATAAGTGTAATAATGATTCCCAAGTTATTACTTTTATTAAAATATTAATTCCAAAAGTAGAAACTTTATCTTCCTCTTGGCTTCTCCTTATTATCAATGCCAGGGTTGGCTAAGACAGAACCACAGCAGTTAGTGACAAAGAGATGATGTCTTTGCAAATTCTGAATGGTACATAATCTGCAAAGCTTTAAAAATTTAAATTAATATAATCCATTTTGAGATAATTCCACCATGAACTACATTTTCTCAACAACTATTCATCATTTAATATTTTAAAAACTTTGGGTAAAGCCAATGCCTCACTGGAAGGATAATGGGTTTATACCCTACATTGAACCACCTCAGAACGTTATGATTGATACTTGTGTCTTTTTTTAAAAAAGAAGACAACACCATTTGCATTGTAGCATGTTTTTTCTAGAAAAAAAATTATAGTCAAAATCAGAATCTAGCAATTTTTTATTATAGAAGAGTGTCAGTGATGACAAATATACATAATAAACCTCGGAATAATTTGTGCCTGTTTTTAATGATTCTATTATCCTACAGATTATTTTGGGAGCAAAGAAATTAAATGTGATAAAGCAAAAAATAAAAGCTGATACTAGAATTTTTACACTCCTACATTTAGCACATACTGTGAAAAAAAGACTCTAGCGTTACTCACTGATTAAAAATAAATTTTTTAACAGACTCTTAACTATAGAGAGCAAACTGAGATTACCAGAGGACAGGTGGGAAGAGGGATGGGTTAAATAGGTGATGGGGATTAAGAAGTGCGCTTGCTGTGATGAGCACCCAGTGATGTATGGAAGTGTTGAATTTTATATACCTGAAACTAATATAACACTGTATGTTAACTAGAACTTAAAAACTTAATTTTTATTTAAATAAATAAATAAATATTAACTTTTTATACAATATATTCCAAGCATATTAAATCACACATTAGATATATTCCCAATGATGTGCCTAAGCAATGTATTTGAGCATGAATGAAGGAGGCTGTATTTCTTTAGCAAAAACAATATGGAATAAGCATTACAAACTGACTATGTAATTCAAATAGCAAAGATAGAAAAATACAAAAACATGTAGTGCATATCTTTCTGATATTATTTTCAAAGCACACCACTAAGAGTAAGTAGACTCTTGATATCATCAAAGACCTCTGAACCTACAAAGGTAGAAAATCACTAAACACACCCACTTCAGAAAAATTACTGGGCACCCAAAGAACAAAACCAAGAAGCCTCATTAAAATGCAGGTGTTAGTTCTACACTATTCAAAATTTTGCCTGAAATATGAACTATATCATCATGGATCTTGCAGCCTGTTAATAGTCAAAACCACTACTGTTAAACCCTTGAATGTCAAGAATCTGTTCCAAATGCTTGAAAGATGAACGAACATATGAAGAAATGAATTCAATAAATCTTCTAGGCATAATGTCAACATAGGATTTGTCACCTAAAAAAACAACATTTCTTCTACAGAAATGAAAATTAAGTTCATATGAAAACCTGTACCCAAATGTTTACAGTAGCTCTATTTATAATGATCAAAAACTAGAAACAACATAAATTTCCTTCAATCCTTGAATCAATAAACTGTGGTACAACCACACAATGATATTCCACCAAACACCAAGTAACAAACAATGGTATAAATAAAAACTTGAATAAATCTCAGAGGTATTATGCTAAATACAAAAAGCAGCCTCAAAAAGTTACATACTTTATAATCCCATTTATGTGACATTCTCCAAAAAATAAAACTAAACTGATGGAGAACCAATCAATGGTTGCCAAAGTTGGGGGGCGGGGGAGGAAGGTGAGACTGTAAAGGGATAGCAGGAGGGAATTTTGGGGGTGATGAAACTTATTCTATATCATGACTGTGCTGGCGATTACTGAATCTATGCATGTGTTAAAACTCATAGGCGTGTATACCCAAAAAAACAGCCAATTTTATCGTATAAGAATTTAAAAAATAAATAGCATTTCTAAGAAATCAACTAATTTTATTCACCCATTTTAAAAATTGTGACAATGTTGTATACGGCCAATTATCAAATACATTTATTGAATAATATTTGCTACTGGTGATAACAAAAGCCAACAAACCAAGTGACTGAAAAATCTGTAAAAGTCTATTAGCTTTTTAATCAAAAGAGGACTTACCAAGTTCATTAAGACTCTGAGCAGCTTTTGTTATCTCTCTACTTCCTCCTTGCAGTTGTCCTTGGAGTCTCTTAGTGAGATACAAGATGCGAATTATTCTCCGAAGCAAATCACAGGCAACCTGTGCAAATATCACAATGTTAAATAAGTGTAATCAATCCACAAAGTTTTATTAACTATTATGATGTGAATCTGTCCATTCTTTCCAGATGCCACAGACACATTTATGTCTTTTTTGTGTTTTCTACCCATCAGAAACCTAAACAAATCACAAAGCTTGAAAAGCATCCTTTAACAAAAAACTCCAATTTATCCCAAAAGAAGAGATTTGGGGATTGAGGTCCTGTGAAACCCGGGAATTCCTTTCCTCAGTCCTAGACTAATTTTCTTCTCTAGGCCAGTGATTCTAAGTCTTCATATTAAATTCAAATGCGTAGGTTCAAAAGTTCCAAGCCCATGCCATAGCCCTGACCAATTAAATCAGAATCTCTAGAGGTAGGAACTAAGCATCAGTATTTTTTTTTTTAATCTTCAGTGGTGCCAATGTGCAAGCAAGGTTGACGGCTACTGTGTTGGTGCTGCCTACCTACTGCCTCTTATTGTTTCCAATCCTGGTTTCTCTTTTTTAGTTCCACAGGGGAGCAGGCTTAAAACTTCTCCCAATTTCACTAGACCTTAAGGAGTAAGTATCCCCTACTTGAATTTTCCTAACAGTTCTTTTATCACTAATAACAAATTATGAAACAGAGTTATTAAAACAAAAAGACACTATCATATATATATATGTGTGTATATGTGTGTATACACATACATATACACATTATACATATATATGTATATATATCACTATATCTGTATATATATCACATGTATGTATATACATACATATACATATCATATATATGTGTGTGTGTGTGTGTGTATATCTATCACTTCCTATTCTCTTTTCATCACCAGATCTAATACTGCATTTTTACCTAGCCAGAAGACTAAGAAACAAAATGAAGACCCATGTATTTCAGGACACTTTATTATGGAAGCCGGATCCAGAGCAATTGCCTGAGGGAGAGACAGAAGAGGGGAGACTGATGGAATAATAGATATGTAGTGACCTTTAGCATCAGTAGTGATAATGAAGAGAGACGGTCTATGCTGCTCATTACCACCATCTTTATGGCCCTGAAGCTGGTTGAGAAGAATATCTCCCATCTAAGGAGGAAAATCATAACGGGAGGCAGTAAGAATTAAAAGCACTTGGAAGAGAGTTGAGACTCCATCTATAAATATTTTTTTCTGAATGAAACACACACACAAACACATACAAACAAACACATCCAGACCCAGAGCCACACAAGCACCCACACAACATACAGAGACACACAAACATAAAATTTGTTCAAAAATACTACGTATACAAACATATATAAGTCAAAGGTGACCGATTACTAAAAAGGCTTACCTGAATGCTTTTCTGAGTAACTATAGTCTAAAGCACTTATAATGATAAAGAATGCCAACTAAGAATTTGTCCCTGAAAATTGGAAGATTTGGGCATCTTTATCTTTTAATTAAATTTTATTTATTTTCTGAATAAGTAATATAAGCACAATTCAAGATTCAAAAGGAAAAAAAGTCACCCTCATATCTCTATGTTACAAATACGCACTTATCAAAAACAATCACTGTTATCAGTTTCTTGCTTGTCAGAACAGCGTTTTTAAATGAACCATTTGGAATGCAGAATCCCTAGTGATCATTCCTCTGGGATTCTAAATACATCATGAGGAGAAATATCAGATCTTACTTTAGTCTAATCACCTAGAATTGTCCTTCTAGAATTCCCCAGTACCTACCCAATAAAGGAGATGCCCTCAAACATGAAATCTTTGAGCTTATTTCTAATGCTTTTATTTTTAACCATAGTTAACCTGTCAAGTCTTATTGACTATTCTTCTATTACATAACACAACAGTTACATTATCTGTTCCTACAAGCATCACCTAATCCAAATCTTTACCACCTTCACCTTCACAATGTGGTGTACCAGCTAGCTTTCCAATCTCTTCCTGAAATCCATCCTGTTAGATTTATCTTCTCAGAAACACAGTTTTCAGCACTCCAGCCACCCCCCTTTTAATAAACTTCAGCAGCTCTCTACTGACAGATTATGTTGAATCTTCTCACAACAGCATTTAAAAAAATGCTCAGTCAAGAAGTCTTAGATAGGGGGCGACTGGGTGGCTCAGTGGGTTAAGCCCCTGACTTCGGCTCAGGTCATGATCTCAGGGTCCTGGGATCGAGCCCGCATCAGGCTCTCTGCTCAGTAGGGAGCCTGCTTTCTCCTCTCTCCCTGCCTGCCTCTCTGCCTACTTGTGATCTCTCTCTGTCAAATAAATAAATACAATCTTAAAAAAAAAAAAAAAAAGAAGTCTTAGATAATCTATAAGGCATCACTTACCACCATTTCCTAATATAATGGCCTCCACTGCAGCCAATTTCCCTTCCTTATTTTTTATTTCAGACTTTTATAACTGAATATAATACAAACATTATTCAGCACTAAAAAGAAATGAGATATCAAGCCAGGAAAAGGCCTAAAGGAACCTTAAATGCATGTTACTAAGTGAAAGAAGTTATTCTGAAAAGGCTATATATTGTATGATTCCAACTATCTAACATTTCTAGAAAAGGCAAAACTACGGAGAAAGGAAAAAGACAGTGGCTGCCAAAGTTTGGAGGAATGAATAGGCAGAGCACAGAGGATTTTCAAGGCACTGAAAATACTATGTATAACACTATAATGATGGACATATGTCACCATATATTTGTCCCAAATCACTGAATGTACACCAAGAGTGAACCCTAATGTAAACTATAGACTTTGGGAGATAATGATGTGTCAATGTAAGTTCATCAACTGTAACACATGTACCCTTCTGGGCGGTTGGGGGGAGATGGTGATTAAGGGGAAGGCCATGCATGAGTGGGGACACGGGATATAGGAGACACCTCCATCTTCCTCTTACTTTTGCTGTGAGCCAAAAACTGCTCTTAAAAATAGTCTTTGAAATAGATACAGATATCACAAACAGATATACAGATATTACAGAAAATACAGATATTACAGAAAACCACACACAAAAATTACAGCTAACTGAACTTGGAACCACCATGCAGATCAGAAGACAGAACCACATCAGCGACTACAGAAGCCCTCCATGTATGTACCCTAACCTAGCTCTCCCATCCCAACCAAGAAACACCACTACTCTGGTTTTTGTGGTAATCATTTCCTTACTTTTATTTATGGTTTTATTACTAAAATGTACATACCCAACTGCTATAATTTAAACTTGCCTTTTTTTTTTAAATCCACATAGGTTCCCTCACCATCTCTTACTTTTTCTTTGCAATCTGCTGAGTATACTGGACTATCTGTCCTATATAGTTTCCCACAGACTGGGTTTCATGGAGTGCATTCCCACAGTGCAGCTGAACATGTTCCTCTGTCTTGCATGTTTCCTATACGTTGGCAGTTGGACGTAGGCAGGCTTGTCAGACTCGGGCTTACTATTTTGGGTATTTTTCCTTAGGTAGTGGTGCATATGCAGCACATGCGGGATTTTCTCTCTGTGTCATCAGCAGTCACTGATATTCAATGTCAAAATACATTACGATACAGAGATTACTCCAATTCTATCACTTTGTCTTTATTTGCTAGCATATAAAATTTCCCTATAGAAAGAAACTTTACCTCACCTACTATTTGTTTACCTGGTGGTACTGTTCATATAGAAAAGTAAAAATAAATATTTGATTCTTTCCCTTGCTTCATCAGATTTCAAAATTAAAGACTGCTTTCCTGACATCTACTAAAGATGAACAATTAGTGAGTTTGGTTTTGTTTGGGCTGTCAGTATGAACTCAGAGATTTAAACATAATAAAATAAAGGATTGCCATGCCACTGTAGCTCTTATCCTTGCAGATGCTCACCTTTGTGGCCAGTGGGAGCCTCTGAGGGTAATCAATTGTACCAAATGCCTGAGAAAGAGGTCTCCCAGGACCCGGGACTTCCAGTGCTGAAACTGAGATTGTTGGTCACCCCAGAGGCTCTTTAAGTTGGCCCCTCAGTCCTTTTGTCTTGACTCCAGTAGTAGTGGCTGATAGCTTCCTTGATATACAGTATAAAAGTACTCCGGGATCATTTTGTAGATTTCATGACCCACACCTGGAATCAAAGATTTATCAAAGAAGCCCTAGTTTCTTTTAGAAGTCAGCAGCATTTCAAGAACATATTCTGGGAACTAGGTTTGCTCATTTCTGTGACTTTTCAGCAGCCATTGCTAGGAAATGTCAGAATCAAATTATCACATAAATATTCATTTACTTTATTCCATAATATACATAAAACATTCTCAGATTAATATTATACATATACATATGTATAAAATATATACATATGTGATGTATATATCAAGATAAAAGTAGATAAAACTGAGACCACATTAACTGAAAACTAAAAGGGATCCTGTTAAACTATATGATGAAAACCACATACCTATAAAACATAAACATATAGAAAAGAGAAAATGTTTTAAGGATGATTCCTTCCCTCTTTATTCAAACATTTTCTCAAAAACTTTCTTATATGATTTCAAAGTTTAAAAATTACATTAAAAACTTTCCAGTAAAAAGTAATATATATATATTTCCAGTAAAAAGCATATATAAAATATGCTAATATATATTTTTAAGTAGGACTTAAAAAATTAAAAAGTAAAATGATAAAAAGTTAAAAAATAATTTGAAAAGATAAAAATGTTATATAATAGATCATATCTCAACAAAGCTGTTATACTGAAAGTTAAAAAACTCATTTTCTTATGTAATTTTAAAGTTAAAAAAATTTAAATACTCTATGTAAGAGATAATAAGCTCTTCAAAATTTCTTTCTGAAAAACTCTGAGGCAGTTCATAAGCAAACAATGTTACTAAAATGAGCTAAGATAGATGATTCTTGGGAGTGATAATTAAATTCAACTCATGTATTCATGTATACAGATGAAGTCAGAAGCCTTTGCTTGGAGAAAGAAAAGGCTTCTGGAAAGAGAGTGAAATGGGGATAAAAAGCAAAAAGAATTAAATGTAAAAGTACTTTCTTCTAATTGAGAGAACAATCATAGTGGTTTTATGTTCAAGGCAAAAACTTCATAGCTCTTTCTTTCTTGCTTTCTTGTACCACATGCATTTAAATGAATTAGGAGCTCAAAGAATAAAAAGATTAAACAGGAACATTAAAGTTTCCCCAATGTTCAAAACAGAAATGACTAGACAAAGTGAACAGCATAAAAATGGTTAAAACATAAGCCTCCAAAGAGCCCCTAGACTTCAAAATAGTTTTAAAGGCAGCACATTTCTAAGATGAATTTCCTTCTGAAAGTAAGCTGCATAGGAGTCAATCCAAGAAAAATTTAAATACTGGAAATAAAGATACCAAAATGTCGATAGGCATATTTCTTTCTATTTTCCCTTCCTCTCTTTCTTCCATTATAATAATTTGGCCAAAGTTATTCAACTTAGTTGTTCCTCTAGTATAATATTTTTTAAAATAAGGGTGTAGAAAATTAGGGCAAATATTTAATAACAACAATAAAAATAAAAAGTGTTTACTTAAACACAAATAATCCTGACCTCTCACGCTTGTGTAACCATAAAAAATTAAAACATTCATAAAAGAAAAGATCACCGCATCACAGAATCATAGCATTTTGGAGCTAGAAGGGAATTCAGATTCACTCCAAACTTTCATTGTAAAAAAATATACCACCACCACCACCAACATAAAAATGGTAATTCGGTGTGGTGAAGGATGAGTTAACTAACCTTATTGTGGTAATCATCTCACAATATAGTCATGTATCAAATCATCATATTATACACTTTAAACTTATGCAATGTTATATGTCAGTTATATCTCAATAAGGCTGGGGGGGAGGGGAAAGACACTCAAGTTCCTTCACCACCATGCAGCTAGAGTGATGAAGAATAGCAGTCAGGCCTCAGAAGTCCTAGACCAGTGTACTTCGTCGGTACTTGCAAAGCTGGATTTGTTCCTCCTTTTTTTTTTTTTTTAACCTATAGCAAGCTTCTGGGAAACAGGAACTATACAGTCTACCTTTTGCATATATTCCACAGAATCAAAAGCAAAGAATATTAAATTTAGAGAAAGAAATCTCATTTCACAGTCATAATGCTGCTGCACACTGGCTTTATGAACTCCAGCAAGTAACTTTCAGAACCTCGGTTTATACTTATCCATAAAATGATGAGATATGCAACCTCTAAACATTATCATAAAAGTCAAAATGATTCAGAATACTTGAAATTTTCATTCATCATAAAATCCTGCATAAATATGAAATTTCCCTTACTGCTAATAACTAGCTAAGAGGCAAAAATAAACAGGTTCTTAAAACTTACTGTCAGAGGAGAGTGTTGAACAAAGGGGAAAAAAAAAGAAATGCATGATTCTGACAGGCTTAAGACATGGAGCTGAAAGCAAAGAAGTGAACTAAAATTAAAATTTTAATTGAAAAATCAAATTTTAATTCGCTGCCTAAAATTAAACATAAGTCTACCATCCTTACATGTTAGTTTATTCTTTCATAAGAAAAAGAATTCCCCTGAACATAATGCCATGATTTTGAGTACGAAATGAGAACGTTATCCTAAAAAAGCAATATTTAAATCCCAACTTAACTATGAGGAGGTATTATTTTAACGTGGATTGTAGCATAAAAGTAAAACATTAACTCGCAGGAGAGAACTCTTACAATGTTCTGGGCACTTGGAGTGCCCATACTCCAAGTAGCTTGGACAGGTCCTTCCACATGGTTCACCAAACTTCAGGTCATAGAGGACCTTGACACCTTAACCACAACTGATTAGATTGGGGAAACAATGCTAGGTCAAAAGAAACCATACCAAGTCGGTCACCAGTGGCCTATGACATTGTTTTGCACAAGAACTGCCCAAAATTGTTACTGGCAGGGAAGTGACAATAAGCAGAAACCTTGAAACAAAAGCACAAGAGTGAGAAGAAAAAACGAGCAAGTGACACGGAGCATGAGAGTTAACGCACCATGGCAGAAAGAAAAAGTAGCAGATAGAGATGCAAACACACAGAGCCTGAGTCACAGAGAAGCATGAATGTTGGTATGCTATTATACGCCAAGCAATGTCTTACTGTGCACATGTGTCGCACTGTTTCCTCTTTGGCTGTTAGGATAGGTTCCCATGTATCCTCACTGCTCCACATGCTCTTAAAGTAACTATCCCTAAAATAACCTGAAAGTATCTCTCCTCTCTCTGAAAAAGACTAAGATATCCAAACTCTTCTCCCATGCTGTATTTCTCAAGTTGTTATAGGAGATATGTATAAATACATAAAAAAAATTTTTAGTACACCATGTATGTTTCGTTCAGAAACATATGCTACATATTTAGAAAGAATATTAAAACTGGGGCATAGACTAAGGAAAAGATCACTTTACTCATTTCTTAAACATTCAACTGTCTGGTATATAATGCTATGCCAAGGCTAGAGATTCTAATATTAACAATATATGACCACAACCCTTAAGGACCTCAGTCTTATAAGAGAGTATAAAGAAGGTAAAAGCTATTCAGAAAATACTATAATGGAAGTATCTACAGGATTCTAATGGAACCAAAAAATGAAAAAGAAATACTCTGCTTTGCCAGAAGGAAGGGCAGGAGAGGCCCTCACAAAAGAATTGACATATCAGCTAGAATCTGTTGAATGACAAGAACATTCTGAGTTAGACAAAAAAAGAAAATGTGCGAAGAAATGAATGTGAGAGTTTCTAGCAAAAGGCAAAGCTGATAAAGGCAAGCAGAAACCGTATCATGAAGGGGCTTATTGAGGACTTGACCCTTTGTTCTCCGTCTTGCTAAGAAAAGAAACTAATGAATAATTTTAACAGGAGAATAAAATAATCTGATGTTATTTTATCAAAAAGATGAGACATGTGAATTTTCTATTTTCAGTATGGCAGACTAGATTGTTAGCTTACCACTGAAAACAACTAAAAATGTTGTATGACACGTAAAAATGTCCGAAAAGCATCAAAGAAGTGATAAAACATACAGAAATATCAAGCTAAAAGTGAAGGACCGGAGAATCCAGAGAGAAAAGAAGCAAATCCACTTGTAATCTGAGAATCTTGGAAAACTACAGCCTACATCTTGACAGCCAAGATCGGAGGCCAAGTGGAGTAGACAGTTAAAACTGATTAAATTTAATGTTGTTCTTGGACTGATAGTGATTTCTGATGCCACGCAGAAACAAAACCAATCTTCTCTGAAGGACTCAGATAATTCTAAAAAATAGCTTCTCAAAAAAAGAGAAAAAAATTTCCAGCACACAGCAAAAGATAATCAGGCACCCAAAGAAACTGAACTCCATTAGACAAAACAGGCAAACATACTACAAAAATAAACATACCCACAAACATGACAAATACTGTACTTCCAGAGTCAGGTAACAGAAAACCTCAGCAAAATATATACAAAGAAGTAAAAGTCATAACACAAGAAACAGGACAGGTCATACAGCACTTCAGGAAAATAAAAATTGAACTTCTAAAAATAAACATTACCATTTTAGCAAAATAATAAAAGAGTAGTTTAATCACAGGATATAATCGGCTAAAGAAAGAATGAAATGAAAATACAATCAGAAAAAAAGTCCAGAAAAGACAAAAACACATAGATTAAGGAAACTTGAGTAAGTGGCTTCGATGACAAAGAAAGTTGAGCACATATTTATCAGATTCTAAAGACAAAGGAGAGAGAGAATGATATATATTTGAAGAAATCATGGCTTAGAAATGATGAAAGAGATAAACTAAAAGATGGAAAAAGAAAAACTAATTACACTTGAGATGAATAAAAAGGAACCACATTCTGAAACTGAAGGGAATCAAAAAGAAGAGAAAATCCTAAAAGAAGCCAGAAGAAAACTACAGATTACCTTCAGAAGTCCAGGTCAGAATCAAAGCTTTTCAACACTAAAATAGAAGGCAGAACATAATGGAATGATATCCTCCAAGTGTAGAAAATAATAAAGAAGGGAAGGAAGGAAATAGGTCAAAAACCAACTTTTAAAATGAGCAAAACATTTGAATAAGAGAAGATACTCAAATAGCTA
Organism: Potos flavus; assembly: GCA_028534135.1. Lineage (NCBI taxonomy): Eukaryota > Metazoa > Chordata > Mammalia > Carnivora > Procyonidae > Potos > Potos flavus. The sequence continues at coordinate 13,232,372 of CM052887.1, read as the reverse complement.
ATAGACACTATAATTAACCGTCTGTTTCTTGGTTTGTCTTTCTCTCCTTTTCCCTTTGCTTTTTTGTTTTGTTTCTTGAATTCCACATATGAACGAAATCATACGCTATTTGTCTTTCTCTGATTAACTTCGCTTAGCATTATATTCTCTAGATCCATCTATGTTGTTGCAAATAGTAAGAGTTCATTCTTTTTGTAGCTGAATAATATTCCATTGTGTTATATATACATCTTCTTTATCCATTCATTGATTGATGGGTACTTGGGTTGCTTTCGTATCCTGCTATCATAAATAATGCTGCTGTAAACACAGGGGTGCAGGTATCTCTCTGAATTAGTGTTTTTGTACTCTTTGGGTTAATACCCAGTAGTGCGACTGCTGGGTGATAGGGTTAATTCTATTTTTAACTTCTTGAGGAACCTCCATACTGTTTTTCACAGTGGCAGCACCAGTTTGCATTCCCACCAACGCTGATGGTTACCAGAGGGGAGCTAGGTGGGGGGTGGGTTAAATAGATGATGGGAATTAAGGAGTACACTTATTGTGATAAGCACCTAGTGATACATGGAATTGTTGAATCACTGTATTGTACACCTGAAACTAACAACACTCTGTAAAAAAAAAATGATTTTTTAAAAATGGCCAATAGGTACAATAAAAGATGCTCAAATCTTTAGTCATTAGGGAAATTCAAATTAAAACAACCATGAAGGGGGCTCAGTCAGGGAAGTCTGCTTCTCCCTCTCTTTCTGCTCCTCCCCACCGACTCCCACCTGCTCATGTTCTCTCTTTCTCTCTCTCAAATGAATAAAATCTTTAAAAAATAAATTTTAAAAATTAAAAAGAAAATAAAACAACCCTGAGGTACTACTTCATAGCCAATAAGATGGCTGTATTAAAAAGAAAAGAAGTGTTGTAAGAAATAAAGAAACTGTAACTGTCATACATTGCTGGTAGGAATGGAAAATGGTACAGCTGGTTTGGAAAACAGTTTGGCATTCCTCAAAAAGTTCCTTTTTCCAGAGATTGAGAAATAATTGACATATAACATTGTCTAAGTTTAAGGTGGTATGCATATTAATTTGATACATCAAAATATTAAACAAGTAGCATACTTGCATATTCTCAAGTAAACACCCAAGATAATTGAAAACAACATGTCCACACAAAAACTTATACAAAAATATTCATAACAGTTCTTACTCATCATAGTCAAAAAGTAGAAACAACCCAAATGTCCATCAAGTGATGGGAAAACAAATTGGATGGATAAGCAAAAATGTGGTATATCCATACAATATTACTTATTCTTAAAAAGAAATGAAGTATTAAAACATACTACAACAAAGATGAACCTTGAAAGTATTATGCCAAGTGAAGGAAGCCAGAAAAAATGCCACATAATGTATGATCCATTTATATGAAATGTCCAACATAGGCAACGCCATGGGGACAAACAGCAGATTAGAGAGGGGGAATGGGTAAAGGGGAGTGACTACTAGTCAAACAGTGGGCATAAAGTTTCTTTTTGGGGTAATGAAAATGTTTTGACATTAGAAGTGCTAGTTGCACAACCTTGTGAAGATAGTAAAAACCACTCCCTTTACACTTAAAAATACACTTTAAAGTGGTGAATTTTATAGCATGTGACTTACAACTTCATTTTTAAAACTGAGAGCAACTTTTACTTCTAACATGATGGAATGATAGGCTGAATTTACACTCCCATCTTAAATAACTAGAAACCTGCATGAAGTACATGAAATCATTTTCAGACACTGAACAACAGGTAGCATGGGACTGTGATCCATGGAAGAAACAAAATGAAGAAAAGAAACTTGGGGCACCTGGCTGGCTTAGTCAATGCAGCATGCAACTCTTGATCTTAGGGTTGTGGGTTTGAGTCCCATGTTGGGTGTAGAGATTACTTAAAAATAAAATCTTTTTAAAAAGTAAAGACAGAAAATGAACTTAACTATCCTAGTATACTGCTGGGAGATAATTTCCAGGTGCCAGCAAAGGGAAATGACAATCTCTCCACAGTGAGGAAAGAGATCAGACTTCAGAAGAACCCAAAAAGCTAGTTTATGGACAGAGAATTGGACAGAAAGGAAGTACCAATCTGTACATATGTTAGAGAAAATGCAGGGAAAGAATTACTGAAACAAATCACAAAGCTCACAGTATAAAGACCTAGCAGTAAACGTTTAGGACTAAACTATAAATTAGCCCTACGCTACGGGCTGCACTGGACCTGCACTAACAAAGAATTAAAACCAGTCCTCACTTACTAGGCATATGAATAAGTAAAGAAAATAAAGCCCATAACAAGAAGATAGGTCAATCAAGAAAAACAGACCCAGAAATAATGAAGATTGAAACACTAAAATACCTATTATAAATATATTCTATATGTTCAAGAAGTATATTATAGAAAGATATAAAAAGACAAAATATTAGAGATGAAAAATGTATTACGTAAAATCAAAAACATACAGGATGGAAGTAACGGCAGATAAGACACTTTACAAAAGTAGGTCAGTAAACTTAGAAACAATTTCAGGTATATTACCAAAACATGACATAGGACAATACAGAATCTTCATGAGCTCAGGGTAGAGAAAGTTCTCTTAACACAAAAAAACAAAAATAAAACACCAACCCTAAAAGAAAAAATGGTAAATTTCACTTCTATGCGTCTAGCTATTATAAAGAAACAGAAAAAACAAACACAAAGGGATATTTGAAACACACAATAGAGGACTTATCTCAGGTATTCAGTCTCTTTAGAAATTAGTTCCCTGAAAAACAAAACCGAAGCCACTGCACACCCAAAATACTGGCAAAAAATGATAAGTCTGACAACCCTAAATGTTGGCAATGATACAAACTAACACCAGAGGTTATGCGTGACATACCTCTTATGGAAAATAGTTTGGCAGAAAAAAAAAGAAAGAAAAGAAAATAGTTTGGCATTACGTAATAAAGCTAAAGATCAGAAATCCAATAACCTTAGCAGTCCCACTCCTAGGATATACCTAGGCCAACAGCATATGAAAAGATGGTCCATATCACTCATCGTAGTAGAAATACAAGTCAAAACCACTATGAGATACCTCCTCACACCCATTAGCATGGCCAGTACCAAGAGAACAGAAAATACCAAGTGCTGACAAAGATGCAGAAAAGCTGGGGAACTCGGGCACTACTGGTGGGGACACAAACTGGTGCAGCCACTACTGAAAACAGGAGGGAGGATTCACAACAAATTACAAATAGAATTACCATACGGTCTGGGTATCTCTCCAAAGCAATTCAAAGCAGAATGGATCTCAAGAGATACTTGCACATCCATGTTCACTACAGCATTCTTCATAATAGCCAAGAGATGGAAGCGACCCTAATGTTCATCAATAGATTAATGCAGAAAATGTGGTCTATACATACAAAGGAATACTATACAGTTTTAAAGAAGGAAATGCTGTCATGTGCTAAAACGCAGATGAACCTCAAGGATACTATGTTAAGTGAAATAAGCCAAAAGGACAAATACTCTATGTTCTGCTGATATAAACAGCTAAACTAGTCAAAATCATAGAAAGAGAAAATAGAAACGTAGGCTCTAAGAGGGAAGACAGGAGTGAGAAAGAGAAATTCATATTTAAGGCATGCAGAGTTTGTTTTACAAGAGGAAAAAGTTCTGGAGATCTGTTACACAACCATGTTCATATACTTAGCAGGGCACTTAAAAATGATTAAGATGGTAAACTCTTCAATGTAATAAAAAAAAATCAATGTGATTGAGCATAAAAAAAATAACTTCTGCTATGTCCATCACAAAAAGTTGCTCACAGCATCAATTCTAATCAATTCCCCTACATTCAAATTTTGGTTTACAGTATTATTATTCACTAAAAGAAATCAGGATGTCTGACAGTTAATTAATCCTACTTCTTCCAGGAGAAAGCATCAGAATGGGTCTAGAACATTCCACTACCCCCAGAGAACAAAGATATTTTCAAAAATGGCAATGGCTCATTGAAAAAACAAAGCCAGTTTGAAAGGATTCCAAATGATCAAACTGATAGCTTGAGCATCAATGGGAATAAAGTAACTAAAACTAACTGGAAGATGGGGCACCTGGATGGCTCAGTAGGTTAAGCGTCCAACTCTCAATTTCAGCTCAGCTCATGATCTCAGGATCCTGGGATCAAGCCCCACATTGGGTTTCCACACTGGGCAGGAATCTGCTTGAGGATTCCGTCTCCCTCCTTCTGTCCCTCCTCCCACTCACGGGTGTGTTCTAAAATAAAATAAATAGGGGCTCCTGGGTGGCTCAGTCAGTTAAGCATCTGCTTTCGGCTCAGGTCATGATCTCGGGGTCCTGGAATTGAGCCCCGCATCAGACTCCCTGCTCTGCAGGGACCCTGCTTCTCCCTCTTCCTGCTGCTCCCCCACTTGTGCTCTCTCTCTCTCTCCCCTGTCAAATAAATAAATAAAATCTTAAATAAATAAATAAATCTTTAATTAAAAAAAACTAAAAATAAAACATTACATTAACTGGAAGAGCTTGACTCTATGAAAGACCATATGTACAAATTGATACTCAAAAGAGAAAAGAATAATCTGAAGTGGACAAAGATGGTCATAGGAAGATAAGCAGAACAGTATAATTTTTCATTGATTTAATAAGTGTTAACACAGATATATCAGTATTTCATTTCTTCTTTTGGGTGCATATTGGTTAAAAAACAAAGAAAAAAAAACTTAAGCATAGAGAAATAAAAAATCACTTTGAACCATATGACTCCAGAAAAAAAGCAGTACTATTCAAAATAGAAAGGCCTGATTCATCTGGCGGTTGTACATAACAACAGGAAAAACTGGGAGTCTTGTATCAATCAACACCAATCTCTGATGATCTCATATATACTAGAAGAGGAGTCCACCCAGGAGTCCTACACAACATACAATTAAAAAGTAAGTCCAACACTACATTCAAAACTGATTAACTGAATGTCCCAAAGAAAACAGATCTACACTGAACAGAACAAGAATTAGCAAATGGCAACCAATAATAATATTCTACTTCATTTTGTAAATAAAATTCTATTGAAACAGCCAATTCAACTATAACACAGTTGAATAGTTGCAACAGAGATATGGTAGCCCAAGAACCTAAAATATTTACTAGATGGCCACTTACAAAAAAAAGTTTGCCAATTCCTGTATAAATAACTCCTTCAGATGAATCTATTAATTATATGTTAAGACACATTTTTTGTTTTTTCAACAAAGTCTATCTACATAACAATGAGACAAGCAATGAGACACAATACCCAAAACTAAAAATATTTCTGAATATACCAAGTTTCAAAAATGCACAATCTAAACAAAATGCACAGAATAAATATCATATGATATAACAAGTGAAACTTCATTATGAAAAGGGCCTGAGGCTAATAAGCAGTTACTCAGGCTTAAATCAGACTATTAAACCAGGTGCCATGCCACAAGCAAAAATAAATTAACTGAAGAACTTTGCTGATGGGAGACAGGATTTTTTTGTTTGGATACTGTAAGACTGTTATAACCCCGAAGGAAAAAAAAATAGTAATAAAGAAAAAAAGAATTAAAAACTGGAATAAGATTGAGAAGATACATATTCCAAAAAAACAAATTGACGGTATCTGCACTTCTGTTACCAGACTTGGTCTGAACGTAATCACTACAGTATGTTATAGGTTTTGCAATCTGCTCTTGAAGATGTTTAAAGCATTTAAGAAACTATATCAACTGTCCTGATAACTACAGTTTTGTAATATACCTTGAAATCCGGAATCGTGATGCCTCCAATTTCGTTTTTCTTCTTCAGAATGGCTTTGGCTATTTGGGGTCTTTTGTGGTTCCATACAAATTTTAGGATTGGTTGTTCTACCTCTGAAAGACGCTGGTGGTATTTTGATAGAGATTGCATTAAATGTGTTGATTGCTTTGGGTAGCATAAACATTTTAACAATGTTTGTTCTTCCAATCAATGAGCATGGAATGCTTTTCCATTTCTTTGTGCCCTCTTCAATTTTTTTCATAACACAAAAACAGACACATAGATCAATGGAACAGAATAGAGAACCCAGAAGTGGACCCACAACTATATGGTCAACTAATCTTTGATAAAGCAGGAAAGAATATCTAATGGGAAAAGAGTCTCTTTAACAAATGGTGCTGGGAAAACTGGACAGCAACATGAAGAAGAATGAAACTAGACCACTTTCTTACACCGTACACAAAAATAAATTAAAAATGGATAAAAACCTTAATGTGAGACAGAAAACTATCAAAATCCTAGAGGAAAACACTCGCAGAACCTCTTTGACCTCAGCCATAGCAACTTCTTACTAGACACATCACCACAGGCAAGGGAAAGAAAAGCAAAAATGAACTATTGGGACTTTATCAAGATAAAAAGCTTCTGCACAGCAAGGAAACAAGCAACAAAACTAAAAGGCAACCTCAAGAATGGGAAAAGATATTTGCAACCAACACATCAGATAAATAGTTAGTAACCAAAATCTACAAAGAACTTATCAATCTCAATACCCAAAAAACATGTAATCCAGTTAAGAAATGGGCAGAAGACATGAATAGACACTTTTCCAAAAAAGACATCCAGGTGACTAATAGACACATGAAAAGATGCTCAACTTCACTCATCATCAGGGAAATATAAATCAAAACCATGATAAGATACTATCTCACATCTGTCAGGATGGCTAAAATTAACAACACAAGAAGTAACAGGTGTTGGCAAGGAGGCAAAGAAAGCGGAACCCTGTTGCACTGTTGGTGGGAATGCAAACTGGTATAGCAACTGTGGAGAACAGTATGGGGGATTCCTCAAAATGTTATAAACAGAACTACCCTACAATCCAGAAATTGTACTACTAGGTATTTAACCAAAGGATACCAATTCAAAGAGATACATGCACCCCAATGTTTATAGCAGCCTTATCAACAATAGCCAAACTATGGAGAGAGCCCAAATGTCCATCGACTGATAAATGCATAAAGAAGACATGGGGTATGTGTGTACACACGTACACACGTACACACACACACACACACACACACACACACACACACACATCAATGAAATATTACTCAGCCATCAAAAAATGACTTCTTGCCATTTGCAATGACATGAATGGAACTAGAGTGTATTATGCTAAGTGAAATAAGTCAGTCAGAGAAAGACAAATCCGTAAGATCTCACTCAAATGTGAAATTTAAGAAAGGAAACAGATGAACATATGGGAAGGGGGAAAAGAAAAAAGAAGAGAGGAAAAAAAGCCATAAGAGACTCTTAACAACAGAGAACAGAGGGTTGATGGAGGGAGGTAGGTGGGGGTTGAGCCAGTTCAGTGATGGGTATTAAGGAGGGCACTTATGATGAGCACTGGGTTTTTTATGTAATGATGAATCACTGAATCCTACTATAGAAACAAATATTGCATTGTATGTTAACTAAAATTTAAATAAAAAATAATTTTTAAAAAAGAATATCTATCAAATTTATGATTTTGTTTAAATGTTTAAAAGAATTTGGTTAAGTAAGTTTGTAACCAGTTTTTAAACGTCTGGGGCAATAGAATTTCTTGAATTTATAAGTTTTGACTTATTACTTGCATAAATAGTCTATAAACATTTAGAGAGGTAATAATTACTTAATGTTAATTAATTACTATTTAATAAATCTAAAAGACAAGCTAGAAATTTCTAAAATATAAGTGATGAGGGATGCCTGGCTGGCTCAGTCAGCAGAGCATGTGACTCTTGATCTCAGGGTTCTAACTTCAAGCCCCACATTGGGTATAGAGATTACTTAAAATCTTAAAAAAATAAATAAAATAAAATACAGGTGATGTGTATTCTCCATTCAAGAAGGCTCCCCAGATATTAAAAATTCTATCAAAAGTATTCACATTGAAGTCAAAATATAAGTGCAATGTATAACATAAACCTGTGTTATAGACCGAAGCAACACCCTCCAATTCACAGAAGCCTAACTCATTAAACACTTCTTTTCTGTTAGGTTCTTAATAGATTTTGTGCTTGTATCTAAATATTCAAGGTCTTTTAGCAACTGAAAAGTCACAGTACTGCAAGAAAATACACAAAAAGAATCAAAAGATGGTAATGTTAATTCTAACTAAAAATGGCAAATATGATAAAAATGAACACAGAAACATTTTTTCTAGACAGAGCTCTAACTTACTTACGAAAGTTAAAGATATAATTTCAAACCAAAAAAAAAAGTAACTAAAATTTATATATAGCTTAATAAAAAGCTTGAATAAGATTTACATAGAAGGAAGCAATATTGGGAAAGACAAAGAAATGTACAGTTACAGACCAAATTTGGAGAGTTAGAGGCAGAAAGTTGAGAACATTTAGTTGTATACTTAGGTGAATTATAGCTCAATAAAGCCATTAAAAAACAAACAAACAAACAAACAAACCGAGTCTGAGGGAAGGTACTGAGAAAGTTGGAAAAATCAGGGGAGGTATAAAAAAGAAAATGGACCGTAAGGGTTTAGGGTTTCAGGGATGAATAGTATGGTCATGGGAGTAGATGGCTCAGGTAGAATTCAGATGAAAATCATAACTGCAGTTAAGAAAGTCAAAGAAGAGTGAGGACAGAATGATAGGTGGATTAGTATGGGTACTAAAGCCAGAACTATGATGTAAAGGCGTTCACTGTAAAGATGACTGAGCCAGGTGTCTTTAGTGAAGAAGGAAGCTGACAGATACATGTAATAAGTAAGGACAAGGGGAAATGGCTTGAATTAATCCTTTTAATGCACACTTTCATTGCCATTCTCTGGATATGCCCTGCAAGCATCCACCTCGTGCCTCTGTCATATTCTTCCGTCTATAATTCCCTACTCTCATCTTAGCCTACCCAAATTCTACCTATCCTTTAAAACCCTTATCAATTGCATTCATTCTCAAAGATTTATTTCAAAGCTGTCAACAGCCTACTTTTTTAAGCTTCTCTCCTTTCTTAAGCATTAGACACTTCATAAAACAATCCAATTGGATATAATTTCTCTCTCCTGTGAATACTTATTCTTTATTTTCGCAATTACGTAATCAGTATTTTTTTAGGTCATTTTGTACAGTTATCAAACTTCCTTTAACTGTGACATAAACTTTTTGAAAACAAGTACTATCTCACTCATCTTTGTGTTCTCTGCAATACCACAACAGCTCTCACAGGAGATGTTCCAATGGCTTACTAAGAAAATCGGAGCTGCTTAGCTATCAATCCCTCATTGTCTTATCTACATTCTTTACCTTCAAACAATATCGGCATTAAGTCATACTATGCCTACTAAGAATATGAAAAGAAAACTTAATTTAAAAAACCTACAGGGCACCTGGGTGGCTCAGTTGGTTAAGCGTCTGCCTTCAGCTCAGGTCATATTCCAGGGCCCTGGAACTGAGTCCCACATCGGCTCCCTACTCAGCGGGGAGTCTGCTTCTCCCTCTCCCTCCGACACTCCCCCTACCCCCACTTGTGCTCTCTCTCAAATAAATAAAATCTTAAAAAAAAAAAAAAAAAATTTGATTATTTCCTTTATGGAGTCAATTTTCAAAAACCAATTCTACATAAAATAGCAATGAAAAAATAGAATTTTTAAAAAAATACCATTTAGTACAGTAACAGAAACAAATATTTAAAGATAAATTTAACAAAACCGAAATGAAAATATGGCTGAAATTTAAGACCTATGTACATGCAGAGATAACATATTCATGAGTTAGAAGATTCAATATTGTTAAGATGTCAATTCTCCCCAAACTCACCTATGGATGCAGTACATTTCCAGTCAAAATCCTAGCCAGCTTTTCCCAAATGTCCACTGACAGATGAATGGATAAAGAAGATGTGGTATACAAAACAAACTGAGGGTTGCTTAGGAGGTAGGGGGGTAGGGATAGGGTGGCTGGATTATGGACACTGGGGTGAGTATGTGCTATGGTGAGTGCTGTGAAATATGTAAGCCTGATGATTCACAGACCTGTACCCCTGGGGCAAATAATACATTATATGTTAATAAAAAAAAGATGTGGTATATATTAAATGAAATATTAGTCATCAAAAAAATGAAATCCTTCCATTTGCAACAACATGGAACTAGAGAGTATTATGGAACTAGATGAAACTAGATGGAACTAGAGAGTATTATGCTGTGCAAAATAAGTCAATCAGAGAAAGACAATTATCATATGATTTCACTCATATGTGGAATTTAAGAAACAAAACAGAGGAGCATAGGGCCAGGAAGGGAAAAATAAAACAAGACAAAATCAGAGAGGGAGATAAACTATAAGAGACTCTTAATTATAGGAAACAAACTGAGGGTTGCTGGAGGAAGGGGGTTAGGAGGATGAGTTAATTGGGTGATGGACATTAAGGAGGGCATGTACAGATGTAATGAGCATTGGGTGTTATATAAGACTGATGAATCACTGAACTCTACCTCTGAAACTCATAATACACTATATGTTATTTGCATGTAAATTTAAGAAAATAAAATACAAATTTAAAAAAGAAAATAAGAAAGTTCATTAAGATGCATATCAGCCAGGAGCGCCTGGGTGGCTCAGTGGGTTAAAGCCTCTGCCTTCGGCTCAGGTCATGATCTCAGGGTCCCAGGATGGAGCCCTGCGTTGGGCTCTCTGCTCAGCAGGGAGCCTGCTTGCCCCTCTCTCTCTGCCTGTCTCTCTGCCTACTTGTGATCTCTCTCTCTGTCAAATAAATAAATAAAATCTTTAAAAAAAAAAAAAGAGATGCATATCAGCCAGAGCTATGAGATTAGCCTTGAACAAAACTGACTTTATTTTAAGAAGAACTTGAATTATCTTACTTTTCATTGTAATATGGGTTTTTAATTCTAAAACTACCTTTTTGTCCTCTAGGAGTGAGACAAAAATATCACCAATATTCTCAATAAAGAGAATAATGGGAAAAAATAAAATAAAAATCACAACACCTCCTACCCTACAAAAAATAGAATGATAAAATACTGTGTAAGAAGAAATTTCTAGTACATTAAAAATACAAGTGATACTAGAAAAAAAAATCCTAGCTTTTTAGTAGAAATTAGTCAAGTGATTCTAAAATCATAGGTAATTGCAAAAGTACTAAAACAGTATCCTTCTTCAAGATCATTTGCCTGAAAGAAGACTTACTAAAAAGCTATAGTAATCAAGACGGTGTACTATTAATATAAAGGCAAAAGACTAGAGCAACTGAGGAGAGTAAAGAATCCAGATAAAATCCCACATATATAAAGTCAACTAAATATTGTGAAAGTAACAAAAAAATTCAACAGGGAAAGAAAAAGTTTTTTTTAAGAAATGGTGCTAGCAATCCATAAAAGAAAATTGGATAATTTGGACTTCATCAAAATTTACAATTTTTCTCTTTCAAAAGACACCACTTAAAAATGAAAAGTCAAGGGATAGACTGGGAGAAAGATTTAAAAATCACTTACTGGGAGAAAATATTTGAAAATCATACATTGTAGCATAATATGTAAAAAAAAACTCCTAACTGGGTATTTATCCAAAGAAAATAAAAACACTAAATCAAAAAGATAAATGCACCCCATGTTCACTGGAGCATTATCTGCAATAGCCAAGATATGGAAGCAACCTAAGTGTCCACTGATATATGAATACAGAAGACATGGTGTACACATACACACACACACACACACATGCGTGCACACACAGAGGAATATTTTGCAGCCATAAAAAGGAATGAGATCATGACATTTGCAACAATTTGGATAGACCTAGAGGGTATTACACTAAGTGAAATAAGTCAAACAGAAAGAATATATGATTTCAATTACATGTGGAATCTAAAAACAGTGCCTGCCACTCTCCCTGTTTGTGCTCTCTCTTTCTATCTGGCAAATAAATCTTTAAAAAAGAAAGAAAGAAAGAAATCTACCTAAGAGAAATGAAAGCACAGGTCCATGCAAATACATGTGAGCAAATGTTCCTAACAGCATTATTCATAAAAGCCAATAACTAGAAACAATCCAAATATCCCTCAACTGGTGAAGGGATGAATAAAATGTGTTACACCCATAAAACAGAACAGAATTCAGCAATTAAAAAAAAAAAAAAAAAGAATGAACTACTGAAGACATTCTGCAACATGGATATACCTCAAAGACATTATGCAAAGTGAACAAAGCCAGATACAAAAGACTGTATCTTGTACAATTCCATTTATATGAAATGACCAGAAAAACCAAATCAATAAAGACAGAAAATAGATTAGCTACTGCCTAGAACTGGGAGTGGGAATAGGTACTGATGGCTGGAATAGACTGAAGGTTAAAATCTTGCCTTTTGCAACAACATGGATGGAACTAGAGAGTATAATGTTAAGAGAAATAAGGCAGTCAGAGAAAGACAAATACCATATGATCTCACTCATATGTGAAATTTAAGAAACAAAACAAGCAAGCAAAGTGGGGAAAAAAAAGAGAGAGACAAACCAAGAAACAGACTCCTAACTATAGAGAACAAACTGATGGTTAGCAGAGGGGAGGAAAGTGGGGGAAAGGGGAAATAGCTGATGGGGATTAAAGAGTACACTTAACATGATGAAGGAAAAAAAATACATGAAATGATAAAAAAAAAAAAAAAAATTCATGGGTTGAAATCCTAACCCACAATGTGATATTAGGAAGTGGGGACTTCGGGCGGTGATTAGATCATGAAAGTGAACAACTCATGAATGGGATTAGTTCCCTTATAAAAGACCCGAGAAATCTCTCCTGCCCTGTCTGCCATTTGAGGCTACAACAAGAAAATGACTATTTAATCATGATAAGCACTGAATAATATATAGAATTGTTGAACCACTACACTGTACACCTGAAACTAATGGAACACTGTATGTTAAGTATACTGGAATTAAAATTAAAAACTTAATTAAAAAAGAAAAAAGAAAAGAAGATTATTATCTGCAACCCAAAAGAGAGCCTTCACTAGGACATGACCAGGTTAGCACCCTGATTCAGCCTTCCAGCCTCCAGAACTGTGAGAAAGAAATTTCTCTTTATAAGCCACCCGGTCTATAATATTCTGTTATAGCAGCCCAAATGAAGTAAGACAATGGCCAACAGACCTGAGGGATCTTTTTGTGGTGATGGAAATGTTTTCAAACTGGACTATGGTATGACTGGCACACTCTATAAATTACCAAAGACATTAAAGTAGTTATTTTAACAATATTCTATATGTCCAAAGGTTAAGTAGATTAATGGAATATAAGAAAAGACCTGAACTAAATTTCTACAAGTGAAACAAAAATGTCTGAGATGAAAAATACACTGAATAAGATTAGGGGCAGAGTAAACAGTACAGAAAAAAATGATAAGTGAACTTGAAAACAAAGCAATAAAAATCATCTAAAACAGAACACACAGGGAAAAGAGGACTGTGGAAAAAAATGTACAGAGAATCCAGTGATCTGTGAGACATCCTTAAGATGCCTGGTACCTTTGTAATTGCAGTCCCAGAAGGAAAGGGGAGGAACAGAAAAAATTTTTGGAAAAATAAAGGTCATAAAAATCACAAAATTCTATTCAAAAACTGAATTTCCCAAAAAATGCACACATTATTAGAACAAGTTATAAGTTTGGGTTCCTTACATTTGATCACAGCATAAATGTTAGGTTTCTTCCTGTTCTCTATTGAACAAATAATTTTAAATCTTAATAAGTTAGGGGCGACTGGGTGGCTCAGTGGGTTAAAGCCTCTGCCTTCAGCTCGGGTCATGATCCCAGGACCCTGTGATCGAGCCCCGCATCGGGCTCTCTGCTCAGCAGGGAGTCTGCTACCCCCTCTCTCTCTGCCTGCCTCTCTACCTACTTGTGATCTCTCTCTCTGTCAAATAAATAAATAAAATCTTTAAATAAATAAATAAATCTTAATAAGTTAGTAAATTACTGTACACTATAGTAATAACAATGAAAATAATTCACTTGAATAGTTAAGATTTGTATTCTTTTAAACTGCGTATATTGGGATGCCCGGGTGGCTCAGTTGGTTAAGCACCCAACTCTTGATTTTGGCCCAAGTCATAGTCTGAGGGTTATGAGATCACGCTCCTCCCACCCCGTTGGGCTCCACGCTGGGTGTGGAACCTGCTTAAGATTCCCTCTCTCCCTCTCTCTCAAAAAACAAAAACAAAAAAACCCTGCATATCTTATTTTAAAGCTCTTTAATATTTTTCTCCTTTACTCTCAAATCCTCTTATTTCCTCAGAATTCATTCTCTTGGAATTTTTCCACTTTTAAGAACAAAATGAATAATAAAGGATAAAGAAATGAAAAGTGAGAACCTACCTGAAGTCTTGCGAGTTGTGCTGTCCGGGCTACTATTTTATTGTATGGTTCCACAATTTTTGCTTTCATCCTAAAGGAAAATAAAGAGGTGTGATAATAAAATCATCTTCAAAATATCAATGGTTAAATTTCTTGCCATTCCACTTATTTACAAAATGAACAACAGTACCTATCAACAGCTCCCTGTAAAGCCCCAATTCTTGTCTGCATCATCTGAAGAACACCTAGGAAAACATAATAGTTTCCATTACTTTACAAATTTACAAGGGCTCCAATTGGGAAAAAGAAAATTATATTACAAGAAAAAAAATCATACACACATACCCATATACAGAAAAATTTCAATTTTTTCTGCCACCATCATAACTTAAGCAACCAATATCTTTTACCTGCACTATTTTTAAAGCCTCTAAGTAGTCTCTCCCTCTAATTCTTGTTCCACTAAACAAGTCTGACAAATGGAGAGTGACTGCATAAGGCGCATAGGGTTTTCCACTTTGTGTGATGAAAAAGTTCTGGAACTATATAGTAATGGTTGCACAACACTAAATGTAATTAATGGTACTAAATTATATACTTTAAAATGGTTAAGTTTCATGTTCATGTGTATTGTACTATAGTCACAAAAGAAGCCTGAGTGCTTTTTAAAGGTGCAAATTGGGAACGCCTGGGTGGTTCAGTCGGTTAAACCTCTGCCTTCCGCTCAGGTCATGATCCCAGGGTCCTGAGATCGAGTTCCGCATCAGGATCCTTGCTCAGCGGGGAGCCTGCTTCTCCCTCTGCCTGCCGCTCTCCCTGCTTATGTTCTCTCACTCTCACAAATAAATAAAATCTTTAATGGTGCAAACTGTAGCCCAATATTCCCTTCCACAGTCTCCCCTTTGCTTCCATGTCAAAAATGAAGTCCACAGCTTGGTCCTCAAGGCCCTGCACCATCTGGAAATGATGTATTTTCTCTCCAACACTCAACTGTGCCCCCAAGCTCCTACTAGATAAGCCCCCACAATTCGTCAAGCCTTGGCTTAACAGAAACAATTACTAAAAGATCCCTCAACTAATTTAGATTTTCTTGTTATTTTCTTCTACAGCATACATTTCCTTCATGGCACTTATTATCACATTAGGTAATTACACATCCGCTTGTATATCTGTTTAATGTTTTACTCTCTCACTAATCTGTAAATTCCTGGAGGTTAGGAGAAGTGTATTTTTCATTCACTACTGTGTGACCTGAGCCTAACTCAGACTACTTCCAATGGCAATGAATATTTGTTAAATTAACTATATGCTAGATAAGTAACACACGTGGACAGCAAGGATAGTATTGCCTTTACTCTCTACATACACAACATGATGGTTAACTTCTTACAAAACTGTAAAAATATTTTCAGGAAGATAGATCTTAAATTTTACTATTTTATATACCTGAAAATAAGCTTTTCAATATTACCCTTTTAATTATTTTGAACTCCACTCTTTAAACTTTGTTTTCACATTTAACTGGCATAGTTGTAGCTTTAAAACATAGTATTCTAAATAAACTTAGGTACAGAACTCTGTCATATATTAGATGAAGTAATATTAGAACTAATAAACATTGTCAGATACAATTATGCTTTAGTATGTCTCAGTCCAACAGAATCCTCTTGGGACTGGAGGATTCCCATTTTTCTGTTGGTTTTATGGTTCCTTGACCTTAAACCTTCGGGAATGAACTGCCCTTACTTATTATCATCATGTCCTTACATCTTATTCTCTCCACAACCTACTCTCAAATAGACTTTCATATACACTCCCACCAAAATAGATCTTATCAAGGTCACCAGAAATCCCCAAGGTGCCAAATTCTATTGTCAGTTCTGTTTTCATCTTGCTCAAATTGTCTGAAATTCACAACAGAGTCAAACCACTCCCTCCCTAAAACATTTTTTTTCCTCTGGGCTTCCAAGTTATCACATTCCCTGGGATTCTTCCTATTACATTAGTGGCTCCTCCTCCTCTGCTAGAGTCCTACATGCCGGAATACTCTAAGATTTCATCCTCAGTCAGTTTCACTTCCCCATCTACAATGTCTCTTAGGGATTTCACCCAATCCCAATGTTTTAAATACTATCTATTCAATAAAACACCAATTTTAAATACATACATCCACACATGTGTACACATATCTACATATATTTTATGTCTGCCTACCTATGCACACACACACACACACACACACACACACACACACACACACACACACATCTCAAGACCTAAACTTTCTTTTGTCCAATTTAAGACACCTAAGATAACTTCTGCCCCACTCCTACCCCATCAAAATTATAATCCTCTCCATTCTAACCCATCTTAGTTACCTATACCATCATCTACCCCATTTTTCAGACTAAAATCTTAAGAATCATACTTGGTGACTTTTTTCCTTCAGCCCTTTCATCTCCCCATCAATAAACCCTATCAGCTCTGCCCCCATTTTATCCCACCCACTTTCCTCTCTCACATCTACCACTCTAATCCAAGGCACAACTCTACTCTTCTAGTATCTTCTAAACTGGTACCTCTGATTCTACTTGCTTTCCTACAGAGCCATCAGAGACAACTTTTTAGAGCGTTAGTCTTATACATCATACCCCTAATAAAAACCCTCCAATGGTTTACCACCGCATTTAGAATGAAAAATCAAAATTCTTTTCCAAGAACCTCATCTACAATTCTCTTCCTCATTCATTAAATTCCTATCATACTGACCTTTTTTTTTGTCCTTCATACATCCCAAGTTAATTCCTACCTTCCCATTTATTGGTCTTTCAGCTTACCACACTCTTCTCCCACTTTTCATGTGATGGCTGTTTCTCATCATTCAGTTCTCAGCTTAAATGTCATCTTCTCAAAAAGGCCCCCACTGAATATCCTAGCTAGTAAGGGACTGCCCTTACTCCACCCAATCATTCATTTTATTTTCTTTGTGAGACTTAAAAATACCTGAAGTTTCCCATTTGTGTATTTTCTTTGTCTGCTTCCCTGCATTAGAACATAAGTTCCATAAGAACAGTGACTGTCTATTGTTCATAAGTGCCTGGTACCTAACAAGTTCTCAGTAACTGTTTGAGTGAACAAATGAAGAAATGAGGATATCTCTTTTCAATAAAATAGGATTAATTAAATATAACTCTAAATCCTATAATAACAGGGACTCTGTTATAGCTATCTGGAACCTAGCAAATTCTCGACTAATTTTTTTTTTAAGATTTTATTTATTTATTTGAGAGAGAGAGAGAGCACAAGTGGGGAGGAGGGGCAGAGGGAGAGGGAGAAGCAGACTCCCACTGAGCAAGGAGCCCGACATGAGACTCGATTCCAGGACCCTGAAATCATGACCTACACCGAAGGCAGACACTTAACGACTGAGCCACCCAGGCG
This sequence comes from Potos flavus, assembly GCA_028534135.1. Lineage (NCBI taxonomy): Eukaryota > Metazoa > Chordata > Mammalia > Carnivora > Procyonidae > Potos > Potos flavus. Next base: position 13,214,511 of record CM052887.1, on the reverse strand, counting down.
CCCCCTCAACTAATATTTAAATGAATAAATGAATGAAAATGAATAGGGGCCACTTTTAATAGGTTTAATAAACGTATTACCAAACTATTTACATGGCAAAATTCAATAATTGGGGGAAAAAAGCTGATGAAGTAGAAATTGGGATAATATGTTTTCAAATACAGATCACACTTATTTTTCAGCATCTCGACATTCTAGTAAGTGCTTAGAAATACACATCTTGCCAAAATGAATACTAATTCATGCTTTGACATATTATATTAAGATGCTTAGATTATCACAAGAACTCAGAGAAGGCAGTCTTTGTACCTCATATACTCATCCAATGGACAGTCATTCTAACTCAGTCTAACCATATATTTTAAATGTTATAATCACTAAAAAGCATTTTGGGAAAAACAAGCACATTGTAGACCTAAATGCATATAAAAAAACCACAATGAGAACTATTTCTATTGTAATGATTCCTCTACACCTAAATACACTCAGAATCAATGTACTACCAGTCATTCTTACGGGTTTTACAAATTAAAAAATCACCTCTCATTTGTTTTAAAAAAATCACCATTAAAACAGGATATTATTTACCTGCTTCCAGAAACACATAAAATATTATGAGATTAAAAATAATTCATTTCCAATAAGAAGTGGTCAGTACTCAGTTTTCCCAAGAACATAGTCTGATATCCATCCTAAATATTCAAATAACAAACTATTAATCCCTCAAATACAAAGTTCTTCATCAAGATGTCTGAGAAACAGTACACATGCTGAGAATAAGTTAATACCTTCGAGTGCATAAGAAATACTAGGCGAAGCATTAAAAAATATTGCATCCCAGAAAGTAATATCCTTCCTCCTCAAGAATTGGATCAACTGGGGCGCCTGAGTGGCTCAGTGGGTTAAGTCTCTGCCTTCAGCTTAGGTCATGATCTCAGGGTCCTGGGATGGAGCCCCGCATCGGGCTCTCTGCTCAGCGGGGAGCCTGCTTCCCCCACCTCTCTCTGCCTGCCTCTCTGCCTGCTTGTGATCTCTCTCTGTCAAATAAATCAATAAAATCTTTAAAAAAAAAATTTTTTTTTGATCAACATAGGGAAAATCACTTAGTTTTCTTTTAATGTGTAAATATTAATAATAGTAATCACAACACAAGTGATAATATAAAACATGTTATTACCATTCCATATTTATAACATGTAGTTTAACTTAATCAAGAGAGAATGAAAAACTCATAAAAGATTTATCCAATCAAAAATAATAAGACTCATAAAAATAAAAATCCAATGTATTATTCCTTTTTTAAGATTTTATTTGTTTGGAGAGAAAGAGGGAGCACTCACACACACGTGCACAAGTGAGGGGAGAGGGAGAACAAGAATCTCAAGCAGACTCTGCACCGAGCATGGAGCCTGACATGGAGCCTGAGCTCAATCTCACAACCCTGAGATCATGACCTGAGCTGAATCAAGAGTCGGACGCTTAACCAACTAAGCCACTCAGGTGCCCCCCAATGTATTATTATTCTATTATACTTTCACTGAAAAAAGTTTCAAAGAAAGTCAAAAATAAGGAAAGTATTCAAGTCTACTTCCACCATTACTCACTCTGGTGGTATTGATGTTTTTATTAACGGTTTTCTGTTAATTTTATGGAGGCACTAAATATGTACCAGAAATTGTTCTAACCATTTTTCTAATTCACTTAGCCCTCAAAATAACACCATATAGGTACATTTTAATACTCCTCCTTTGTACATAAAAGGGAGGCACACAAAGGTTAAATAACTTATCCATAGCCATATATCTACTAAGTGTCAAAGCAAGGATTTGAACCCAGATAGTTTAGCTCAGAGGTCAACAAAGTTTAATTAAAGTTTTGTTGGGACACAGCCATAATCATTTACATATTATCTGGCTGCTTTCACTCGGAAATAGCAGAGCTTAGTAGCTGCAACAGAAATGGTATGGCCTGCAAAGTCTAAAATATTTACTATCTGACCCTTAACAGTAAAAGTTTGCCAATCCCTGGTCTAGCTCAATCTAATTTATAGTACTTAATGGAAACATACCTTCCAAAGACTCAATACCAGTTGCTTGTGCCAGTAAATCTTCATGTCTTGCAACAACCTGAAAATCAAGAATTTGCTGTATTAGGTATTTTTCTTTGTAACCACAAGGTAGAATAAAGGTCTCTCTCCGTATAGGAAGGTGCAAACACTAACACACGCAAACACTAACACACAAGAAAAAAACAGGTGATAAAGGTATACTTGAGATGAGTTATTAACAGAAACATAAACATGTTTATAATTGAACATAGAGCCAAAGAAGATACAGCCTTTTCACCAGCCCCTTGCTTTCTTAATGGGAAGTGCAGGTAGAATTGTGCCAAAATTGAAAATAAAAAAACAAAAACAAAAAAACCCAAAACCAGCTAATTTTTGCCATACTATTATGTTTTCCCTGTAAAAATGTTTTTAAAAATTAGGTTCTCATAGTTCTTGAACTTAATTCAGCATATTCTAATCTGAAAAGATAACGCAGAGTCAGTACCTACCTACCCCTGAACATCTCTCTGCTTTCAGTTTCCCAGGGTCACGGCAAATCCCCTTGCCTGCGCAAGACTGATTTTTTAATAAAAATTAAGGCAGTGTGAATGAGCACATCAAAAACTCAAAAAGCTTAAGAGTTAAAGAACACATGCAATAGATTCCTAGAAACAGCAAGAAATCATGCAAATCTTTAGAATAATGCAAGAATCCTTATAATTTTGTACCTTTTCAATTCCAATGAAGAAGTTTCCTATCTAGGCTGGAAACTGAAGCTCCTCGTCACCAAGGATTCATTCACTGGAACCCCTACTACCTCCACTTTGTCCTGTTTCAGATATCATTGTTATTCTATCAAGTCCCTTTCTATCACAGCTATCTAAAATAACTATTACTTTTGGTTTCCTATGTCTGTTAAGATGGCCAGAATATGTCTGAATGCTCAGTCCACTGATATGGTCATTGGTGTGTCCATCCTAACAAGACTAATTTTAATTCTCTATTCTTCTTTTTCCTGTGTGAAGAATACTTTGGAAATGTTGAAACTCCTACAACTAGACTTTCATAAACTCCCCTGCAGCCAGCTGGATGAAGTTCCAAGAGATCTAAAGACGGAAAAGAAAGGAAAGCTATCTTCCTATTACTGTTTCGGCTAGTAATGAGCAAAGTCCTGAGACCTGAGAATTTAGAGATGGTTGGAAAAACTGTATCAGTCATTCTAGAATTTAGTTACCGGATACCCCGAGGCAGAATTTTAGCAGTGGCATGGGAGGTAATGGCTGGAGCTTCCAGGCCTCCACACTGCATCTATGAAAGTATATCCTTCAACTCAGTCCACTGGCTGACTTCAGAAGCGTCCAGTTCTCTGTATTAAACATCTTTCTGCTTTAAATACCTAGAGTGGTTTCTGTTTCCTGTCCTAAGCCCCAACTAATACATACTTCATCACATCTTTTGTTATTTTAGTCATCTCAACGATATTTAAAAAAAAAAATTTTATGGGTTTGGTTAGCATTATCCCAATTTTTCTTCTGCAGAAAAACAATTATAGCAGGTTCAGATCCCATACTAGGCCTCTACTTCATATTCCAAACTGCTATAAGTGTAATTTGTTCCCTGTAAGAGATGTTAAATAAATTTTTAGTTTTAATTGATTCCTGCAAAGAAGGTACTGCACGCAAGGAATAAAGAAAATACCAATTATATTACTCAGCCATAAAAAAAAAAGAATGAAATATTGCCATTTGCAATGACGTGGATGGAGCTAGAGAGTATTATGCTAAGCAAATTACGTCACAGAAAGACAAATACCTTATGATTTCACTCATATATAGAATTTAAAAAAACAAAACAGATGAACATGGGTGGGGGAGAAGAGAAGCAAACCAGGAAACAGACTCTTAACTACAGAGAACAAACTGAGGGTTGTTGGAGCGGAGGTGGGTGGGGGAATGGGCTAGATGGGTGACAGAGATTAAGGAGTGGACTTATGATGAGCACTGGGTGGTATATCATTAAATTATGAATGAATGAATCATTAAATTCTACAGCTGAGACTAATATTACATCGCATGTTAACTGGAATTTAAATAAAACCCTGGAAAAAAAAAAAAGAACCACCATAAAAAAAGACCATAAAAAAGAATTTCAGGTGGCTATTACAAAAAGCCACCCCTGAGAACCCTCGGCAGAGTTAAGTGCATTCTCCCCCACTTTTACGAATGTTTTCTACTATTCTAAATAAAACAGGCATCACTTGCCTGTCATTATTTCTCTCTGTATCTGCCACGGGTCTGTGAGTCCTTGGAGAGCTGGGAAATATGTTCATTTTTCTATCCCCACAGCCTAACGTGAATCCTGACAATCAAAATACACAATTAAATAAGCAATTAAAATGTATAATATATAATCATAGTTAAAGTGACCTTAGAAGTCATCCCAGTCCTAAGCTACTCTTTCAATTGATAAAGTACAACATAAAAAATTCAAATGAATATGTCTCATGTTATACCACATCTAAGTTTCCTGGTAAACAGTCCATTTATTCATTCATTTAAATATTTTTTTTTATTAAAAGATTTTACTTATTTATTTGACAGAGAGAGAGCGATCACAAGTTGGCAGAGAGGCAGGCAGAGAGAGAAAAGGGGAAGCAGGCTCCCTGCTGAGCAGAGCGCCCGATTCGGGGCTCAATCCCAGGACCCTGAGACCATGACCTGAGCCGAAGGCAGAGGCTTAACCCACTGAGCCACCAGTTGCCCCCATTCATTTAAATATTTATTAAGTGCCTACTCTATAGACAAAAGCCAAAATAGGCAGTATACTATAAAACTCCCTATAATACTATAGAATTGTAGAAAAGGAAGGAACCTTCAAGATCTTCCACTATAATCTCTTCTTCCTTATTCACTCCAACCCATTTAATAGATTTCCTTTTTTAAAAGCAAAACTCAAAGACATTAAGTGATAGGAAAGGTACCAGCACAGCTAAGATTAGGACCCATCTCCTAATTCCCCATATTGTGTTCTCTCTACCACAAATTTATCAACTTTCTATAATTTCAGCAAACATTACACTGTTTCATAACATAGGAAGGACCAATGTGAACACACCAATTTTTCTTATTCACACTGTTCTACTTCCAAAAGTCCATTTTCTATTACTTTTACCAAAGGCTTCCTATTTTCACTCACCTATATTCACCGCACATCTGTTAAGGTGATGAAAGCGAAGTATGAACAAAAGCTTTTGGAGTGAGGGGTACATTAGTTTTTTGCCTAACAAAAAGTAGTTTATAGAAAACTTTTCAAAAACATACTTCGAAAAATAAGCCACACTGGTAAGTTACACATTTGCTCATTTAAATATGCATTTAGATTAAATAGTAAAAGGATTACAAGTGATAAATTATCACTTTAGGTTGAAGAATCCAGATGATCCAGAAGATTGGAAATACCTGTAGATGTAGTTCTTTATCCAACTGACTGATTCCTTGGGCAAGTTTTGCTAGTTGTTCAGCAATTACAGCTTGATGAATAGACTGGGAAGTATAAGTCTTTACATCAAAGTCTTCATTTAAAAAATCTCTGTAACACTCTAGGGGAAAAAATAAGGAAAAGTCTTTAATTATTCATTGCACTGCACTAAACCACAGATATCAGACAACAAAACAATTATAGATAACATACTTTGACATCTCTTTATACACCAAGAACTGTTGTAAATGAGAAGAGAGTGGTAACATTCACTTAGAGCTTACTGTGGGCCAGGCACTGACCACGCACTTTAAACATATTAACTCATGCAATCCTCACACAACCCTGCTAGAACTATCATTTCCCCCATCTCACAGATGAAGAGACAGGTAAAGACAGGGCATGCAACCTGTCCAACCTGTCTGAGATCTGAATCCAGGCTGCAGAGCCCACTCTCTGAAACCCTATATTATACTGCTAAAAGTTAACTTTTACCAGTAAGTCAAAAGGGACATATTAAGTAGAAGATTAAAAATTAACTAACCATAGCCTTTAATGCAAGAAAATAAGGTCACTGACAATAACAGGCGAATTGACTGTATTTGACATTTATGGTCTCCAAGATCTCTAAATCAATGCACAAATGCTGTCATAATAAAGTGAATCTGGAATTTTAACAGAATAGGCGAACACAAACTTTCAGGTGTTACTGAAACTAAGGATTTATGAGTGAAATAAGTAAATGAAAAGATAGCCTACGTTCAAAAAAGACCCTAAACACAAAAAAGTAGTGATGCTAGATGTTAAGATATCTTTCAGTACAGAAACCCAAAAATCTGTGGGTGAAAGACAAATGGAGAGAATTAAGAGTTAAAAATCGTTATGTAGAAGTGAGCTCAGTGTAGGTAGAAAACCACTATCTTCCACCCATGTGGGAGATATAGGTAAGACTACCCTGACAGAGATTATAAAACTAAACAGCAAAATAGAGTCCTTACCAGACAACTTCTATTGTCTCTATCCACATAACGTATGCTCCGTGAGGGCAAGGGCTTTGTTTTTGTTTACTCCCACATCCCTAGAGCCTGAATAATGCCTGACATATGGCAGGTATTCCATACCAGTTGAATGAATGAATTCATCCATATGTGACCTAGAAGTAGCATTCTGCAAAGAACAAAGACTCATTCTTGACGACTCTCAAAGTGAAAGAAAAACTACTACTTTGGCCTTAATTCTGGGAACCCCATTTCCTTCCAGTTTGCCAAGGAGTTTTCAGGATTAAGGTTCCTGCAAGGCAGGCAAGTGGAGAAGGCTACTCCAAGAAGAGGGAAGGTTTATGGCAGCAAATGCCATAGCATATTTTGAAAAATAAGGGCAACACTGACGTCAGTGTGTCTAGATCACACTGCTGGGCAGAAGGGGAAAAAAATGATAGAAGTTGAGGTTCCAAAGGAAGGCCGAGGGCAGTTTAAAAAGAGACTGGTAAGACTGCTAAAATGTTCAGACTATATCTCATTAAGGTTAAATATAAGAAAGAGCACTGTCAGCTTTGTGTTTTAGTTTCTGGTAGCAGTGTGGAGGATGACTGAAAAGGGATTAGTCACACAGTGGTGTGCTGGTGCTGGCTCATATTGGCTCCTGAGAGCCAACAGTTCAATTTTCAGGAATTGTGTGAGTTAGGGGACATCACATGTAGGCATCTTAAAAATTGACCAGGTTGAAAGTATTTATACCATGGAAACTGGCATATACTACAAAATCAGGGCTTTTCCTATTTTACCATAAAGCTGGTTTACCAGCACACTCATGTAATAGAGCTGCAGAGGCCGCCAGTAAGGTGCTCTGTTAACAGCCCAAGGGACATGATGAAGGCCTAAGACAATGACCCTAAAAAAAAGAAAGTGACTAATTTGACAAATATTCAGACGCTATAATGTGTAGGAGTTAGGGACAAGCTGAAAATGGGTGATTAGGTAGAGTAAGAAGTAAAGGGATGATTCCCAAGATTCTTGACTGAGTGACACACGGAACTCAGCTTTGCATTAAGTTCGACCACTAGGCATCTTTGCATAAAGATAAAATTGATCATATTGCATCCTCCAAGGAACTCATAATCTACATGGGAAACAAGCACATATCTAACCAACCACATACAATTGACGGAAACAGAGAAGGTTAGAGGAAAGGGGTAAAAAAAAAAAAAAAGAAGTAATCTCACTTTTTCACATATAGCACCTGAACTATTTGTTCATATGTAACTTTTGGTAAGTAAAACTAATCATGCCTGTTTGCTATCAAGATAGAAATGTCCAGTAGATAGTAATCCTATAGCTCAGAAGAGGTAAGGACCATGTATGTGTGTATTTGTGTGCATCTATATTAATTTTGAAACCACGAAAAAAAACCAGATGATTTAGGAATTAATTTTAGAATGCACAGAAAGAGGGAAATGGAGAAGACTGAGTTCAGAAGCTAGACAAACACCAAAAATTTAGAAGTAGATGGAGAAAATGAAAGCAATCAAGGAGACTAAGGAGCGTTCGGAAAGAAAAACAAAGAATGGCAAGGGACGGTTTAGAGAAAGTAAGTGGTAAGTATCGTCAAAGATCTTACAAAGATCAAACACAGTGAAGGCTGAATACTGGCCACTGGACTTGGCATTTGGGGACTGACTGTCCATCAGAAGAAAAGTCATATAATGCTTCTCTTTTATAGTTGTCTCACTCCTAGAGGAGGTACATCAGAAACAGCCCACAAATTATTCCAACTACACATCTGCTCACCAACCCTATCAATCCTATCCTCTACCAGTGGCAGACCTTGTACATAGTGAATCACTATTATGAACAGAAATGTTTAATTTTTTAGGAATGTTGCAGAGAATGGGTGGAGTGAACCACTGAATTAGGGACAAACTGAAGATGACTAGCAATTAAAGGACTTGGAAAAGAGCACTTAGAGGATTAGGAAATTTTTTTTTTAAACACAACTCACAAGTCACATGAAGGGAAGTATTTCAAAAAGAGAGTCAAATCCTTTTTACGAGTTCAAGTAAGGTAAGAACCAAAAAGTATCCATTTGATTTATTCACAACGAGGTCATTAGAGACCTTGGCAAAGAGATTTCAATGGCATAGAATGAGGGTGACTGGGTCCTTGAGGAGACAGGGAAAAAATCCAGAGCACAGGAGGAAGACCATCCTTAGAAGCAGATTCCACTTCCAGTATAACGAAAAGTACAAGGGAAAAGTCAGTTACAGGTTTAGGTTTAGTTTACAGTTTTGATGGCAAGAAATGGAGGAAGCTTGTATCTGATGGGTTACCATCAGATACAGTTCAGGGAAGTTTAAAGTCATTTGTTGAGCTTGAAAGGAGAGGTCTGAAAGAGTAAGGATTTAAATAATCACTGTGGAAGACAGAAAAGAGAACTAAATAGGAAAATACAGAAGGCACAATTAAGGACTATTTACCCTTCAAAAATTGATAACAATTCCAGAATGCATTCTACTGAAATATACACCTATGCCTGATATGTATTGTTTCTTCCACTTCTTTATCTAGGGAAGTTCTATTTACACTTCAAAACCAATTTTATCTAGAAAGCCTTTCTTGACACTCCCCTAATCACTCCCAGTTATCTCCTCTGTATTGTTTGACTTTGTACACAATGCTGCTACCCAGCAACACTATATTATAATACTTACCTTTACAGCTTTACAAGATTATTACCCCTTACTAAAATGGCAAGCTGCTTGAGGCTGAAAATTGCACACATATCAGGAGTTCAAAACTTGGTTAAATGGAATTTAAATCAAGATACAGAGATGCATTGAACAGAGATCCTAACCTAGAATATAACAATCTAGTTCAGAAAAACACCTCATCAGAAAGTTTTGACAAAAGTATATACATTATCAGAAGGCAAGGAATTAAGGGCAATAATACACAACACTCGGAGAAAAACAGTAATTTAGAATGTTATTTCATTCATTTATAATCTACTTTGGTCTACAAATGTGTGCATATGCTTACTGTGATGTTCATTAAAAAATGTGTGCCTACGCTTATTGTGATGTTTAATTTAAAAAAACATTTATTCTGCACCCACCATATGAAAGGTATCATTATTAATTGTAGAGTATAAAAAGCGGTTCTACAATGCAGCAGAAAAAGTTAGGTACACAAATTATTTTCAATACCAGGTAGAACGTGATGGCAATTAGGGAAGAAAATTAAGAACAGATGAGAAGAAATGTGAACTTTATTCTGAAGGGTAAGAGATTTGCGGCGTGTGAACTAATACAATTTAATGTACTTCTCAAATGTACCATGTTTAACTTATTTCCTAGAGTTTTCTTCTGTCCAAAACTATCAATAAACTGCTATATTCAATACATATGGTTAATCCCTGCCTGAACTAATGTTCTGAACTCGTCCCCATGCATGGTTGTGGATAAACGCCTTGTAAAAAAAACAAACTAGGCTGCGAGTGGGCCACCTGTGTAATCTAAGAATTTGTTAGTAGAGGGATGCTTCCAACTCCACTTAAAAATGAAGCCCTTTTAACATTAAGAGCTGTCATCTATCTGTTCTAGGTCTTTCACTTTTCATGGGATGCAACGCTTCCTCTTTTCATCGAAAATTGCGGCAGCAGTCAGTGGTTGTCAACCTGGGTCACCGGAGTGCGGCAGTCCTAGGACTTCAGAGAAATCTCAAGTGCAGGAATGACAGAGTTGAAATAAGGAGCAACCAGAAATCAGGTGTTCCCTGGACACCCGGAAGGAAAGGGGTCTGATAATCTCTGGAGAAACAGGTTGGCGAGGCCAGCACCCAGACGCCAGGGGGCCGGGCGGGGGGGAGTGGTCACGTCGAGACCGGAAAACTTTCTGCAAAGCGACGGGTTGAGTCCACCACCCGGGTCCAGGTGCAGAGCAGGACAGTCCCCTGGGCCCACCACCCAGCCAGACCCAGACTCCTTACCGTCTTGCAGAAGCTCTCGGACTGTCGCTGTCACCGCCCCAGAGCCCAGAGCCCCTTGGCCAGCCACAGCGACGCCGCCGTCACCACCTTCCATGTTGGCAGGTGCCGAAATGATGGCGTCAGCGGCCGGTTCGCCCCACCCAGGTGGTGACGCACAATGCCGGCGCCGCCCGCTCCGCCCAGCCGGCCGCTCTGGGCGGGCCTGGATAATCAGCTAAGCGGCCGCAGTTTGACGAATCCTGGAAGAGCAGCGTGGGTCCCGGAGCTGGCGGGCGCCCAGGGCCCGACTCGTGGGGGAAGCCAAGGTCGCAGCGTTAGGCGCCGTGCGCGGTGTCCTGTCGTGCCCCTGGGGCTGGCGTGGTTCCTCTGGCTGAAGAGAAGGTGGGCGCGGGAACCTGGCAGTAGCGCTTATCTCTGTGCAGGTATTTAACCTGAGAACAGGGGCCTCTGGAAGGAGGCTGGACAGGAGAGCGGAGGTTCCTGGGAGCTTCGCTTGCACTCCACAAACACAACTGGGGGAAGTTAGTAACTCCCCAGCCTTATATGTCACACGCCTTGGTTAAAAGTCCTGGGGTAAAGGCTGGAGGGGAAAGCTTGGGAAAGAAAGTTGCGGGAATGAACACTAAGGGCAGAATTAGGGAGAGCTGAAGGTTGTTGAAGAAGAAAGACTGAACCAGGAAAAGACAAGTGGACTCAGTCTCTGCCCTCCCTTGACCTTAAGCTTTTTCTGTTTCTTCCTTTCTTTTTCAGCCACGTGCTATGAGTGATGCCAAACTTTTAACTAGTACAAACTGATGGATTTTCGATATCTCAACTAACAGTATTGAAGCTGTCAAATCAAGTTAGTTCCCGGTGTCTTCTCCGCTAATACAAATGCATTATTCACTTAGATTTCTCCCAAGATGAATACTGATAATTTAACAGGTTAACCACTCTTGTGCAAGAAAGTTAAGCATTCCTATTTAAATAGAATCTGTAATACAACTTCCCCTGTACACCGGGAAACCAGTTTTTCCCGATTCCAGAGCTACACGGTTCTCTCGATTCTGCTAACAGTATTTCAACAAGGTGCGATAATAGTACTTTGTGCATTTAATACTCATAACCACTCAGGTAAGCGTGTCTTTTGATACACAGCCTTATGCTTTGTCTTGACTTTGTCTCAGGTTTTTCCCTAGTGTTTCTGGTCTCAATCACGGTCTGACTAGAATTGTTTTGAATGACTCACATGAATTGTTCAGGGCAGCGTGCTCAGATTCACATTAGATTTCATTATCCATAATACACAATTTTTAATAATTCTTTAAGGATAATAAGTATCATCTTTGAATTACAGATTCTTTTTCTTTTCTTGGCTTTTACATTGGAAGATTTTAGAAAAGTTGCATAATACTCATTGATTTAGTGAAGAGATTTGAGTGAGCCCCAGCCATACACACCAGCACGAGTTTACAAATGAGACTTAATTCCTATCTTGTCCCAAAGGAGCTCATAAGGTAGAAACCCATGTAAACAAACAATTGTACCAGTTGCTTTGCAGCTTATGGATTTGTTTATTAAGCTTAACTACACATTGAAATCACCTGGAGAGCTTTAAAAAAACACTGATACCTGCATTCTAAGCCCAGAGATTCACATTTAATTGGTCTGGGGTATGGTTTGAGCATCCTAATTCATGAAAGCTCCCCAGATTATTCTAATGTACAACCAAGATTGAAAACTACTAACTTATTCGTTAAGCAAATACATATTGAGGGAGGCCTTTGTGCCATGTACTGGAACTACCAAGAATGAATTAGAATGAAATTATTCCTGCTAAAGTTACTAATGACCTAGTTGCTATTAGATGCTTTTTAGTCTTTTTCTTATTTAACTTTTCTGTGATGTTTAAGTTGCTTATCCCCTCCCTCCTTGATATTCTCCCCTCTTTTCAGTTTTTGAATATCACTCTTTAGGTTTATTCTTCTCAACTGCAGAATTCATCTCAGTCTCCTTTGCATTATTCTTTTTCTTTTACTAAAATGTTGGTGCTTCTAAGGATTTCTGGCAAAATATGGCATCCTTAAGTACTTTGTCCATGTGTTTAGTTTCAACTTATTACCTAAAGGTTAAAGACTCTCAGTCTATATATCTAGCTTTTTCCTGAGCACCATATCTATATAAGCGGTTGTGAGGAATCACCATCTGGAAATCCCATGAGCTCCTCAAATTCAATGTGCCCAAATATGAACTCATGTTTCCCTGCTAAAACCTCTTGCTCCTCATTTTCTATCTCATTGAATAGAATTGCCATCCACCTAGCCTCTAAAGCCAAATGTATACATCATCCTATAAAGAATTCTCTCATACTATAAAACATTTGCTGTCCTGAAATAATTTCCACCTCCTAAATATCTCGCCAGTTTATTTATATTTCTAAATAGCTCCTAAGTGTTTCTCTTTTCTTATTCCTAGTGACCCAAATCAGATACTCTTTATGAATTGGACTGATTTACTACAATAGCCTCCCTTGAGCCTCCCTAGGCCAAAAGACCTAGCCCCTTCAGTGAACTCTTTCTAAATCAGAAATCCAATCATGTCATTTTCCTGCTAAAGTCATTTACACACGAGGAAAATACATAATACTTACAAATACAAATATTTACAAATACACAAGGAAAGACAAACAGCCTGTAAAAATCTATGTATTAAAGTATGTCATATGTACGTATTAACATGTTGGGTGCACATGAAAAATCACCCACAAAGGTAGAAAAATGGTTAAGAATCAAGGCCCTACAGTATAAAATCTAAAAATTACCAACATGGAATATAAGGTCCATGATTATCTAGGCCTTCTCACACCGTCTTCTAATCTGCTCAAGTAATACGGGACTACTAATGGTTCACTTTTCAGGTTTATTTCATGTGAGATGGAGCCCAGCATCAGGCTATGCACTCAGCACGGAGTCTGCCCGTCCCTCTCACTCTGCTCCTTCCCTTGTCTCTCGCACTCTCTTAAATAAATAAATAAAATCTTTAAAAATAAATAAAAATAAAAAAGAGGTAAAAGACTGAGCATTGGTCAGTAAAATTAGCTTATTTCAACTGTACATTATGCCTATAGAAATGGAAATTACTAGTTTATATTTAGATTATAATAGTACTTTCTGGATTAGCTAAACAAAAAATAGCATGTTGAGCAATTACACCTTCCTAAAGTTTGCCTATATCTGTTGCTAAGTTACTAAAGCCAAACACTGGAATATGGAAAACAGCCAACACAATGAAATGACAGGATTTTAGGTATAGCAAATTTAAAAACATTTATGAACTATAATTTAATCACTTATCCCTTTTTGGGTATAAAAGTGATTTACTATGCAATTATATGATTATAACTGAAATTTTGCTAGATGATACCACACTTAAATTTTTTTAAATAAATGTTTGCCTTCTGACTCAGGTGCAAAGAATAGAAATTGTGAATAAGAATAAACATGAAATAGACTAGTAAATCTTTTGAAATGCTAACTGCTTAAAGTAGTTCAATTTAAAAAAAAGTAGTTCAATTAATGCCATTTAGCTTTCCTGCATAAAACAGGGTATTTCAAAGTGCCAGACACACAAATCAAATTTTCTGGTTTATCAATACCAAACACAGTAACATGGAAAATTTTAAACATAACATGAAAAACCATGATATTCTAAGAAAAAAATTTGTAGTTTTCCACATCTTGAGCATTTATTAATTTGAGCAGAAAATGTTGCTTTAGTAAGTATAGAATTTGAAATTTAGTGTTTGACACGAACAAGCATAATTTGTACTGAATATATAAACGTGATGATTTCACAGTGTACTAAAAACTGTCAGTGACTTATGGAGATAGGATTCTGTAGTATCCTATTTGATACTGTGAAAAGGAGCTAAAAAGATTCCTGAGCCCACAAGCCTGACAAATATATATATATGTATGTACATACATATATATGTATATATATATATATATATTCTTGGCAGTTGAAATTGTTAGAATGACAGGAATTCATCTAATGGAAGTAATTTTTCTCTATGCAAACTGTCTTCGTCAGATTTGAAACAAATCTGTATTCATGAAGAGTGACTGCATACGAACCACAGTATGTCAAGAAAGAAAAAAAGATCCAATAGAAATGCTTCATTCTGGGCAACTGGTAAAAGTCTGTGCCCCAATGGTTCGATATTCAAAGTAAGTCCAGTATTAGTAAACGAGTTAAAATGTGATTTCCTTTTTATGCTCTGACCACCATATGGGATCATCAAACACCTAGCTTTGGGGTCATGATCTAGGCTTGTGTGCTGGTGTTACTCTTTTCCTGTTGTATGTGTGGCCTTGAGTAAACAACCCCTTCAAATTTCACTTTTTATATCTATAAAAAAAGTGCTTGTAACCCCCGCCTATAAAGATACAGCGGATATTAAATGAAAGATACTAAGTAAATGTAAACATTCATGCGTAGGTTTTTGTTTGACTCTAAGTCTTCATATGCCTGGGACAAATCTCCAGGACTGCAATTGCTAGGTCATGTGGTAACTATAGGTTTAGTTTTTTAAGAAACTGCCAGATTTTCCGGAGCGTCTATACTGTTTCACACTTCCACCAACAGAGTATGAGATCTAGTTTCTCCTCATCCTCACCAACTTTTGATAATATCATGCTTTTTATTTTAGCCATCTGATAGGTATGTAGTGATATCTCATTATGATTTTAATATCCATTTCTTTTATACGTAGTGATGTTGAAAATGCTTTCATGTATTTATTTGCAACCTGTATATTGTTGAAGAAATGGTTCTCTATGTCTCTTGCCAATATTCTAATTAGATCTTTTTTTACTATTGAGTTGGTTTTTTAAAATTTTTCAATTGTGGTAAAATACAACTTAGGCATTTTAAGCATTTGTCAGTGTACAGCTCGGTGATGTTAAATGCATTCACATTGTTATACATCCAATCTCTAAAATTCTTTGTTTTACAAAACTGAAACTCTACACCTATTAAACAATAGATCCCCATTCCACTCACCACCACCCTCCTCCCCGCAATCATCATTCTACTTTCTCACTCTTTGAACTTGGCTACTCCAGGTACCTCATATAAGTGGAATTATGTAATAGTTGGGTTTTTTTTGAGACCAGCTTATTCCATTTAGCATAATATCCTCAAGGTTCATCCATGTCATAGCATGTATCAGAATTACCTTCTTTTTTAAAGGCTGATATTCCATTTGTATGTATAAACTACATTTTGATTATTCATTTATGGACACGTGGGTTGCTTCAGTCTTTTGGCTATAGCAAATAATACTGCTGTGAACATGGATGTATAAATATGTCTTTCAATTCTTTTGGATATATGTTCAGAAGTGAGTGTGGGATTATATGGCAATTCTGTTTTTAGTTTTTTGAGGAACCACCATATTGTTTTCCGTTTTTTCATTCCCACTAGCAGTGTACAAGAGTTCCAATTCCTCGCCATCCTCACCAGTACTTATTGTATTGCTTATTTGCTTTTACTATAGCATCCTAATGGATGTAAAGTGGTATCTCATTGTGGTTTTATATGTCCCTAATGATGCTTAGCATCTTTTCATCTGCTTATTGGCCGTGTATATATCTTTGAAGAAATGTCTACTCAAGCCCTTTGCCCATTTTTTAGTCACGTGTTTGTTGTTGAGTTTTTCTTTACTACTGAGTTTTGAGAGTTCTCTATATATTCTGGATACTATTCCTTTGTCAGATATGTGATTTGTAAATATGTTCTCCCAAAATGTAGCTTATCTTTTCATCCTCTTAAACAGGGTCTTTTGCAGAGCAAAAGCTTTTTATTTAATGATAAAGTCTAATTTACCAGTTTTTCCTTTTGTAAATTGTGCATTTGATGTCAAGTGTAAGAGAACTTTGTGTAGCTCTTAATCTTAAAGTTTTCCTCTTACTTTTTTTCAAAAAGTCTTGGGTTTTTGTTTTTACATTTAAGTCCATAATCAATTTTGAGTTAAACTTTGTATAAACGCGAGGCTTAGGTTGAAGGGGTTTGTTTTGTTTTGTTTTGTTTTGTTTTGCCTGTGGATGTCTAATTACTCCAGCACCATTTGTTGAAAGGCTATCTTTCCAGTATTGAATTTCCTTTGCATCTTTGTCAAAAATCATTTGGGCATGTTTTTGTGGCTCTTTATCTGCATTCCCTATTCTGTTCTATTGATCCATGCATCTATCTCCTCACTGGTACTACACAATCTTGATTACTATAGCTATATAATAAGTCTTTAAATTGGGTAGACTAATTCTTCCCACCTTATTTTTCTTTTGCCTTTCTCAATAATTTTAATATGATCTGGTCTTTATTACAAAATATCTTGCTGGAAGTTTTGGAAGAATTGTATTAAATATGTATATCAATTTGAGGAGAATTGAATTCCTTTCTATGTTCAGTCTCCCAACTCATGAACATAGTATCTTTCCCATTTATTTAGAACTTTGAATTTTTTCATCATTGTGTGTTTAGTTTTCAGCATATTAAGTGACATACATGTTTTGTAAGACACCTGATTATTTTTCTCTTTTTTTTGTAGCAATTGTAAATGGTTTTATACTATTATTTCAGTGTCCATGTATTCACTGTTGGTATATAGAAATAAAATTGATTTTTTATGATGATTTTGTATCCTATAAACTTACTGAACTTCCTTATTGGAGGGTTTTTAAAATAAATTCCTTGGGATTATTTATGTAGACAATCATCTCATCTACATAGAGGGACAGTTTTATTTTTTCCTTTCTATCATATGCCTTTTATTTCCTTTTCATACATTGACTAGAAGTTCCAGCACTGTGTTAAATAAGAATGATGAGAACAAGTATCTTTGCCTTGTAAATGATCTAGGAGGAATATGTTCAGTTTTTCACCTTTAAGTATGTTAGCTGTAGGAGTCTTTTGTGGATGCTCTTTATCAAGTGGAGATAGTTCCTCCCTATTCCTGTTTTCTTGAGAGGGTTTTTTTTTTTATCATAAGTGAGTATTATTTTGTCAAATGCTTTTTCTACATTGATACAATTATGTGATTTTTCTTTTAGCCTTTTAATAGAGTGGATTATATTGATTAATTCTGAATATTGAACCTTCTGTTTTAACTTTTTTTTTTCTGCCATCACCATAGAGGAGAGGAATGAGAAAGCACTACCTCATTACTATGAGGTGAAAGTAGAAGTCCAGATTGCCTATTTGGTCTCCTTTGACACTCTGAGGGCAGGGGACTGCTCATTACTGCTGAGCCTGGGGGTAAGCCAAGGAGGGGATGATCTGGTACCTGCTGGGCTCTTGAAAGTCCTGGCCCTTCACTAAGCATCCTCTGATACTACTTAACAGTGGGAAGGGAGAAAATACTAAAGTTACTGACCAGCAAGTATTAAAGTCCCAGCTCCCTACCTGGCCTTCTCTGAAGAAGAGGTATTAGAGAACTTTGTTTCAGCCTTGGAAAGGCTCTTCACTGTGAAGAGGTATTAGAGAACTTTGTTTCAGCCTTGGAAAGGTAGAAGTGTAAGCTCCTCACTTAACCTTTGCTTCTGGGGGTGGGGCCACAGTTTTGTCTCTGGTGTTTGGCTGGAATGAGCCACTATTTTAAATTGTTCTTTCTTGCTAGGCTTCCCTTTTCCTGGTCCTTTTGTCAGAGAGTTGACTTTTGTTGGGGCTCTTTTTGTCTGTACTCATTGTTATTTCCGGGTTGCCAGCTTCTTCAGGTCCAAATCTGGGATATTTGAGGCAAAAAGGAAACCCAGGGAACTCAGCTGTTGTTCCTCAGGTCCCAAGGTCACTAGCCTTTCTGCTCTCTTCTCTCCACCTTTCAGAGTTTTCTTACATTTGTTTTATATGTAATATACTGAGCAGTGTTAAAGAAAACAAAGTTCAACTGAGTAAATGTGAAGATCTCAATGGCTTTATTAAGCAATTCATGAATCGCATAGCATCTCACCTAGCAAGTAAAGAGATGCACCATGGAGTTGTACAAAATGGAAGGTTTTTACAGGAAGGAGGGTGGAACAAGTTATTAGCAAAAGAAAAGAAATGATTGGTTCAGGCCCAGATATCTTTTGGTGGGGATTGAAACAACAGGCACTTTTTTATCCTGCAGATTACTTTACTACTGCTGTTCAAGAAATTTCAGATTGACTTTTAAAAGATGACGTTCCTGGGATATGATGAAACTGTTATTAGGTCTTGGTTTGTGGTCATGGAGGGGCAAATGATTCCAATTTGGGCTTGTTTTTTTTCTTTTTTTAACAGCCAGAATAGGGAAAAGTACATCTACTCTAGCCTCTCAAAGGTAGAACTTTCCTCTAATAAATATTTAATAATTAAATTAAACTTGGAAGTACATATGATTGTGGTATTTTTTAAATGCCTAATTAAAGTTTTATATGCTCACAGGTTGGCTTTTAGAACATTAGTAAGAAAATACAGTTGTGATCTGTGCTATACACCAATGATAGTTGCTGCTGATTTCGTCAGATCTATAAAAGCCCGAGACAGTGAATTTACTACAAACCAAGGTATGTGAAACTCAGAATTTGCTGACTTTGTAAAACTAAAAAAAAAAAAAAAAAACACAAAAAAAACTTGTCTAATCAGAAACAACACAATTCAAAGATTTTATTTTTAAATCTTTTAGTGTTTTTATGTTTTTAATAAGTTTTTTGTGTTTTTATTTAGTGCCTTGTAAACTATGGATGATATATCTAAGCATGAGTTCAGCCTTCCTTAGGGCCCTATCCTCTCACCTGAGCTATTAGGTTCCTATCTCACTGCCTCTAGTCTTGCCCCATTCCAAACCATTCTACAAATAGCCCAAAGGAACCTTTGTAAAATGTAAATTTGATCACATCTCTTCCCTACTTAAAATCCTTCTTGGACCGCTCATGGCCTAAAGTAGTGGTCCTCAAAGGGTGAAACCCCAGACCAGTAGCATTAGCATCATCTGGAAACTTGTTCAAAATGGAAATTTCTCAGCTCTGCCCCAGGCCCCATACCCAGAATCAGAAACTCGGGGTATGTGGTCCAGCAATCTGTTTTAAAAAGCCCTCCAGGTGATTCTGAGCTTGCTAAAGATTGAGAACCAGTGGCCGGAAGAGTAAAATTCCAGTACCTGTCAGGGTACTTGGCTGGTTCAGTCAGTAAAGTATATGATGCTTGACCTCGGGGTGGTGAGTTCGAACCCGGGTTAGGTGAAGAGATTCCTTAAAAATAAGTAAATAAATAAAAACCTCAATACTGAGTAATTTGTAATGTTCCTCATGATCCAGCCTCTGAATATATCTTTTGCAGCTTTGTCTTCCATTAATCTCTTCCCAGAGCCCACCAACTTTATTCTTTATTTTTTAAGATTTATTTATTTATTTTGAGAGAGAGAGAAAGTGCGTGCACACATGTTAGCGGGGGAAGGGGCAGAGGGAAAGACTCTTTCAAGCAGATTCCCCACTGAGTACAGAGCCTGTCATGGGGCTCCATCCCAAAACCCATGAGATGACCTGAGTGGAAACCAAGAATCAGAGGCCTAACCAACTGAGCTACCCAGGCGCCCTCCACCAACTTTTTCTTTATTATTATTATTCTTTAATAATACTAACTTATTTAAGTCCCTGAAAATGCCCCATCCTCTCATACTTCTCTACCTAGAATATCATTTCCTCAGCTATGCCTGCCCCCAGATCCATATCTCTCTGGCAAATGACACCGCATGCTTCTTAATCCAGCTCTCAGAGTTTGTGGCCAGGGAGTCTGCCTGATCACCCTCTGCTATTGTCCTCTCTCACAGACTTTTCATTGCACTTAATCCTACTGTATTATAATACCCTCTTTGTACGCCTGTCTCCCATTCTCTAGACTATCGGCTCCTTGAAGTCTGGAATTATCTCTTATTGATTTGTTTCCTTAGCTTCTAGCCCTGTGTTGAAAATATATTAGACCAATAAATGGTTATTAAATTGAAACTCTATAACTCTTTGAGTTATAAAAGGGAAAATATCCTATATCCTCAGGGAAAAGCAAATTCTTCTATCCCGTGTTAGTCCTGTAAATCCGTGGATTGCCATAGGAATTCTGAATCAAAAAAATAAATAAAAAGAAAAAAGAAATTCTGAATCCGCGGAACTGGGATGATGCTCAGAAATCTGCATTTTGGCGAACACCCAGTGAATCCCATACAGGTGGTCCTCAAAACAACTTTAGAAAGATTAAAATACATCTATCCAGAGTTTATAACACTTACCCAAATAAAAATAGGAAAAATATGTCCTTAAAACCTAGGAAGCATCTGATACATTTGCTATATTAAAATGTAGACTTTTCTATGAAAGAAAGGAGCACACATGTACTCAAAGACAAACCAAAACCTGGAAAAAATATAATATTTACGAGAGAGGGACACCCGAATGGCTCAGTTGGTTAAGCGTCTGACTTGGACTCAGGTCATGATCTCAAGGTCCTGGGATCAGGCCCCACATCAAGCTCCGTGCCCAGTGGGGAGTCTGCTTCTCCCTCTGCCCCTCCCCCTGCTTGTTCTCTCTCTCTGTCTCTCTCAAATAAAATCTTTAAAATATATATGTGTATTTACCGTAGCAGAGCTAATTTCTTTGTTTTATAAATAAAATTTTTAAAAATACTAAGAAAATAAAGAACAATTAAGAATTACATGTAGAAAGATAGGCAAAGAATATGGAGAGAGAATCCATAAATAAAAATACAAACTGTTGGATATACAAATTGAAAAAGTTGTGAGGGAAGAAGAACTGCCGTCTGTATTGTTGTGTATCTATATTGGTAAACTCTTCTGAAAGAAAACTTTGTGATGTCTATCAAAATGTTAGGTGCCTATCCAGCAGTTACATTCCTGGGAATTTACCCTACAAATATACTCAAGAGTAGCATGCATATAATAGTATTCTCATCACAGCATTGTTTGCAAAAGCCACAAATGAAAAACAGTCTAGAAGTACACTGTATGGTCCATCCATACAAAAATACACTACTAAAAAAAAAAAAAAAAAGAAAATAGGTCTGAGTACAGCTCCCAGATACATCAAAGGGGAAAAAGAGCAGTAGGCATGGAAATGTATATAGACTGTTCATATTTGTTTAAATTTTACAGATATACATAAATTGTTCTGGAATACAATAAACTAATTCTCATCTTTGGAAATGGGATCTGTTTGTCATGAGTGTTGTAATGTTCATTTTATCAAATTTTATACTGTTTGAATTTGTGCTAAATGTAAATTACTTTTAATTTAAAATATTTAAAATTAGTTTAATGGTATGTTGTTTGAACAGATACTTCTTAGGCTGAAAGTAGTTATCATTATCCCATACAAACATGAAGAGTTCAGTGTATCGTGTGTATGTGTGTGTATTTCTGTGAATTTTAATGTTGAGCTATTCGTTTTATCAGGTGATTGCCCATTGATTGTTCAGTTTGCTGCTAATGATGCAAGACTTTTATCTGATGCTGCTCGTATTGTCTGTCCTTATGCGAATGGAATAGACATTAACTGTGGTTGCCCTCAGAGGTAAAGCTTAAAGAAGTTGGAAGAATTTTCAGAAAAATTAGAAAAAAAACTATGTGAACATGGTAAACTATTTCTCCAGTTTTCCAAGAATTAAAAAATAAAGGAAATAGAGTTAAAGCACTTGGGCTCCAAATAAGAAGCAAGAAAAAAATAAGGAAAGATTATTTAGGAACAGATATACCAAGGTATTTTCTGATGGCTAAAACAAAGTATAGATAAGTGTTTCACCTTACCTCACCACTAGAATTTTTTTATGTGTGGATCTGCCTTGAACTGATCCATAAGTAGTTAGGGAAGACTAGAACACTTATAGCAGTCCCTAAAGTGAATTTTACTGCTATGTCAGACAAGAAACTGTGATTCTATGATTTGAGAAATCGCCCCTTGTTTTCTCCTAATTAATTTTCTCTATAAAAATATCTTCTTATAATTACCTTTTCTTTCTATACCATAGTTATTTGGTTGAGTCTAAGTAACTGGGTATTGATAGGATGCTTAATTTGACATTAATTTCCCTACCTTCCTAGCATCATGTTAGGTTATCTGTCAATAATACAAAATGTGTCCAAAGAATAAAATCAAGGTTTTAAGTACATCATAATCCAAAACAGATTAGACATATTTGTATACTCATTAGGAGAGTTAAATAAGCTGTTTAGTGATGTTGGAATGCTGTAAGCCAAAAATATCTTTCTATTAAGATTAATAAAACATCTTGTTATGTACAATAAACATCAAATTTGGAATTTTAAAAATCTGAAGTAATTGAAATTAATTACAAATACCTAAGTCTGTTTTGGTTGAATGAATTTTAATTTAATTTTCTCACTTGCCAATGAAAACCATTTCTCCTAAGTACTTTTTGATCTGGGTACATCTTTTCCTTATCTCCTATTGATCCACTTTAAAATGTTGGATCTGTGAATTATAAAAATCTGATTCTGTTCCAGGTCACTAAGATTGAGAAATAGATATACTTAATGGTGATTTTAAAATTGTATCTCCTTATCCATATATTTACAATTTATTTGTTGTGTCTGCTTTATAAAGGTGGGCAATGGCAGAAGGTTATGGAGCTTGCTTAATAAACAAGCCAGAGCTTGTTCGAGATATGGTGAAACAAGTAAGAAATCAAGTGGAAAATCCCAGATTTTCAGTATCTATTAAAATAAGGTAAAGACAATATTTTAATCTACTGACAAGATAGTCCATTACTTAGGAAATAAAAAAATTCCTTTTGTCTAAGAGTGTGGAGGTATCCATCCTTAATAAATTGGTAGCTAGTGTATGGAAATGTTGAAACAAGACATTTAGTAAGTTACTATGTACCATAATTTTTATTTATAAAAATAACAGAACTTCATTTTTGTATTTTTTAACAGAAATATAAACATCCCTTTATTACTAAAAACTTCCCCTGAAAAGAAACCCTCTGTTTTTTTCCATGTACTGCTTACTTAATAATGCTGAGAGGGGTGCCTGAGTGGCTCACTTTTAAGCGTCCAACTCTTGATCTCAGCTCAGGTCTTGATCTCAGGAGTTGTGAGTTCAAGTCCTGTGTCAGGCTCCACACTGAGCCTGGAGTTTACTTTAAAAAAAAAGTAATGATGATGCTGAGAAACATTCCTGGTACCAAGAGTAGAAAATAGTAGTAATATTTGCACTAAAATTCCACAATGAAAAGAGAATAAACCAGGAATAGGTTTTTGGGTGAAAGGTTAAAAACATCTTTCATGATAATGTATTATATTCTCCCACTCTCAGATTGGGGCATACACAAAAAATACTAGGATGCTGTCTTTCCATTCCTCCATTCCACCCAAGTATTCTTGGATGACTTTTTCAGTTATCAAAGCTATAAAGGTGAAGCACTAGGTAAGGTAAAATTTGTCATCCTGTTGTTGCCAATAGCGAAATAGCTAAATTTGAAGTCTTAGATGGAAACAGATCTCTGAACAAAACCTTTCTGATAGTGGTATGTGGTGATAGTATAGCAAAGCTAACTGAATACTGTATCAGATGAAATATTATTTTATTTAGCTTATTTTTTTAGCATTAATATTTGTATGCTGTAAGTAGACTAATGTAATTTTGAAATTACAGGATCCATGATGACCTTATAAGAACTGTAGATCTTTGTCGAAAGGCTGAGGCAACAGGAGTTTCTTGGATTACAGTCCATGGAAGAACTGTTGAAGAAAGACATCAGCCAGTTCACTATGAGGCTATTAAAATAATTAAGGAAAACATGTCTATACCTGTAATTGCTAACGGAGACATCAGAAACTTAAAAGAAGCAGAGAATGTGTGGCATATTACTGGGACAGATGGTAAGAAATAAGTACTTGAGGTTTTTTTAATTAGCAAAAAAAAAAGTAGGGGTAGGAGAGTAAGGTTAATGTGATTTTTCATTATTGGTCTTTAAAATGGAGCCATATTTTCCTGTTGTACTGATTTAAGCTAAACAATTTCTTAAAATTATATTAACTCTTATACCTAGAGGCAGTAGATTGTTTTAATTGGGGTAAATTAAGTCAGTTACTTTCCTGCCACTATCATATCCAGTGAGTGACCAGTTAGAAGGCAATTAGTAAAATAGCCTTTTCGTAAAATAGAAATGAGACTTAGTGAACACAGAGTGGTCATAGGAGCCAATGGAACTACATACTGCTAAACAGTTTTATTACTCCCTTAAGTTATTGGCATACCAAGTCCTGTGATAAGTGTTGCTAGATGGGAGAATGCAAATAAACTTAAGCAAACCCAATTTATGACAATCTAGATTAAGCCTAAAAAAAATCCTTAGAGACTAATTGTTTAATGTAGAAGTCTTAAAAAAATTTTCTTTAATTCTTGTAAGTACATTGAAACATTGTTGGTTTGTTTACAAACATTATGAAACCTTGTAATAATACTTTATTTTTCAATATTCTCAGTTTATTTCATTAAGTTTGACTTCATACCCATGAGTTCTTAATGTGTGGACAAATGTGATATGCTTTAATTTATAGGTGTGATGGTTGCAAGAGGACTCTTAGCAAACCCGGCCATGTTTGCTGGATATGAGGAAACCCCACTGAAGTGCATCTGGGACTGGGTTGACATTGCTCTTGAACTTGGAACTCCGTATATGTGTTTCCATCAACATTTAATGTACATGATGGAAAAGATAACTTCAAGGCAGGAAAAAAGAGTATTTAACGCTTTGTCAAGCACATCAGCAGTCTTAGATTACCTTACAGACCATTATGGGATTTGACTGGACATCCTAAATTATTTTAATATGTACTTTGCTTTATATCTACAGTGAAACCACCCAAGATCACATTTTGGTTTCTACTTTAAGTCAGTGTCTCTCATACATTAGCGTAAGAACAGTGCCCTGAGAACATTTTAAAAGTTAGTCCTAGACCCCATCCTGAGATTCTGATTTAGCAGATCTATAGGATGGAAACAAAATTTAGTTTTAAAGAAGACACTGGGTAGATCAAACATCCTGGTCATCCTACCAAACATTGACAAATAATTGCTCTGAATTCTATTATGGATTTAAAAAAAAAAAAAACCTCCACTTTTTTTCCTAAAGGAATAGTGGTTTTAACATTTTTAAATAAAACTTATTTTAGTACTAAAAGTATGAGTCCTATAGTATTTATAAGTTAACATGAAGCGTGTTTGAGTGAAAGTAAGTGCAAAGTGACAGAATGAATGCTAATTCTATATAAAATGAAAAGGAACAAAAAATTCTGTATAGAATTACTTTCAGGGCTTAGATTAAAAATTCAAATTGGAAAATCAAACTGGTACTTCCTAATTCATGAATGATACCTCGATGTATTTATTTTAAATTGTATGTAACTGAGTTTAATTATGTGTGATGTTTTCAATAATTTAAAACTAAAATCCATGAAACTCTTTAAATGACATTAACTTTGTTACATTTCAAGTCTTCCAGATCCTGGAAGATTGAGAGCTTGGTACACCTGTACCTACAATGGTAAAATTAGTTTTAGTACCCCAAATTTTATGTATAAAATTTGATAACCAATCTGGAGATGATTATATATTTGAAATATTTCTTAGTGAAATTTAATTTTTAATTTAAAAACCTGATTTCCGTACCCTGTTTTTAGTGATTTACTTATTTATGATGTTATTTTTTCGCCTTCCAGCAGTTGATAATAATTTTAATTTTTTAAAATAATTTAAAGTTCCATGGTGTGGGTGTGTTACTGAGATAATTTTGTTATGGGTGAATGTGTCCACTACAAGAAATAAGTATCTCATTAAAATAAAACAGTTCCATAGTTAAGATATTGGTCTATACTACCAACATGAAAACTATAAGGAGACAGTTATCTAAAACTGCTTAATTCAAGTATTTGGCAATATTAAATGAATCCATTTTAAATAAACACCATGTTGCCACATATTTTTAGGCACATTCTGTACTTTCCTTTTTCAGTTGACATACTTTTAAAGATAACTAGCTTTTTCATTTGATATAAGTAGTATATAAGCAAATAGGAACCTATAGTCAAAATTTGTATTTTTATGTTTGTAAATTAACTCTGAAGTGAATTATACTAGTGGTGTGCACACAGCAGCACTGAGTACATGCACAGCCTTTCGAAGGAACCAGTGCGGAAGAGTATGGAGTTCTAAATGCATTTGATTTTTAAAAAAATACCTTTCTTATGGTTAATTTACATTTAGTCCTTTTTCTCTTTTCTGTGTGATCAAGTATATTTGTGATAAGAAAAAGCACCCACTTAAATGTATTTTTATGTTCTATAATTATCTCTTTACATCATTTAATATTCCCAAATTGTCCAGGAGGATAATGCTGTCATTTGCATTTCTGATATCAATATTAAAAAAATAGTGTATTCACGCAATTCGAAAACCTGGAAAATAGTAACTGAAGGAATGCACCCACACAGACACACACATTGTTTTCTCTCCCTCTCAGTCCCCAAACATCTCTTTAGAGTGTATTGTCTCTTCCCAGCCTGCAGGCAGAGCAGGAAAAAATGTTTTGAAGCTGCATGTTTTTCCACGTTCTCAAAAGAACAAAATGCTGCACAACCACCAGTCCTGCCTCTTCCATTTAACTCTAGCGCAATTCCGGACAGTAAGACCGTTTCTACCAAAGGAAGACGGAACAGGAAAGGACAGGAAAAGAGCGCCTTTCTAACGGGCCCACTGACTTCGCGTCCCCCTATGGAACTCTCCCGCCCCGGGGCCATTCCTTCTCCGTGGACCCCACGAAGCTCTTTCAGAAAACGTCGGTTAACCGCGCCCCTCCCACCCAAACCACACTTTATTAGAAATTTCAAGTCGGCTCTCTTGAAGCAGTTGACTGGGGAGCCCCAAGCATTCGACCGAAAAGTCTGAGTCACCCTCTAACTCCACCATCAATTAGAAAACAATTGTTGCTAATCGTCCTCCTCGCGCCGCCAGCAACCTCGGCCGGCTCGCGCCCTGCGGTTCCGGTTTGGGAGTCGGAACCGGCGGGGGCAGGGAGGGGGGTTGGGCGCTCTCCTCCACCCATTTCCCACCCCCACCCCCTCCTCGCCCCGCCGCGGCGTCTGACGTCCCGCGCGTCGGCTTGCGCGGAGCAGCGCGGGAAGCCAGGCCGGCCGCAGGCGGGGTAAGGCTGGACGCGTGCCCGGGAACGGCGGACCCCGGGCGGGGAGGAGCGTCAGGCCGCGCGGGGCGGCGGGGTCGCGCCGCTCCCCACGCGGTTGAACCTCTAGAGCTGGCCCAGCCCGCGGCGCGGAGGGTGGCGTTAGGCTGCTATCGCCGCCGAGGGAGGCCGGGAAGCACGTCCTCCGTGCCGCACAGGCCGCCTTGGCGATTCCGCAGGGCTCGCCCGGGAGGTGGGGACGAGGGCCTCCCGGCCCACCCTGGACCCCGGCCTCACCCCTCCCGCCGGGAGTTCAGGCCAGGCGCCCCGGGTTAGAGGAAGGTTGGACCCCCGTCAGTCCCCTGGACGAAGACATTGCGCCCCAGGGCTCTTAACCAAGTTTGTCTTTGAAAGGCAGCAAAGTAAACTTAAGTGTTTCTCTATTTAGGTGTGAAGAGAAAAAAATGACAATCCAGTGGGTGGCAGTTGCAACCTTTCTTTATGCTGAAATAGGACTTATTTTAATCTTCTGTCTGCCTTTTATTCCTCCTCAGAGGTAGGAAACCTCCAAATCTTTACAATAGGTGTACGTTTCAATAAGTTCGGGAAGCATGATTAGCAACTGGTACTGTTTAGTGTGATATGGGAAAAGTTTTCTTAAGATTAAAAAGTTTTGAATGCTGATTATCTAAAAAGTGCTCTTTAAACTCACCAACTTTAGAAACTGTCTAATAATATTAAAATATCACTTTATATGAAACTTTTTATTGTATGTACAAACGAATTAGCTGTTTCCCCTCACTTCTAAAAGGAAAAGGACCCAGCCCTTTTGGTTCTGTTGATTACAGATATGATAAAGCAGTGGTTATACTTTTAATACATGTCATCAAACTTAACCTTGTTTATTGCCCTGAATTGGCACAGTGAACTAAAAAAAGGGAAATGGATAAATGAGGTTAACAGCACGCATGGGTACAGAAATGTTTCATTGAGGCAGTGGAACAACAATATAGGCAGTTAAACCAGTAAATGATTATTAGTGTTCTTATGTAACCCAAAGATAGTTTCATTAATGTTAAATGGCAATTTTACTACTTTTTTCCATACAGAGAATTAATATATACTGAAAGTGCTGAATATGGAAAGTACCACAACCATACATTAGCGTTAATTCCTTAGTAAAGACCTTCAAAGATCTTTAAGTACAGTACTGAGTATTTAAATTGAAACCTTGGCTCACTTTACCCCTGCAGTAATCCTCATATGGCTCAGTTTGAGGGCTGTGGGGGGTGGCGGTTAGTATAGTGGACACACAATGTAGCATTAGTTTCAGGTGTACAACCTAGTGATTCAGCTTCTCTATGGTTATGCTGTACTCACTACAAGCGTAGCTGCCATCTGGGGAGCTCAGTTTTAGATCCAGAAAGTTGATAGTATGAATGGTGAAATGCAGTTTTAATAAAAATGTTGCAACACCTTTGTTCATGCTCATGACATAAAAGAAAATCTTTCATAAATGAGATCCTAGAGATAAATTCAGTGAGATCCCATGACTGGAAGAGATTTATGGAAGTTTGTACTTTGGCTCAGGGTCCAGGTGGTCTTTACACCTCTTAACTTGCTTCTTACCTACCTACATTGCTACTCACTTCTGTCCTTGTCTATCAGCTATGCCATCACTTCTTTCTTCCTTACCAAAGAAAAAAAACTGAATCATACTGTAAGAAGGAGCATTGGACATCATTTTTTCCAACCACTCATTCAATAGTCTAAGTAGTCTAGGGTCATCTAGCTGATCCATGGCAGACTCCAGACAAGAATCTGACTTTCCGCCTAGTGCTTTTTCTACTCTGCTGCTTATCCTGTTTGTTTCAAATCTCTATAATGCCCTGTTAGCTTTTTGGTAGTAGTTGCAACAAAAGAGTCCTGAATTCAAGAAAAGGAAAGATGTTATTTATAAACATCTGATTTATAAATAAGGCTTAAGAATTTGCAAATATATATATATATATATGTATATATAGTCAATATTTTCTGCATGAAAGCAAACCATAGATTATGGATCTTTTTCTTCCTGCCAAATATAATGTTTTTCCTATACTATTCAAGTAGCTCTTTGATAGATGTGTATGTAAATACACAAATTATATATAGGCTCGTGTACAAATATACATAAGAAAATGTGTGTGGGGGGCGCCTGGGTGGCTCAGTGGGTTAAAGCCTCTGCCTTCGGCTCAGGTCATGATTTCAGGGTCCTGGGATCGAGCCCCGTATCGTGCCTGCTTCCCCCTCTCTCTCTGCCTGCCTCTCTGCCTACTTGTGATCTCTCTCTCTCTCTCTCTCTCTCTCTAATAAATAAATAAATAAATCTTTAAAAAAAAAAAGAAAGTGTGTGTGTATATATATATATACACACATGTGTATATATATACTCACAATTCATTTATAATTTGTCCTTACCGTATATAAGGACAGATTATACTCCAAGTATACTACTCCTATATATACTCTCTTAATCTCTTATACACGTATCACCATACATTCAAAGAAAAGGCTTCAGTCGTTATTTTATTTGGCTGTTATTTACTCACATAACCCATTGGTTAAAGACACATAGTTAAAGTCTGGCTGCCTGGGTGTATGTCCCAACTTTGCATGTTACTGTATGACCTTGGGCAAATTATTTACCATCTCTGGCCAGTTTCCCCATCTGTAAAATAGAGGCAATACTAGTATGCACCTCATATAGTGATTGCGGTAATTAAATGAGCTAAAATTTGTAAAAGTGCTTAGACCCATAGTATAGTAATGACTCAATATATAAGCTATTATCATTTCCTCCTTGAACTGAATATTACTAGAAACTGCTAGTTGTTCCCTGTAGGAAGTCTTTTTTGTGTTCCCTTTTATACTGACCCTTGAAATGTGAATTTGCATAGGGACTTAGATGAAGGTATTGCCACTTATGTTCTCTTGCTAGAAATATAAAAATTTTTGTAATGAAAAATTTGAATAACGTCTCTGGAATCGGAAGCACAGAAGCAAAGGGACCTCCTCCATCTGTATCAGTCTCCCTCCCCTCACCAACTTCAAGTTGTTACTTAGGGTTGTTTTCCAAACTTATTAGCTAATAATTTGTCCTAATCTTAAAGTAAAACTTTTTTTTAAGTTGTGTTTGAAGTTTTATTAGGTGCTTATTACTTTTTTTTTTTTAAAGATTTTATTTATTTATTTATTTGACAGAGAGATCACAAGTAGGCAGAGAGGCAGGCAGAGAGAAGGGGGAAGCAGGCTCCCTGCTGAGCAGAGAGCCCGATGCAGGGCTCGATCCCAGGACCCTGAGATCATGACCTGAGCCAAAGGCAGAGGCTTTAACCCACTGAGCCACCCAGGCGCCCAAAACGTGCTTATTACTTTTATGTCCCCTCGAATCTGTTATTCATTTAAAATGCCCTTGTGAAAAATAAGTACGTAAATAAATAAATAATAAAACACATAAAATAAAATGCCCTTGTACTGGGACGCCTGAGTGACTCAGTCAGTTAAGTGTCCGACTCTTGATTTCCGCTCAGATCAGGATCTCACGGTCTTTAGATTGAGCCCCACGTTGGGCTCCACACTGGGTGTGGAGGCTGCTTGAGATTCTTTCTCTCCTTTGCCCTCTTCCCCTCCCCCTGCTCACACATGTGTGTTCGCACTCTCTCTGTGTCTCCAAATAAATAAATAAAATGTCCTTGTACAAAGTTTGTTACTTTTCCAGTTGTGTGGTGGATTGCTTTGGTCATTCTTTGTCATTTGTAATCCATACTTTCTTACCTCTGTGTCTTTGCTTGTGCTGTTTAAACTGTCTAGACTATTTTTTCCCCATTTCATTTCCTCTTTGTTCACATCTTGATCTAAGTGGTAATTACATGAGTATATACATACATAAGAATTCATCAACCTATTTAAGATTTTTGTACTTTATATATGTAATGTCTAAGTGATATTTTTAATTCCTTTGTGGTAAAAATAGAAAAATTGTTTTACTCAGAGTAGATGGTAGAAGTGTATTATGTAAAAATAGGTAGTGCAGAGTTGGACTCCCTATTTCTGAAATGTTGCTGATTATTAGACTAATAGATCTTTGTTATTTCTGAGTTAGTACCTGGATTAGCAAAAAGATATAAAGTGATAACTTCTATCAGCAATATAACGTGTTACTATAAGAACTCATATATCTTTACTTTAAAAATTATTTTTGCTGTAGAATGTTTAAACTACCAAACAGAAGATAACATCAGATTATCATTAAACTTGAAAGAGTTGTTCTTTATTTCATGAGACATTCTTATGTCATCTCAGAAAATCGCTATTTCTCTGATAAGACATAAAAAATTAAATTTCTGTAATTCTTTTCATTCACTACGCAGTTACCAAAACATTAATTGAATATTTGCAAAACATTTCAAAATCTTTTTGATTGTTTTATACCTAAAGTAATTGTATTGCTTTACAGATGGCAGAAGATTTTTTCATTTACTGTCTGGGGTAAAATTGCAACTTTCTGGAACAAGGCTTTCCTTACTATTATAGTCCTATTGATTGTTCTGTTTCTAGGTAAGTACTGGATTCCTCTTTTGATTAGGCTTAACTCTAGGGGCTTTTTTTATTAACGAATTCATTGGGTTTTTAATTAAGTTGATGTTGCTATTGATGTACAGTAGGTTATACAGGACCCATCCAGGGATAACCACCACGTATGCCACTGTTTTTTGTTTTTGTTTTTGTTTTTTTTAAAGATTTTATTTATTTATTTGACAGAGAGAGAGAGAGAGAGATCACAAGTAGGCAGAGAGGCAGGCAGAGAGAGAGGGGGAAGCAGGCTCCCCGCTGAGCAGAGAGCCCGATGTGGGGCTCGATCCCAGGACCCTTGGATCATGACCTGAGTGAGGGCAGAGGCTTTAACCCACTGAGCCACCCAGGCACCTCTTATGCCACTGTTTTACGAGAAAATGTTTCCCATGTTCCATACCACCAGCCTCTGAAATGAATTTCTTTTTATAAAACTGGGAACAACTGGTGTGAGAAGGTATGAGTAGGCGATTGTGTCAGGTTGTGTGAATGGATTCATGCCTCATTTCAAAATGTCAATATTTGTCTCAGGGTATGCTCTTGTTATCAAGTAAATCTCCAGCTATGTAAGAAATAACACTAAACAAGTAAAGGCAATAAGAAAAATGGGTCCCAACTCTGCCACCAGCTAACTAAATGCCTTTTGGAAGGGCATTTCATCTCTCTGAGTTTGGTTTATCCATTTGCATGAAAAGGGAGAACAGGCAGTCATTTCTGCAGCTCCTTCTGGCTCTAGTATTTTGGTCTTTTTTTTTTTTTTTTTTTTTTTTTTTTTTGAGTAATCTCTACACCCAAAGTGAGGCTCTGACTCACGACCCCTAGATGAAGAGTTGCACACTCTACCGACTGAGCTAGCCAGGTGCGCCTGTAGTATTGTGATCTCTTAACTCTAAAATTATCACAAGAAGTTCTACTGAAAACTGCCACATATCCATATAAGGAAGGAAAACCATAGTACAAGGTTTTTTTGGTTACATATATCAGAAACCAACTGGAGCTCACTTGAGCAAGAAAGGGGAACTTATAATAAAATACAGAGTTGTTTTAGAGCACCTCAGGGAAAGAAGGAAGCCAAATTCCAGGAAGGGACTAGTCCTAGGAACTGAAGTGTCCTTTTCACGTCCCTGCATTACTTCATAGGTCTTCATTCTTCCTTATCCCTGTGGACTCTGATACTCTGTTCTCGACCATACAGCTGTGGGCACCATACAGCTGACAAGTGTCATCACTCCGGCCATATGCAAGGATTAACTAGCCATTTCTGAATCCCAATTCCAACTATAAGGAAAATAAATGAGCCAGTTAGTACTAGGTATCCAGCCTTTGTCTAGTAAGCTATGGTCAGGGGTAGGAATCACAAAGCAGAACCGTGACCTCTGGCTGGAACCTACATCTGTGGGCAGAGTGGGTAATTAATTCTCAGAGAATAGTGACATCAGGGATGGTTAATACAGGACCTTTGATCTTGGATGGTAAAGGCAGGCAGATAGGAATCTATGCTTTAAGCCTCAGTGTTTCCATCTCAGAATAGGGTAATCGCACCTGCTCCACTGAGGTATTCAAAGGTTTAAATGCAGTAGTGAATGTAAAATACACAGTCCAGTGTTCTTGTCCACCGGAATGACAATGGTGTAAATTATGGAAAACCAATAGGTTACTCAAGTTTCATTTATATTTTACTTTGAAATTTATTTCACTTTTCGTGTTGGTTTTTTCTCTAGTAATGTGATCATTACAAGGTGTTCGTGTTTCTGGAGTCAGTACTAACTGAAAGCGTGTGTGTATATGTGTTTTAAGGGGTGGGAATAGGCAGAAAGGAAGCAGGAAACCCAGGAATATGTTTAGTATTAGCAGAAATGCATCCCAGGAATTTGAAAGATTCCACAAGTGATCCAAAAAAAAAAAAGCTGTCTCCACGTGGTTTCTAGAATATTGACCACACGTCACATCCTGCGTGTATGGTTGCCTCTGATTCATTTTTCAGGCATAGTTTCCTTGCTTTTATACAGGCGATTTTATACCCTAGGTGGGTTTGTATATCCATCTTTAAAAAAATTTTTTTAAAGATGTTTATTTATTTATTTGACAGAGAAAGAGAGAGAGAAAGCACAGAAGCAGAGGGAGCTGCAGGCAGAGGGAGAGGAGAAGCAGGCTCCCCGCTGAGCAGGGAGCCTGATGTGGGGCTTGATCTCAGGACCCCGGGATCATGACCTGAGCCGAAGGCAGACACTTAACTGACTAAGCTACCCAGGCACTCCTCCATCTATCTTTATAAACTTCTTTGATATTATTGGTTAATCTTCAGCATTTCTGCATAATGGATCCAGGAATATTATTTTTATTTGAAAGCCAAAGAAGCTGAATAACAAGCATAAGGATCCTTCATATTACTATGTAGTTCCTCTGGCCTGCTTAGAATAACTCATAAATACTATTGTGTTTGGTTTTTTTTTCAGTTGTTTCGTGGTGGTTGGTATGCTCTTACTATATTATCATGGTAATCTGAGAAATGTAAAAGAAAAAATAGACATTAAGATCAAGAAAATTTTTTAAAGATAATTTGAAAGACTGGGGTACCTGGGTGGCTCAGTCAGTTAAGCATTACTTCAGCTCAGGTCATGATCTCAGGGTCCTGGGATCAAGCCCAAGCATTACTTCAGCTCAGGTCCTGGGATCAAGCCCCACGTCTGCCATGGGGCTCCAGGCTCAGTGAGGAGTCTACTTCTCCCTCTGCTCCTCTCCCTCCTCATGCGCATGCTTTCTCTCTCTCAAATAAATAAATTAATTAAATATTTTTTTAAAAGACTGTTTTATATATCTCTATGCAAATAAATGTGAATACCTAGATGAAATGGATAATTTTGTAGAGAAATATAACCTATCAGATGAATTCTAAGTAGATACAGAAAATTTAAGCAGACCAATTTTCCATAGAATTGCTAAAAGTTATTTAAAAAAAAATCCTACCCCCATCAGAAAAGAATAAAACCAGACAGCTTTGCAAGAAATTCTACCACTTTGAAAAAACAGACATTACTCATGCTGCTTAAACTGTTCCAGAATTTAAAGAAATTTATGAAGCTAGAAAAAAGCAAACTCTCTAATTGAAAATAAACCAAAAAAAAAAAAAAAAAAAAATTAAACCAAATATAAGACTGGTAACATACAACACAGAGGAAAAAAATGTTCACAGCAGCATTAGTCATAATAGCCAAAAAGTGGGAACAGTCCAAATGTCTTCAACTGACAAATGGATAAACCAAATGCAGTATATCTGCACAATGGAATGTTATTCAGCCATAAAAAATAATGGCATACTGCCTCATGGTACAACACAGATGAACCTCAAAAACATGCTAAGTGAAGGAAGCCAGACACACGAAAAAACACATAGTAAGTGATTGCTTTTGTATAGAATGTCCAGAATAGACAAATCCATAGAGAAAGAAAGTAGATTGGCGGTTGCTGGGAGATGGGGGGGGGGGGGGAGGGGGGATGGTGGTGGAATGGGTATGGGGTTTTTGAGGGTGTTGATGAAAATATTCAAAAATCAGTGGTGTTGGTCGCACAACTTGGTGAATATACTCAAAACCACTGAAATATATACTTTAAAGGTATAAATTTTAAGGCACGTGAGCTATAACTCAATCAAGCTGCTATTAAAAAAAATTAAATAGGGACGCCTGAGTGGTTCAGTCAGTTGGGCGTCTGCCTTCAGCTCAGTTCATGATCTGAGGGTCCTGGGATCAAGTCCCGTGTGGGGCTCCCTGCTCAGTGGAGAGTCTGCTTCTCCCTCTTCCTCTGCCCCTTCCCCCTGTTCGTGCTCTCTCTCACGTGCTCTCTCTCTCTCAAGTAAATAAACAAAATCTTTAAAAACTAAAATAATAGTTTAATTGGCCTCACTTTTCTAACTGGAATCTCTTTCCTGTGGCAGTAACTCTTTCCTAAGAGTACTGGTGGTGACATGAAAGAAGCAGTCTGACGTGTTTGCCCCACTAGTTTTTGAGACACCTAAGGGGCAGATGACTTACCTAGGACCTACAAGATCCAGTGACTTAAGAGTGTACTAAATATAGATATGAATAAGCTGAAATCTGTTTTCCACTAGAAAGAAATAGATCCCCTGTACCTCTGAAACTTAACGGAACTGAATGCATCAAAAGTGCAACTCTCTGAATGTTTCCAGTAGCAGATGCCATCCATTTGCACCTTGGGGGAGCATATGCCCCCATATGTCAAATTCCATTTTAACCTATGCCGGTGGAAATCTCAGTGTAACCTAATATTTCTAAAATCTCAGTAAAGTCATATTAGTATTACTAGTATTAATCATTAATAGCATTTTAATATATATTGTTACTTTAATAATATTACCTTAAGTGACATTATTTTAATAATTACCATAATAATTTGATAATATTGAAGGAATAATACAATAAAATGCTAGTAGAGTCAGGAAAATAGGATAACCTCTTAGAATTGATTGGAATGGGAGATTATCTATATGTTACTGTCAGTAGGTTGGATTTTACTCAACCTATTAGGTATAGAAAGAGTGAAAGATTACAGTTTGCAGTGTAGCTAGAGATGAGAGACAGTACGATGATAATAAGTCCTAGATAAAGAGTTAAAAAAAAAAATCCTGTTCCAGTCAAAGGTTCCCACTAACATCCATTTACAGAGCGTCTCTTTTGAGTACGGTGCCCTCCCAGGGATAGTAGAGGAAAAGACAAAAAGAGAGGCCGTACTAAATAGTCCATTCAGTTGTTTTAAAACTGCTTTCCATTTTAATAATAATTTTATATTGTTAAAAGCCAAAAGTAGCATTTTCTCTTTTTCTCTAATAGATGCTGTGAGAGAAGTAAGGAAATATTCATCTTCACCTGCCATTGAGAAAGGCTTAACTAGCAGACCTGGAGCCTATGAACATGTACAGATGAAACTTTTTAGGTCTCAAAGAAATCTTTACATTTCTGGATTTTCATTATTTTTTTGGCTGTAAGTTCAAAAACACAATTTTAAAACATGATTTCTGTTTCCCTTCCTCATTTTTCCTACCTATACCATAGATCTTTTTTCCTGTACTGTTTAGTATACTAACATCTTCATGAAAGGATGCAGATGAAATATCCAAATAATAGTCATTACGGCTTGTTGGTTTGCTAGGTCCATAAGGCCCTGCATGATCTGGCCCCTGCTTCTCTGTGGAGCCTTGTCTCTTACTGCTCTCTGACATTCACGCCACATTCCACCCACACAAATGCACTGTTCATGCATTTGTTCTTGCAACAAGTATTTATTGAGTTGCTATTGCTTACCTAACTCCTTCCTACTTCAGGGTCTTCACACCTGCTTTAACTTCTGCCAGAACACTCCCCTCTTTCCCTGGCTAACTTTCTATTCATCCTTCAGCCCCGTTAAAGGAGAATTTGTTTGTGACCATCACTCCCCCCAATGCAGGTGGTTGGTCTCTATTATATGCTTCCATGGAATGTATGTATATTTTTTTGAGTATCATTCATGGTTGCAGTTAAATACTGTTTTAACTCTTTCCTCCCCAACTAGAACCTAAACTCATTGAAGGACTTTGTCTCATTTCCTGCCATGTCCCCAGTACCCAGCACAGTGCTTAACACTTAGCAATTCCAAACACTTAGCCGAGGAAATACCTGTTGAATGAATATTTGAAGATACTAATTTCTAATTCTAACAATGGAAGTTACCCATAAACTGATGTGAATAAGCAGCTTTTAGGCTTGGCCAGCTTCACACAATGCTCTTTAAATAGCAAATATTGAAGTGGTGAGGGGAAAAAAATCAAATGAACAAAAATGACTTCTGTTACTGGCCCTGCCACACTGTCTGAAATTCTGTTTCTCCTCCTCCTGGCCAAAGGCCTCTAGAAAAAGGATAATTAAATTAATAAGTACTGCTGAACCTATCTTCCGAATGCTAGTCTTAAACAAAGATCCAAAAGAACGAGATACAGGCTTGTTTTGACAGAAAGAATTAAATTTTAAAAAAAAAGGAAAAAAGAGAAAGAAAGAAAGAATATACGTATATATGTCCTCCCTAAACATTATCTCCCTCCACCATACCTATACCTAAAGGGGAACCATTTGACGGTGACTATTTATCTTAAATCACAGCTTCTAATGATTAGTTATACAGTACTCTGATTTTGTTTGTTTAGAGTGTTGAGACGTCTGGTTATCCTTATTACTCAGCTGGCTAAAGAACTGTCAAACAAAGGAGTACTTAAAACTCAAGCAGAAAATACGAATGAGGCTGCCAAAAAATTCATGGAAGAGAATGAAAGACTAAAACGGGTATTTAAATTTGCTTTTTAAAAATGTGTGTAAATGTTGTTAGTTTTCCCAAGGTATATTATTTTTCAGTATCAAAAGAGCATTTTTATAATTTGTAAGCAAAGAATGACCATAAGTAGCAATATTGTTCTATGAAATGATTGTTTCAAAGTGTCTTATTCTGCTTTCGATTTGTTTGTTCTCAGTTTCCCTCCGTAGTAAAATGCCATCATGCCATCGAACCTATTTTAATGCCATTGAACCTGTTTCCTATGATTAAAAGAAAAAACAGTATTCTGGGAATAAGGATTTTAATTCCTTCATTACCATTATTTTTACTTTATAACTAAAGCAAACCTTTTAAGTCTCTGTTTCCATTTTCTTTTCAGTTAAATTATTTTTTAAATAATTTTTAAGCCTGATTTTTAAATTTTTTTTGTTTTCTTTTAAATGTTCGTTATGTAGGGAGCAGAGGAAAGTAGTTAATGCTAGACTGATGACCGCACATAGTATTTAAAATCTTTAATTTGGCCGTGTTGCTGA
This sequence comes from Potos flavus, assembly GCA_028534135.1. Taxonomy (NCBI): domain Eukaryota; kingdom Metazoa; phylum Chordata; class Mammalia; order Carnivora; family Procyonidae; genus Potos; species Potos flavus. The sequence goes on along the minus strand of CM052887.1, from coordinate 13,175,335 downwards.
TACTCCTTCTTTGAGAACCCTATGCTATAATTCCCCTGCCAATCAGGCATAGTGTATATTAGGAACTGGTGTTTTCTCTATTAAATAAAAAGAACAAATGAGAAAATGATAGCTACAAAATTATTTTATTTTCTTCTTAAGTGTAAAATTCAGGGATAAGATGTCATAGCTTGAGTGTTTGCTGTTCATATCAAGCCCCATAAGTTTTGCTAATTCTACTACTTAGAAGAAAGTGTCAATGGAACCATTGAGAAGTGAAACAAATATTCTTAAAAGCATTCCTAAAATAATAAAATAAAATGATTTTTCTGTTATAAATTAATAAAATGCAAATAGTTATGTATTACTCCACATTATATTTATGTAAAATATTATTGCGTTTAATAGTAGAGAATTAAAATCCTTATCTTAGTCTTAGAGCCTAGCCTCTTATAGAAATGAATTAGCCAATACATAATATAATAGAAGGCTTTCCAGAACCTATTAAATAAGGCAAACCTCACTGCAAAAAAATTGTGGTTGATGCTATGGTATAATGGTCACCTATTCAGAATCCATGTTTTATTTATGATGTCTTCCACTATAGCAGAAAGACAAAGAAATACCTTTTTTCACATAAAACAGCATTCAAAAATGTTTCTTTGGGGGTATTGTAAAATAAAGCACCACTTTATTTTTTACTTTGTTTTGTTTTGTTTTGAAAAGGCATTGATCCATAGATGTCATGTAAATTTCCCTTTGTAGTAAATATAGGTCCGGGAAATCAAGCTCGTATTTCTGTATTCAAAAGCAGGCAGTAAGTCATTTCTGCTTTTTGGAATGTTTCAGCAGCAAAATCAGCCTCATTTTGTACTTCAGTATTACTTGTTTCATTTTCTATCCTTTGATCTTATTTCAAAATGGTGAAAGTAAAAACAAAACCCTCAAAGCTTTGATTAATATATGATGGCTAAACTCAAAAGCACCCAGCCTTGTATTTGTAAACTTACTGTGTACCTATCTTGATTTAAAATTATGCCCATCATGTTAGAGTATTGAGTTCTAATTACTAACAGAACACTGATTTTTCCTCTTATTCTTTAGTTATTTTCCTTTTACTCATCAGCCTTAAGAAAATGGAAATGGAAAGTGTTAAGAAAATGGAAAGTGTTTTTGTGAAGTTTTTGTACTATTATTTTTTTTGTATACACCATAATTAACATACTTAAATTCGTGTCGTCCTTCAAAAAAACACCTTCCTCAAAACATTTTTGGAGCTTTTCTTTTAGTATTGTTTTCACAACGAGTTACCCTTGCAAGGAAATTTATTATTTATTTCATGACTACTAATTCTTTGATTCCTCCACAATTTCTCTCCTTTTTTTTTTTTTTTTTTTTTGGTTTTCTTCTTCCCCTTTGATTCCATGCTCTCCTAGTTCCCTGCTTCCTGTTTTGGAAGGACCCAGTCATTGGCTCCAGATCATCAGAGACCCATAGATATGCTGAGCTAAAGCTAGCACAGTAAGGAGAAAGTTCATGAGCTGCACCTTAATACTGTCAGTGCCCAAAGTGTAACTAATTGACCAAGAAAAGCCAGAGGTCAGAATATCAAAGATCACTTCTGTTTTGAGATATTTCGTGTAGATTTTGCAATAGTAGCTATGGAAAGATAAAATTGCTGAAACAACCTTTTATTCTCTATCAGAGACACCTTACCTAATGGAAAGCACTTTTACTGTGAGATTCAAGAGACTTAGGTATTAGTCCTAACTCTATCAGTAAAAGTAATTAGCATTGTGACCCAGGGCAAGTCACCTCACATGTTCTCAGGTCCAAGGTTTTAAATAATAGCTAACACTATGCCAGGTACTGCTTCAAATCCTTCACAGTAAGGTATTAACTCTTAATTCTTGCAGCAACCCCATGAGGTTGGTATTGTTATTATCTGTTTTTATATATGAGGAAATGGAAGCACAGGAAGGTTAAGTGACTTGCACAGAACCATTCAACTAACTAATAATGATAGAACTAAGATTTGAATTCAAGCAGCCTGGCTCTAGAATCTACACTCTTAACCACATTGTTTTGTGCCCTTTGTATGCTATCTTATAAAATGACTTGGAAATGCTGCCTGAGACCCCTTTCTGTTCTGATACTCAGTTAATGAAATAATCATGAAAGGCCAACTAACTTTTAATTCAACTGCTTTAAAATAACAATAGGGATGGAGCTTTACTTCTTACCATTTTTTTTTTTCCCAGCCACTCGCCACAATGGTATAAGGTGGGTGGGACAGGGAACACATGCATTATTGTAGCTAGTAGCGAGCTATTGAATTTCAGTTCCAGGGCTCTTGGTCTTTCTCCAGCATCAAGTCACACATAATAAATTTGGACAAGTTTGCAGGTGCAATAATGAAAGCTTATTTACAAGACCCAACACAAATCCAACTTTTCCAAGTCAATAGCATAATAATTCAAGCAGTCAGTATAAACATTCCTGCAACTCAGTGGTTCTCTTCCAATTTGGGTAATCACTGGAGACTGTGTGAACTGAATTGAGTGAAGTAACAGCTGGATTATTTTGAACTTGAATTGGGCAACAAATTTATAGAGATTTGGAAAAAAATCTTGTTTCTGCTCTTTAAAAAAAGCTTTTTTTTTTTTATTTTGAAGATAAGAGACCCCTTACGCTTAAGGATGTACTTTAGTGTTTGTCTCCTAAAAAAAAAATTCATTGGGGTCATATATTCATTAGAGCTTTAATTCCTCCTTCTGAGCTGCCTAAACTCTATTATAACAAGATAGTACTGTATTCGATCTTACACTACAGTTTTTATGCTCTTGTCCCATCTTTTCCACTAGATTAAAGTTACATGAGAGCAAAGACCATGTTTCTCTTAAATTTTTTCCTTTATATCACGTAATTGTAAAGATTGTAATATATTTGCATGTAGCCCATGCTCAGTAGAACTTTGTGAGTTTTGTTTATTGGATATACTAGCATACATTAGAAAAGGAATCACCCTGCAGTAGAAATTCTTTTCTGTCACTTTGTTTAAAAATTGTCCTGAGCTGCTTTTTTTTACCTGACTATGGAAGCTGTCAATATCAAGTTGCTGCCACTTTATTTACTCAAATAAATAATGTCAGTGAATACATATTTTATTTTTCAAACATTTAATTTGCCTTTCTTAGTAACTTAAATATCTTAAAATTTCTCTAAGATAAGTAAGCTTCTTAATTCTGTTAACAGTGATAGTTTCCTTTTAGACATATAGATTGTGATATTTTTACTCCATGATATTTTTATTTTAGTCAAATATTTTACTATTCTGATCTTAATTTTTCTTGCCTAGAAAAAATGATCTACAGGGACGCCTGGGTGGCTTAGTCAGTTAAGTGTCTGTCTTTGGCTCAGGTCATGATCCCAGGGTCCTGGGATCAAGTCCTGCATTGGGCTCCTTGCTCAGCGGGGAGCCCACTTCTCCCTCTGCCTGCTGCTTCCCCTGCTTGTGCTCTCTCTTTCTCTCTGACAAATAAATAAAATCTTAAAAAAAAAAGAAAAGAAAAGATGACCTACCAACATACAAAAAACATTTTAAAAGCCCACACAGAGGGGTACCTGGGGGGCTCAGTCAGTTAGGCATCTGCCTTCGGCTCAGGTCATGATCTCAGGGTCCTGGGACCGAGCCCAGCATCGGGCTCTCTGCTCAGCGATGAGTCTGCTTCTCCTTCTGCCTCTGTGATCCCTCTTCCTCTATGATTGCTTTTGCTCTCTCTAAAATAAATAAACTCTTAAAAGAAAAAAAAAAAGCCCACATAGATTTTAAAATATAAAAAACATTGTAAAAGATTAACTGAATAAGATTAATTTGGAGACTATGCAGTAACTATTCAGAACTAGGTAGACTATTCCAAGCATAGAGATAGCCCTATCATATTACACTTACCCATCCCCACCCTGACATTATATTCCTTTTTTACAGATTGGTCTGCATAAAAATAGTCTGAGTAGACAGCTCTGTAATTGGAACATAATGGTTTACCAATTAATATCATCCTCAAAACTGTTTTTTTCCTTAGATTTATATCACACATTTAATGAAGAGGCATTCACATTACTTACCTAAATACTTTTTGAAAACATAATTTTAATTATAGCCCAACCAGAAACTCTAATTTTCATTTCAGAGATTTCAGGCTTAGTGAGAAGAAATCTTTTTGTTTGCCAAATATCATGTTTCTATCAGCAAAAGTACATTGTAGAAAATTATAAAATACTAAAAGGACAAAGACTCAAATAAAGACCAAACTTTTAAATATGTTACTCAGCCTATTTCCTGAAATAATATGTGGTTGTTGCAAGAGTCTAAGCTTACTTCTTTCCATAACTCTCTTTTCTGATAGCTCTTGAAAAGCTATACCAAGGAAGAGGAACACATTTTGGAAGCTGAAAATAAAAAACTAGTAGAAGACCAGGAAAAACTGAAAACTGAATTAAAGAAGACTTCAGATGGTAACTTTGTGTGCATGTGCAGAAGTAGAAAGTGTAGCATGATATTTTATGCGGTTACACTTCACTGTTTTCCCTAAAACAAAACTAAAGGCTCAATGTTCTTCTGGCTAAAATAACCAAGAGTGACCTATTTACAAATTCCTTCTCAAATATGAAGATAAAACATGGCTTGTGCCAAGAGAAACATGCTCTGTTATACAGAAAAACATGTAGGTGTTTCAGATCTGTGTTGTAAATACAAATGTTCCTGCCTTAGCAGAAAAGCTATTTTCCTGAAAAGTTGCTTGTAAATACAGTTTTGGAAAATGAATGACATTTTTCCATCATAGTATATCGCTTCTTTGAAAGAAGCAATTGCAGGGGGACAGTTTTGATTACACGAAAATATATTGCTTATCTCAAACCCTAATATTTCTTACCTGCCAGATATAAGGAAAGCATTCCCTGAAAAGAGATGGATCGTGTAGAGTAAGCAACAATCTGGGATTGTTGACAATTTGAATGGCTTATTCTAAAATACATTATAATCAGGACTTGGGAAGGCAGCTATTTCTTCTGTATTTTTTGTTTCTTAAAAAAAATAATTCTGATAGCATTTTCTTCTTTGTCAAAGAAAAAATTCTTGTTGCTTATAGCCACATAACACAGAAAAGTAGGTACCCCAAGTCCATTGTCATCCCAGGAAACTCAGAGTGAAAATTTGTGTCTTGACCCCTGGACAACATCCTTGCATATAACAGATATGCCTTGATGTTGTCCGGACAGTGGCAAACCTCTCAGCCAGCCAGAGTTAAGATAATGATCAATGCATAGACCTTCTCCGATTTCAAATGTCTTCCACTACTTTATGCTGGAGGTAAATTGGAGAATGTTCAGTGACTGAATCAAGGACCTATTTTAGACCATTTATAAGTTTATATTTTTTTAAATAGATCTCAGCTTAATAAAAGTTTTTTATAGTATAACTTGCTTTATTGATTATCTATTTACAATATTTGGATAGAGTTTACTTCATCAAGATATATTTGAATTTGATATAGAAAGCCCAAAGATAAAAGCTGATTCTGTAAAAACAGAACAAAAATCCATAGGCTATTTCATATGATATAAAATTTTTTAATCGCTTTCCTACTTCTTATTTAAAGTGAAAAAAAAAAGATTAGAGACAGTAAGTTAAAAAATAAGTTACTCTTCTAGACGAGATAGTGTATTATGTGGTTGATGTGGTATAGCCCAAAATTCACTGTTAGTACTTGCCTCTTCTGTCATTACAAAAGATTTGGAACATGATCAAGAATTTTTAACACTTATATGAAAATAAATTTAGTAATCACCCACCTTCTACATTAGATGTTTAAGAAGAGAAGCAGTATTCTTTTTTTTACCCAACATAACATATTGCTGCTAATCCTTTTGAAGACTGCAATTGACTATTTCCAAAATACCTTTAATTAGCATTAAAAAATTGTTTCAAAATCTTGCTTTCTTTTTTTCATACCTGTCATGGCATGGATCCCTCTTTTAATGTAAGAAGGGTGGTACAAAAATAAAAGACAGACAACAGGTTGTTTGCCACACTACACCTCTCTTAACTTTGGGCAGTTTAGTTTCTTTTTCCTTTGCCTTTCAAAAATCCCAACTTTAAGATATTTTGAGCTTTGACTTTATAAATCTGAGATATAACTCTAAACCTAATATTATTTTAGAGTAATACAAAGAAGCTCAGTATTTCTTTAACAGACCATTGAGATGTTTGGAATAGAGAAACTCTTTGATAATATAGACATTGTGTTTATAATCTGATAGCAAGGGATACCAGCTTCTGTGTTTAAAGTGTAGACTGCAAACCTACTTTCAGGGCGAATCAGTGTCGAGGTAAAAGCAGATTTTACCTGTTTGAGTATGTCCTGTTAGGTTTCTGCAAGATGTGTAATATTTTATGAACACATTTTATGTACCCAAAATTATTATTTCAGATAACAGTATTAATGACCTTGAGACGATCAAAGTTCCATTTCTAAAGGAGATATATCTTTGACTATGTTCTCTTAGCATATTCCAGTCAAGTTCATTAAGGCAAGAACTAAGAAATTACATAAATTAATAGTGCAAGGGATTCAGATGAATTTAGTGGCACAATGCTTTATACCTGTTATCATTCAAAAATCGTCATTGATTTCTCAACATTAAGGATATTAAGGCTGACAGTGCTTAAGAAATGTTTCAGAAAGTTCTTTTATATTTGAAAATTGAGTAGAAAAGCAGTGTGATTTCTCTCTCAATGGAGGCAAATAGAATATTTCAATATGAATTTTCTTACCCTTGGTGTTTGTTTAATCTAAGTGAAACATTTTCTCCAAAGTATACTAGTGGAGATAGAGCATAAATACAAATGTTTATTTAAACTGGTTAGCTTCAAATTGGAAGAGCGGTGTTCTGAACCCAAGTATTAAGAACACTCTATTAGTAGTGCCAAACACTCCATCAGTTTTTAATCACCAGCTCAGATTTGGACCAGAGTTAGTAAATTGTCTGTGCTTCAGTGCAGTAATATGACCCTAGTGATCCAAAAGACAGCATGCATGTCCCAAAGCACCTCATTTATAGTCAGGACTAACTTAGTCAGGTATAAGGACCTGATCTGTCATTTTTAATAATCTGTTTAACAATAACTCTGATACCCTCAGTATGTGGAGTAATTGGGAAAGGGCACTGCCATGAAAAATGAGAACTTATCTCTGAAGAATTTACAAAGCTCACAAAGTAATAATAAAAGAACTAAGAAGCTCTCATAATAAAAATAGGTCTTGTATGAAGTGGAAAATCTTGAGATGTCCAAGGCGATTGACTTCAAAGGAGTCTCCCATGATAACTCCTGGTTTTTATTCTTAAAAATAAATACTTTCTTGGCATTTATGCTTATAAATAAATACCTTCTCAGTATATATTCACTAGACGAAACATGTCCCATTCAGTCATTGCCTGCATTCATGCAATGGTAAAAGTAGATTTTAAAAGTGAGGGCACTGGCTGGCTCAGTTGGAAGAGCATAGGACTCTTGATCTTAGGGTCGTGAGTTCGAGCCTGATGTGACGTGTAGAGAATTCTTCAATAAAACAAAACAAAAGAAAAATGTTTTTAATAAAAATTAAGAAAAATAAAAATGATTGAGTTTCGGGGCACCTGACTGGCTCAGTCAGGGTCATGAGTTCAAGCCCTACATTGGGCATAGAGCTTATTTAAAAAAAAAAAAGTGATTTTTATGTAGAAATGTCTCCTCCTTATTCCTTTATGAGCTGAAATGTATTCATAACATGCTACATTTTAAAAGGCGTTCTCAGAGCTGCCGATCTTACGGTAGAGGCTGAATAGTAGCCTACCTATTTCTCCTACATAAAGGGAAAAAAAGAAAAGACAAAAAAGTGACTGAGGCAAATTCCTTGATCCTGGCTTTATCCTCCTTCTCTCCTTCCCTCCCTCCCTCCTCCTTTCCTTCCTTCCTCTTTCGTTCCATCAGTGATTTTTTAAGGAACTTTTCAAATTTATGCAAGATCTTTTAACATGGAGCATAAAGACATAAACTTTTTTTTTTTTTAAGATTTTATCTATTTATTTGACAGAGAGAGACAGCGAAAGCAGGAACACAAGCAGGGGGAGTGGGAGAGGGAAAGCAGGCTTCATGCCGAGCAGGGAGTGCAATGTGGGGCTGGGTCCCAGGACCCTGGGATCAGGACCCAAGCTGAAGGCAGATGTTTAATGACTGAGCCACCCAGGTGCCCCAAGACATAAGCTTTTTATACAGATTTAAAACTGAGGGATGGGGCACCTGGGTGGTTCAGCTGGGTGAGCGTCCAACTCTTCATCTCCACTGGGGTCTTGATCTCTGGGTCATGAGTTCAGGCCCCACATTGATCTCCGTGCTGGGCATGGAGCCTCCTTTAAAAAAAAAAGGAAAATAAAAATAAATAAATAAAACTGAGGGCTTTCCAATTCCTTACAAATGAGTTATTTGAGCCATCTATTTATCTAAAAATAAATTCTCAAAGTCTAACATAAGCATGTTTTATACCTGAAAATTTTTGTGAGCATGAACTATCTTTAATTTGCAGCCATATCAAAGCTATCACCTTATTTTAAAGTTAATAGTTAAAAAAAAAAAAATGTGTCAGTTTTGGTCATTTTTTTGCTTTATTTCCTTTTAATGAGCTTTTATAATTTGAATAAGAAATTCAATTTTTTCTCCTCTGTTTATATAGCTGGCAGTTTCTGCTTCTTTTCCATCTCCTTCCTTTCTCTTAATAACTGAAGTAAAGTCTATATTAATAAATAATAGTACAGTTTATTTGATGGATGTGATCATATGTAATTAATAGTATATTAATTAAGCAAAAAAATTGCACCAATCTATTTTTTTTTTTTGGCACCAAACTATTAATAGCAGTTCTCTTTGGCATATACAAAGAATTTTTTTTTTTTCTGGAGTTGAAATTATTTTCTATAATGAATTTACGTGTGCAGTGAAAAGGATAAAAAAACAAACTCTTCCAAATATCCAGGTAATCTAAGGCATTCGTTTTTTGGGCTTGAGTCATCTAATTGATTGAGTCTATTCCCAACTTTACTTTGGAAGTAGATACTACATATTAGAAGTTGTTTAACAATTGCTAAGTGACATGGATCACCTTGCAAAATCTGAAGATGTACTGGGTTGTTCTAGTCAACTCACTGAACCTTTTTAGACCGCAGTTTTCTGTAAAAAGAAGGAATAGGCTAGTTAACCTTTAATGTCTATGTGTCTCCAAATAATATAATTAAGCAAATAATATAATTAAGCAAGTTACCATCAAGAACTATTTTCACTGTGGCTTTTTGACCCTTAAAATTGTATTTATTTGTCATGAGAGAAAATTTTTCACCGTAAGTTACCTTTCTTCTAAACTGAAGTTCAGCAGGTGGTTAATTAAGCCATATTCCTCACAGGAGAAGAATGTTTCATGTAGGCTTAGAGTCATTAGGACAGGGCCTGGCATGTTTCGTCTACCCATTAGCTCGTAGCTCAAGTGTGTAATATGGAATGGGGTTACAAATCTTAACCTCTCTTGGGTGAGACAAACCATTTCTCATTAGGTTATAGTGTGGTTGTTTGTTTAGAACATCTTTCAGAATACTGATATGGAATAATATAATTGCAGGAGAGGAGCAATGATTTAAGTAAAGAAATCAGCGTGCTCTTTTCATTATAAATATTGGGGAAATAAAAAATAAGATTAGATCTTTAGATCTTTTCTCTCTGAGAATCTTTCCTTATGGAATTATAACATAAGTAGTCACTGTAATGCTTAAACAGAGTACCTAATTCTTTTTCTTTTTTTTTTTAATTTTACCAGAGATTTCATATACAGAAATACTGAAAGTCAAAAGTACTACAGGGCTTACAGTGAAAAATATAATTTCCTGAGACCCTCTCCAGCAACAGCTACATTCCGCTCATTTAGCTATTTCTTCTGATGTTCACCTCCAGATTTCTAAATGCAATATTTAGGTAGCTGTTTTTTGATCTTTCAGTGTGTGAGATTTTCTCTTTGACTTTCTTACATGGAAGAGAAGAACTTAGCTCTCTTGCCCAGCTCCTCAGACACATTTCCCATCCCCCATCATTCTCATATAAGCATATCATAATTTTTCTTACATCACATTATTAGAAGTATGTACCTACTATTCATCATTGTCATGAGAACCCCTTCGCCCCTTCCCAGTGCTGATGCCGTTTTTCCTGAGTTCCATGCTTTCCACATTTTATTTACTCTCTCCTTTTGGTAGAATATACCATCCAGTAGCTTCCTGAGGAAGAGTACATGAAAGGTAAACAATTTGAAGCCATAAATGTCTGGAAATCATTATTTTAGCCTTACCCTTCTTTGAAAAATGCTTAACCTCAGAAATTTGAATGCAGTGCTCCATTATCTTCTTGCTTTTATTGTTTCTATTGACATAGCCAGAGTCATTCCAGTCCCAGATTCTTTTTGTATATGACCTGTTATGTTTTGTTTTGCCTGTTATGTTTTGTTTTGTTTTGAAGATTTGTGGAATCTTCTTTCTGTCCTCAGGGTTATAAAATTTCGTCATGAGAGGGATTTTAGGAGGCAGGCAGAACCAACAAGATTAGGGAAGTGAGGGAAAGAAATTTAAGATGACTCCAGGTTTCTAATTTGGTTGAGTAGGTAGGTAATACTTTTAACCTAGATTAAAACCGAAGGAAATGTGGGGTGCCTTCATAAAGATAAAGCAGATAAAATAAGATAGCAGATAAAATAAGTGTGGTTATAAATATGCTGAGTTTGAGGGACCATCAGGATATCCTAGTGAAAATGCCCAAAGAACAGTTGGAAATACAAATTCAAAGCTTAAAGGAAAGGTCATCTCAAGCTAGAGTCTAAGCCATCATACATATGGATAACTCTGACAGTTAAGTCAAGGAGTTAATGGGAAAATCAAGGAAGACTGTATCGAGTGAGAAGGAAGAGGTGTGAACACAGAACTCTGGCACATACCGACATTTGAGGCTTAGGCTGAGAAGAATCAGAGGCCCAGCTGATAACGATTCACCCCTGGCCATCTAATTCTCAGTCCTTTAGCTAGTGGTAAAGATCCCCTGGATTCCAGGCAGACATCTCCACCTTGCAAATGTGTATTAAGAATAAGCCTGTTGATGACCAAGAAGGTATTTATAATACAAAATGCTAAGTGTAATTATAAGATTTTCTTCTAAAATTTTAAAATATCTTTGAGGAGTACCTAGGTGGTTCAGTCAGTCGAACATCTGACTCTTGGTTTCAGCTTGGGTTATGATCAGGGCTGTGAGATCAAGCCCCAAGTCAGGCTCCACGCTCAGTGGGGAGTCTGCTTGAGGATTCTCTCTCTCTCTCTCCCCCTCCCCCAACACTCACACTCTCACTCTCTTTTTCTCTCTCTATCTCAGATAAATAAATCTTTAAAAAAAATAAAATAAGACATCTTTGAAAGGTATTTTGAAATTGCAAGAAGGAACAGAGTATCTGAGAAGTGTGTGGCTAACATGAGTTGGAGCAAGTTAGGATATATGAGGAATCTGAAGCTTGGGAAACAAAGATCACTCAGCCATGCTCTCTCCTCTCTCCCTGGACTGCCTCACAGATTACTGCAATTTGACCTTTTCTTCCAAATTTGAAAACCGATAGTATATTCCTTCACTTCCTCTTTTCCCATCTTGTTTCATCTTCTTCTCAATTATTGGCAAGAGATTGCTGTTGAGGTAAATTTTTATTTACCCAACACTTCTGAAGGTTTGTATTTCATTTCGAGAAGTCTTCCAGTGATTTTCCTGAAACCTGCTTTGCCCTCTACACTAGATTAATAGCACATTCTTTTGCTTCATAGAAGTCCCCACAACCTTCATGAACCATATATCCCTCAACGGTTTTTATAGGATCAGTTCCTGGGGTCTGAGATTCTGCAGATGGCCACATGTTCCTTACATATTAAAGGGGTTTTAGCAACATGGAGTCTGCTCCGTTCCATTTATGAACTTTTCTGTGTACATGCCATATACAATGTATCATGCTGGATGCTGGGAGGGACACCAAGGTGAATACATTGTCATCCCAGTCTTCAAGGATCTCTAGTGAGAACGGTAGATACATTCACTCATAACAGGAATGTGAGGCAAGGGATGATAACTGAACTGAAGATATAACTCAAGGGACTGTGGTAGCACAGAAGAGACAGTGGTGGGTTCTTACTGGCAGAGTTCAGGAAAATTTCATGGGGGAGCTCGATCTCAGAGATGAGAGGGATTTCAGAAGCAGAGATGGCCATGTCTTCTCCTAGCCTCAGGAATGCACATGATCCAAGGATTAAAGGCCATTATGCCTAAGAGAACGATTTATGGACTGGTTTATGGAGTGGGCATGATGAGGCTGGCAAGCAATCTGAGACAAGATCTGGGGACCATGAGTACCATGCATACAAGTCCACCATATATTCTAAAGTAAGTCCAGAGACAGCAGCAGGTTTTTAGCAAGAAAATATAAAGCCAGAAAGTCTTTCACCAAATAATTGTAGTCAAGAGATTTAGATAGAGAAGAAAGAATAAAATAGCTCTCAAATGTGTAAATGTCTTTATTTAAGAATTCTCTCTACAGTTTGTTTGAAGATGCTAAAAGCATCTAATATTTGGAAATGCAGAGTTTTAAGTTACTCATACTTCATTTGAGACCAGCTTTTGCATATTAGTCTCTCTTTGACCTTGGGGAAGGTACTTACTCTAAGCTGTAGTTCTTCATGGAGTCATTGCGTATAAAGCACACAGCCCAGTGCCTGATCTGTGTTCAAATTTAATAAATCGCTAGGCTTTACCGCTGTTGTTGTTGTTGTTGTTGTTATTTCTATCAGAAAAGTTTCCAAGTTAAACAAGGAATGACTGAAGCATTTTAAAAAGAAAAGTTTATACCTGAGTTTTCAACCTAAAAAATTTTGTCAAAACTATTTTAAAACTTTTTCCTCAAGTTAGGAGATAATTTTTCTGACAATATCTTACTTTACAAATCCATGTAATACTGCCTTTTTTGTGTATCATAATGAAAAGGCAGTCAAATTTAAGGTAAAATCTTTCACAGGCTTCTAAATTGAAAAAGAGAAAAAGGGGCGCCTGGGTGGCTCAGTGGGTTAAAGCCTCTGCCTTCGGCTCAGGTCATGATCTCAAGGGTCCTGCGATCGAGCCCCACATCGGGCTCTCTGCTCGGTGGGGAGCCTGCTTCCCCCTCTCTGCCTGCCTCTCTGCCTCCTTGTGATCTCTCTCCTCTCTGTCAAATAAATAAATAAGATCTTTAGAAAAAAAAGAAAAAGAGAAAAAGACCTTTCAGAGTCTGATCAGTGGTATAAAATGCAGTGTTAGATGTTTGACTTGTTCATTTGCTGATTAAATCTGGGGTTGCTTTACAAAACCAAAGTAAAATAATAGCTCTGTTCTTTTCTGTGGGTGTCTTGGAAAGCTGTAAGTTGGGCCCAGGGTGTTTTAAATGCCCAGTGTTTCCGGGTGATGAATAATAAGATGGATTTGTTTTTGCTCTCGAAGCTGGAGCATGAGTTTTTTGCTTTAGGGGCGCCTGGCTGACTCAGTTGGTAGAGCACATGACTCTTGATCTCAGGGCTGTGAGTTCTAGCCCCACGTTGGGTATAGAGATTACTTAAAAATAAAGTCTTTAAAAAAAAAAGTTTTTGCTTTGGAGGTTGCCTGATCCCAGAGTCTCAGATCAACCTATCCAAAATTAAATTTGTCATACTCTCGAAATTAACCCCACTTTGGGTTCCTGAATCAAAAACAATCAGCTAGATTGCTAGAAAACTAAAGGAGGGGAAAAAACCTCTTCTTTCTAAAATTAAATCTCATTGCAAACTCCCTGTCTGGGTAGCCTTTGTTCTTTCTGTAAGGAAAATTGATAAAGTTAAAATGGGAAACTTTTTAGGTGGTTTCTTAACATTTTCAGAATAATTTGGACCCTATAGTTCTTCTGAGTAAATTTATGATTTAAGAGAAACTGATAACACTTACAAGTGTCGTTTTAGGACAAGGGCCAGCAAACCATGGGCCAAATCCTGCCTGCTGCCTTGTTTTTATAGATTAAATTTTACTGGAACAAAGTCATGCTTATTCGTTCACATATTTTCTGTGACTACAGAGTTGAGTAGACTAGACAGTCTGCATGGCACAGAAAAAATATTTACTATCCGGCCTTTCATAGAAATAGTTTGGGAACACATATTTAAGGTCTTTAAATAAAGAAGAGTATCTTTTTCAGTATAAATAAGGTGATGCTGAAAAAAATTGCTTCCGCCGTCAATATTATTATAAAATTTGGTGTGTATCTAATTGCTTATTGAATATTGATCAGATAATTTAAATAATTATATATACTTATGTATAGTAAAGCTAGTTCTTTGTTTATAGGCCACACAAATTGACTCCTTAATGTCTCATCTATGATAGGTTGATAATTCTTCTAGAAGTCATGTATTTCTTCTGCTTACACATGACATTGCTTTATAAAGTGTACCCTTTCCAAAGCAGTTTGTATAACCTGTACTTAATGTGGTGCTTTGCCTAAAATGTACATCCCGATTTTTTAAGTGGAAAGCTAGCATATTAATGTAGTTTATAATCATTCTTTGCTAAGTAACATATCCAAAATTATTTTCTTAAACATTTAAACAACCTAAGATTGAGGAAATCTTTATGCATTTATTGATGTTCTTTTTGCCAAGAGCACATGCAGTGGGGCTGATTTTATTTATTAAATTAGAAAGCCTATTTATCAAGTTCTCTGGCCCAGAGTACCAGTAAACTTCTAAATATCTACACGCCTTAAGTCCATGTCTTTTCTAAAACCCAAAACCACTTTGCCCATGAACCTCACCCATGTTCCCAGTAGCCTAGAATGTATGGGCAGGCATTCATATATGCAAAGTAATCATTCATTTTCCCTTTGTTCTGTGCAGGAGAAAAGTAGATCTATATTTGGTTTTATTTATTAATGTTGATTCTGTGATATAATTAGTTGTGCAGCTTTGTTTCCATCCCAGAAATGTCTTAATCCTCCTCTTGCAGAGAATGCGGTCTTGTAAAGCATGTCCCCGTTTAGTCTTTGCACCTTTTGTTTGGCTTCTTCCTACTGCCACCAGAGTAGTTTTTCAGCATCACAGATCTGATGATGCCTCTGCGCTAGTTAAAACTCTTCCTTGGTGCCTGTCACCTTTGCGACTCTCCAGGATGACACACATAATCTTCTGTGATCTGGCCCCCACCGTCATCTCCAGCTCTGTTCCCCAGCCTTGTCCAATCTAAATGTCATACTCCCATTCCATTAAATATCGTAGTTGGGAGTCTCCTTACAGTGGTATTTCCTTACTTCTCCCTTTTGCCCAGGACTGCAGGTCTCCTTTCTTAATCCTTCACTCTTGTTGATAGCTTACGCTCATCTTTCAGCTCCAGCATTGCCATGTCTGAGAAGTCTCCCTGAAACTCCAGCTTCCATCTGGACTGAGGGGCACCTTGTGGGCCTCCATATTGCTGCACGGTTGCTTATGTGCTAGTACACTCTGTGGAAATTTCCTTTTTATTCGTTTGTCTTTCTTTCAAGACGCTAAGTGCTATGAAGACCAGGGCCACATCTAAGTCAACTCTGTGTCCCCAGTATGCAGCTAATGTTCCAAACACTGACTTTGGTGCCTTCTCTTCCCTCCTTACCCTGTTCCGATTTCATGGTTTATCCTAATTATGTTCTTGCTAACTACTCGTCTCTTTCATCTCCTTACCCCCTCGCTCCTCCCTCCCCCTTCCTTTTCTACTCCCTGGCTCTCTTTAGGACCTAGCCCTGGCTAATTGTCACATCTTCACCTACTTGGCACCTGTACCCAAACAAGTCAGCATTGCTGAGGGGACCAACTTTTTGCTTTAAATAAATGGTCACTAAATTCTGTGGGCCCTCAACATGCATGACAGTCCTATTGCACTTCTCTAAAATCTCCTTTCCACACTCCAAAACTATCAGATCTCATTGCACTTTGAAATTCTAAGTTCACCGTCTTTCATCGGGCACAAAGAATTAATCAGACAAAAGCTTCATCTTCTCACCACCAAACTACCGTCCTCCAGCAGCTAGGTTCATGGGTTCCCGTGGATTGGATTTCCATCCCTCATCTAGTGCTGTGGATCCCAGTCTCCAGGACTTTGCTTCTGCAGTTACTATGGCACTTCCTGTCACCCTGCGAACATCCTCTGGGATCTCCTACCCAACAGAACAAAAACAGAAACTTCCCTTTGTCTCATATTCCTCCAGTTACTGCCCCCATTTCTCTGTTCTACTTCAGAACCAGATTTCTTTTTTTTCCTTTTAACTTTTTATCCAGGCATAATTTCAAACTCACGAGAAAGACAAAAGAATATCAAGAAATTCCTCTGTACCCTTCACTCAGTTACTCAATGATAACACTTTACATTTGCCTTATCTTGTTCTCTCACCTTCTTTGTATTATTCTCTCACTTATTATTTGGATATTTTCCAAATGTTGATTTCCTAATTCCCTAAGTCCTTCTACATTTGTTAGATGCCATTCTGTGATAAGGAGGAGTCTTCCTTTATCTCCTAGTTATTTATTTGTTTCTTTAATTCATTTAGTGGGTTAGAATCCATTATGAGCATTATGCTTTTTGTTCAGATTATCTCAGAATTGAGACAATCTGAGCTTTCAGTTGGAGTCTTTTCAAGTAGGATCTTGTATAATTTTGTCATTTCCCCATTCTGTAGGCACTTACTTTCTGGTGTGATGAGACATTCCAAGCTCACCTTATACTTTTCCTTCTCCAGCCCTTGAGTCAACCATTTCTCCAAAGAGCCTTGGTTCCTTTAAGCAGAAAATGAGATTTAGAAAATAGGATCTGGATCCTGGATGTGTCCATTCCTACTGGGGCATCATTATTTATAGGCTCTCTCAGCAGACAGCACTGAGGGTAGCTTAAATTCCACCTCTCTAAAGAAACTCTTCGTGACTACCCAGTCTCTTGTAGCCATCCAGTCACTCTGCCAGCGGTCTGTCTGGACTTCTGTGTGACACTTAGCGCTTGCTTGGTCTCAGTATTGTGTGTCTTCCTCCCAGATTAGGAAATGGCTTTTATGAGAACAGAGACCGTAGCTATCTTTTCACTCAGCACTCAGAAAAATGTCTGATGCCAGATAAGTTTTTGAATGGGTAGATGAGATGAGTAGAAAACTCCCTTGTCTTGGGACAGTTTCATCTGTGTAACAACTTCCTCTTTTCTGTCATGAACAACAGGAACCTTAGCAGTTAGAGACCAGAAGAAAAATCTCCTTCCTCATACTATTTTTTTGAGATTGTGTTTATTTTGAGAGAGAGGGTGCAGGAAGGGACAGAGGCAGAGGGAGAGAGAATCTCAAACAGACTCCATGCTGAGCATGACTCTCAGATGTCATGATCTCATGAACCTGAGATCATGACCTGAGTTGAAATCAAGAGTTGGATGCTTAACCATCTGAACCACCCAGGTTCCCCTTTGCTCATATTCTTGATGAAATGGGAAAGATTTGCCATCACTGTTAAAGAGCTTATTTCTCACCACCCTTCTATATTTATTGTACATATTGACCCTAATATATGATTGCATAACAACTCTTCTTATGAACTCTGATTTTAAATATTTAATGTATTAACCCTATGCTTCTTTACTAGAATATCTGCTTTTCCTTTATTCACCTTCGTACTGCTTGCTTACTGACTTTTTAAAATATTACCACTTGGTCCTTGTTTGTTTTTTTAATACATACTATAATAACATGATTTAAAAATGTATAAAGATTTCTTACAAAAGAAAATTTTAACTAAATTTTTCTTTATTTAGAACAAAGGAATCAGGCGTATCCTATTTGATAGGTTCTTACTTAGATAGTACTTATAGCCTAATGAATGTTGTTATATTTGATCCTGTATGCATAGTGTTTTGTTTTGTTGTGTTCCTCTTGTACTTTTTAATAAATTTTTTATGTTAAAAGAGCTTAGATTTACAGAAAACTTGATAAGATAGTACAGAGAATTCCCATGTACCTCACACTCCATTTCCCCTATTACTGATGTCTTGCATTAATGTGATACATTTATATAATTAATGAACCAGTTTCAATACATTATTACTGGCTAAATTTCCTAGTTTCTTTAGATTTCCTTAGTTTTCGCCTGATTTTTTTTTTCCTTTCCAGGATCTCATTCAGGATACCACAGTGCTCTTGATAGTCATGTGTCCTTAGGCTCCTCTTGGCTATAATAGCTTCTCGGACTTGCCTTATTTTGATGACTGTCAGTTTGGGGAAGTAGTGGTCAGGTATTTTGTAGAATGTTTCTCTCTTGGCATTTATCTGATGTTTATCTTGTGGTGTACTAGGGTTGTGGGATTTGAGAGGAAAGTCACAGAAGTCAAGTGCCACTCTCATCACGTTACATCAAGAGTACACACCAACATGATTTGTCACTGCTGGGGTTGACCTTGATTACCTGACTTTGGTAGCGTTTGTCAGGGTTCTGTACTGTAAAGTTACCTTTTTTATTCCCTCTTTCCATAATGCACTTTTTGGAAGGAAGTCACAGCACACACTTAAGAAATAGTTACTCTGGGGCGCCTGGGCGGCTCAGTGGGTTAAAGCCTCCGCCTTCGGCTCAAGTCATGATCTCAGGGTCCTGGTATTGAGTCCCACATCAGGTCTCTGCTCAGCAGGGAGCCTGCTTCCTCCTCTCTCTCTGCCTGCCTCTCTGCCTACTTGTGATCTCTCTCTCTGTCAAATAAATAAATAAAATCTTAAAAAAAAAAAAAAAGAAATAGTAACTCTATGGGGCGCCTAGGTGGCTCAGTCGGTTGAGCATCTTGACTCTTGGTTTTGGCTCAGGTCGTGATCTTGGGTTTGTGGGATCAAGCCCTGAGTGGAGCTCCATGCTCATCATGAAGTCAGCTTGAGATTCTCTCTCTCCCTCTTTCTCTGCTTCTCTCCCCGCTTGCGTGCACATGTATTCTGTCTCTCTCTCTCTCAAATAAATAAATAAATCTTTTTAAAATGGTTACTCTCCTTGAGGGTGGAGTGTGTATATAAATTATTTGGAACTCTTCAGAGATTTGTCTGTTTACCTCTATTTATTTATTTATTTATTTATTTATTTATTTATTTATTTATTTCTGACTCGTGGATATTCCTCTTAATACTTTGGATTGCAATTTAACAGTTTTATTTTTTTGTTGTTTCAGCTCTAGCCATCAAGAGCTCTTTCATTTGGCTGCCATGTCTCTTTGACATCTCCCCATTATCGTGGATTTGTTTTGTTTTATTTTCATTTTTTGAGTACTTCCTTATCTGACACTACAAGATGTTCCAGGCTTATCTTGCATATATCCAGCCCCATTCCTAGAGTCAGTGTTTTGGGGTTTTTTTTTTTTCTTTCCTTAATTGAACTGGATTCTGTAATACTGTTTGGTTTTTGTTTTTAATTTTGAATTAGCGTGAGATATTGGTAACATTATATTTTTATCAAAATATTTTGAAATGGTCTGTTGGCTCTGTGACTCTCCAGCTATCCAGGATATATTTTTAGCTGAAGTATGGTCGACACACAATATTACATCAGTTTCAAGGGTGCAACATGATGATTTGACAACCGTACACCTTTTGCTATGTCACCATGAGTGTAGCTATCATCTGTTCATCGTGCAGTGCTATTACAATGCCAGTGACTGTATTTCCTCTACTATACCTTTCATCCCCATTACTTATTCATTCCACTATTGGAATGAACGTTTTGTTTTTTGATTAAAGATATGATTGTTTTCAGTCACAACCAGGATTCCTATCAGGTGAATAGAGTGATACTTCATTGTTTACCTGACATTTATCACAATCTCAGGAAATGGACTGGTTACACACAAGTGAATTTTTCAAATGCTTAGAGTTTAGACTTTTCATATATCCATTTTTTTTCCTTCCTTCAAGGAACATATTTTAAGTACCTTCTGTGTGCTGAGCACTGTGCTAGGTTCTCAGAACAGAGAGACAAGACACGGTTCTGTCTCCTGAGTAGTCCACAGTCTAGTGGGGACATAGCTACACTTCAGCACGGTGGCTGCTACAATTTAGGTGAGCTCCAGATGATGTAGAAGCCAACAGTGGAAATCAGGGACAATTTCTTGATATTTTGAAGGATAAATGTTAATTAGCCAGAGGAAATGGGAACAAATGAGCCTGGCAGGGAGGTGAAGGTCGATGAGCAAAGATGTCTTAACAAAATGAGCAGCATATAACTAAAAGAGTATGGCAGTTTTGAAATACAACAAGGAGCTCACTGTGACTGGAGCATAAAATAAGACAGCGGCAATGGTGAGAGGGGAGGAGAAGATCTAGGATCCATCAGGAAGGGCCTCATGTTTCTATGTTCACATTCCGGGGGCACCGTTGAAGGGGTTTTAGGCAGAGGGGTAGTCACTTTGAAAATACCGTGGACAGTTAATTAGAATATCCAGGAAACTAGATGAGGCATCCGTTTCAGCAATCTAAATAAGAGATGAAGGCAGTGGTAACTGAGTAGAGTGGATGGAATGATGAGATATAAAGGAAGTAGAATCAACAAAGCTTATCAACAGATGGATATAAGGTTAAAAGAGAGTGGGTGATAATTGAAGTGATGAATACAACAGACCTGATATACATGTAACTGGCAATATAGGCACGTACCAAAAAAAGTAACCATAATATAATTAAAACTGCAATTTATGTTCCTTACCGAACCACAGTGTGTGTGTCTACTTTCCAAGTGTTTTGGAAGCATTGCTGTCAATTAACATTCCAGTCACTGATCACTGGCTAAAGAACAGTACGTGTGAGGATTAAGTATTAAATACTCCAATATATCTCACTCTCAAGGTCCCCAAAATAGAGCCAAATAAACTGAAAGAAACCAACACTAGATGTATGGAAAATTTTCAAATTAAAAAATGATTTCCTCTGTTGCAATCCTTATACCTATTGCACAACAGCCAATTTTAGCTGTCTTGCTAATGCCTCTAGAATGTTCTCTTCTGTTTCCTGGCGGAGCTTAGCCGGTGGTTCCTGTTATCTTAGGTAGAAATCATAGTGGTGCATCTACACAGTGCATTAGTCTCACCAGCTTCTCCCACTGTGCAAACAGATCCACAAATGTAAGTTTGGCATTTGTAAAACTGCAAATATTGTCGGCCTGTTTACGTGTCATTTTACGCAAATGTTTTACACAAACATTTTGGTTTACATCTCACTGTAATATCAATTGGGGTTATTCTCTATATTAATAAATGGTGTGTGTGCCTCAGAAAGTTCCTAGTGACTAGAACATAACCAGGCTTCTTATCGAATCTGGCCAGTATTCTCATAAAATATCTCAGCATTTCCATAAAGCCACCAGCAAGTGAT
The DNA here is from genome assembly GCA_028534135.1 of Potos flavus. NCBI lineage: Eukaryota > Metazoa > Chordata > Mammalia > Carnivora > Procyonidae > Potos > Potos flavus. Next base: position 13,153,808 of record CM052887.1, on the reverse strand, counting down.
AGCAACTCATTTTTGCAGATGAGAAAATTGAAATAGTGACTTAGATGTATCACCTCAAGCCTCCTTGTTTAATAATGTCTTTCCTATAAATGCTACTTCCAAAATAAAATGGTTCAAGATGAAATAAGCATATGCAAATGTCAGATAACAAGTTTATATAATCCCTTAGTCACGAAGGCAGTTCCAGAAGGAGGTGGAAGGCATCCAAAACAGAATATTATAATTTTTATAAAACAAGAGATAGAGAAAGGACTGGGAAACAGTCCAAAAGGCTCCTAGACAATAATAGCCTCTCTTAATTGGAGTGAATTAAATAAGATAGTAATCATTAGGTTTACTACTATCTACTGAGATACAGAACAAAATAGGAAACACAGCTCATACCTTGGCTTGGTAAGTGCCAGAAAAACAGGATTTGCCTGCATTTGTTTTGCCATACCTTCATATGTAATGATCAGGAGAAACTTCTGGATAGGCTGCATAGTGGTTTTCCAGCTTCTTTTATAGATGTGTAGGACCTCCTGACTCATTCTATCTCCTAACAGTTCATCTCTTTAAATGAGGAACTGATGAGATGATATCTAAAATATATTCAGAAATTCAAGTATAAATCATTTTTAACATTAAGACCAACTCTTATTCAATACAAGCTCCTGGCCAATACTCTGTATTTTTAAGAATAATTGACATATGTATGAGTGTATGTATGAGTGTATGAGTTTCAGATGTTCAACATAGTGAATTGATCTTTATATGCATTCTAAAATAGTCACCACATTAAGTCTAGTTACCATCTACCACCATACAGTATGGTACAGTATTGTTATAATATCATTCACTATATTCCCCATGCTGTACATTACATCCCCACATCTTCTTTATTTTATAACTGGAAGATTGTACCTCTTAATCCCTTTCAACTACTTCATCCACCTCTCCCACCCACCCCACCCACCTCTGGCAACCATCAGTTTGTTCTGGTTTTGTTTTGTTTTGTTTGTTCATTTGTTTTTTAGATTCCACCAATAAGTGAAATTATATGGTATTTTCCTTTGTCTAACTTATTTTACTTAGAATAATACCCTCTAGATCCATCTGTGTTGCAAATGGCAACATTTCATTCTTAAGGCTGTATAATGTTCCATTGTAAATATATACACGATATTTTTTTATCCAGTCTATCAACGGACATTAGGTTGCTTCCAAATTTGGACTATTAGAAATAATTCAGCAATGAACATAGGGTGCATATGTCTTTTCAAAATAGTGTTTTCATTTTCTTTGGATAAATACCTAGAAGCGGATTACTGCATCATATGGTAGTTCTATGTGTAGTTTTTCCATGGAGGCTTGACTGTTTTCTATATATAGTATCATGCCACCTGCATATAGTGACAGTTTACTTTTTCCTTTCCAATTTAAATGCCTTTTCTTTCTTTTTCTTGCTTAATTGCTATGGTTAGGATTTCCAATACTGTGTTGAATAAAAGTGGTTGAAAATGGGCATCCTTGGCATGTTCCTGATCCAGAAAGCTTTCAGCTTTTCACTGTTCAGTGCGATGTTAGCTCTGGGTTTATCATATATGACCTTTATTATGTTGAGGTGCATTCTCTTTGTATCTACTTTGTTGAGAGTTTTATCCCAAATCGATGTTGAATTTTATCAAATGCTTTTTCTCCATCTATTGAGATGATCATATGATTTTTATCCTTCATTTTGTTAATGTGGTGCTTCACATTGATTGATTTCAGGTATTGAACCATCCTTGTATTCCTAGAATAAATCCTTAATCATGGTGTATGATCACTTAAAGTATTGTTGAATTCAGTTGGCTAATATTTTGGTGAGGATTTTTCCATCTAGACTTATTAGGAATATTGGCCTCTAATTTTCTTTTTTTGGTAGTGTCTTTGGTTTTGGTACTAGGGTAGTGCTAGCCTCAAAGGATGAATTTGAAAGTGTTTCATCCTCTTTTCTTTTTTTTTTTTTTTGAATAGTCTGAGAAGAATAGGTATTAATTCTTCTTTAAATGTTTGATAGGATTCACCTGTGAAGTTGTCTGGGCCTGTATTTTAGTTTGTTGGGAGTTTTATTACTCTAATTTTATTACTAGTAACTGGTCTATTTGGATTTTTCTGTTTCTTTTTTTTTTTTTTTTTTTTTTCCAGATTTTCTATTTCTTTCTGATTCAGTCATGGAAGATTGTATGTTTATAGGAATTTATCCATTTCTTGTAGGTTGGCCAATTTGTTGACATATAATTTTTCATAGTAGTCTTTTATAATCCTTTGTATTTCTTTAGTGTTGTTTATAACTTCTCTTTCACTTCTGGTTTTATTTTAAGTCTTCTCTTATTTTTTCTTAATAAGTCTGGGTAAAGGTTTATCTTTTCAAAGAACCAGCTCTTAGTTTCATGGATCTTTTCTATTGCTTATTTAGTCTCTCTTTCACTAATTGCACTCTGATCTTTATTATTGTCTTCCTTCTACTAATTTTGGGCTATGTTTGTTCTTTTTTTTCTAGTTCCCTTAATTTTTTCATGTTTTTTTGAGGGAGGCCTAAATGACTATAAATTTCCCTCTTAGAATTGCTTCTGCTGCAGCCTATAGATTTTGGAATGTTGTACTTCCCTTTTCATTTGTCTCAAGTATTTTTTTATTTCCTCTGATTTCTTCATTGGCCTGTTGGTTGTTTAGTAGCCTGTTATTTAGCTTCCATGTATTTGTGCTTTTTCCAGTTTTTTTCTTGTAATGTATTTCTACATTTATACCGTTGTGATCAGAAAAGATTCTTGATGTGATTTCAGTCTTCTTAAATTTATTGAGACTTCTGGGGTGCCTGGGCGAGTCAGTTGGTTAAACGTCTGCCTTCAGCTCAGGTCATGGTCCCAGAGTCCTGGGATCAAGCCCTGCATCAGACTCCCTGCTCAGCAAGGAATCTGCTTCTCCCTCTGCCTCTCCTCTACCTCCTCCCACCCCAGCTCACGCTTGCTTGCTTTCTCTCTCTCTCAAATAAATAAAATCTTAAAAAAAAATTTATCGAGACTTCTTTTGTGGCCTAACATGTAATCTGTCCTAGAGAATGTTCCATTTATACTTGAAAAGAATGTGTATTTTGCTGGTTTTGAACGGAGCACTCTGTATATATTAAGTTGATCTGGTCTAATGTGTCATTTAAGACCAATATTTCCTTATTAATTTTCTGTCTGGGTGATCTATCCATTGCTGTAAGTGGTTGTTAAAGTCCCCTACTATTAGTATGTTATTGTAAGTTTCTCCCTTTCCATTTGTTAATATTTGCTTGGTGCTCCTATGTTAGGTGTGTAAATATTAAGAAGTGTTACAACTTCTTATTCAGTTGATCCCTTTATTTGATACCCTTTTTTGTCTCTTTTTACAGCCTTTCTTTTAAACTCCATTTTGTCTAGGGGCGCCTGGGTAGCTCAATTGATTCAGCATCTGACTCTTGATTTCGGCTCAGGTCATGATCTCAGGGTCATGAGATGGAGCCTCATAACAGGCTCTGTGCTCAGTGCAGAGTCTACTTAAAATTCTCTCCTTCTCTCTATGCCCCTCCCTCTCCCCCACTTCTGTGCTCTCTTTCTCTAAATAAAAAAATAATAATAATAAAATAAAAAAGTCTATTTTGTCTGATAAAAGTATTGCTACCTCAGTTTTCTTTTCATTTCCATTTGCATGGAATACATTTTCTCATCCTGTCACTTTCAGTCTATGTGTGTGTTTAGATGTGAAGTGAGTCTCTTGTAGGCAATGTATAGATGAGTCTTGTTTTTTAATCCATTCAGCCACCTGTGTCATAATTGAAGCATTTAGTTCATTTATATTTAAAGTGATTATTTATTGGTATGTACTTACCACCATTTTTTAAATTGTTTAATGGTTTTGTAGTTCTTTGTTCCTTTCTTCCTGCTCTTTACATGAATTTTTTTAGTGTTATGTTTGGATTCCTTTCTCTTTATTTTTTGTGCATTTAATATAGGTTTTTGATTTGTGGTGACTGTGAGATTCATATATAACAACCTGTGTACATAGCAGTTTATTTTAAATTGATGATCACTTAAGCTTGAACAAATTCTAAAAACACTTCATTTTTACTCTCCCCATCCCCAATATTTTGTTTTTGACATTGTATTTTACATCCTTTAAGTGTCACACACCCTTATATTTTTCAACTTTATATAAGAAAGTGATTATCTTTGCTTTGAAGGAAATCCTTTGGTGAGAATGATAAAATATTTTTTTCTTCCTCAACTTTTTCAAAAGCATACCCTTCTAATGAATTCTGTACTATACTGCTTGAGCCAGGATGAATCAGGGAAGAGTTAGGATGAGCCTGGAACATCTTATGCCAGAAAGTAGAGTACTTAAAAAAATAATAGGGACATAGTCAAAAGATGTAAGAGCCAGCTTGACAGGGTTTCCACTAGCCATATCTGGGAGAAATTAAGTAAATCATGAATTATAAACTGTTGAAAAAATAAGAACCTATGAGTTCATACTGATGATATATTAATTAATAGATAGTTGGATGGATGGGCGGATGGATAAGAAAGATAGGCCCTTGTTTATAGTAGAATGCTGACTGATAAATGTGGATGGAATGGTGAAGTTGGAAAATCACCATCGTGCAACCATCACAGTAAAGATTGGCTTAGACAAGAATTATCAGTGGATGCTAACTATAAGGCAAAATTTTGACAAGAAGCAAGATACTTACATAGTCTCGTCTTCCCACATGCTGCTTCTTAGTTATAAGGAAGAAAATAAGTATAAAATGGAAAAACCAGTGAGGCAGATGGGCCTCTGATTGTAATACCTTGACAGACATTTAGCATCACTTATGTGATATTTGGATGTAAGTGGGATGTGTAACCTGAATTTAATCTTGAGGAAACATCAGACAGAACCAAAATGAAAAACATTCCATTAAAAAAAAAAAAAAGACCTGTATTCTTTAAAATGTCAGTGTTACAAAAGGAGAGAGGAATGCAGGGGGAAGGCTGAGGAACTATGCCAGATTAAAGGAAACCAAAGAAACATGACAACTTAATGCTATTCTTTGATCTAGGGCTGGATCTAGACTCGGAAAAAATGATAGAAAGGACATAATTGGGATAGTAGCCAAAATTGGAACATGAATGGTAGACTAGATAAAAAGTATTATATTGATGTTAAATTGCTTACATTTGCTAACAATGCTATGGTTATGTTAAAGAACACCTTTTTTCTTAGGAAATACACAAGTATTAAGGAGTAAAGGGGCATGATGTCTGTAACTTATTCTCAAATGGTTCAAGAAAATAATTGTGGGTGTGTGGAGAGAAAATCAGTAACAAATGTACTGCATCTTAACAGAGCAAGAGCTACAAAGGAGTTTTCTATTTAAATCTTGCACCTTTTCTGTAAATTTAAAGTTATTTCAAAATAAAAATTTAAAAATTCTATTCCCTGCTTTCTAGCCCTCTCTAAGGCACAGAATGATGTGATGACAATGAGAATGCAATCAGAGCGACTTTCAAAAGAATACGACCGACTCCTGAAAGAACATGCAGAACTTCAGGTGCGTGACCTCCACTTTGTGGACCTGAAATAATAATTACTAAGTCAACTATTTGGGTTATTTGCCCTTCCCAAATCAAGAAGATAAACTCAGTCCTGGGTTCTTTTTTTTTTTTTTTTTTTAAGATTTTATTTATTTATTTGACAGAGAGAGAGATCACAAATAGGCAGAGAGGCAGGCAGAGAGAGAGAGGGAAGCAGGCTCCCCGCCGAGCAGAGAGCCCGATGCGCTCAATCCCAGGACCCTGGGATCATGACTTGAACCGAAGGCAGAGGCCTTAACCCGCTGAGCCACCCAGGCGCCCCCAGTCCTGGCTTCTTAAAAATGATTAAGGAAACCAGATTTTTACCTAGAGGGTGAAGATGAGGACATTGCATGAAAATACAAGACAGTCATAGTGTAGAGAATTACCAACATGCTAACTTACAGCGTTCTAATTTTAGTGAAATTTTAAGCAAAAGAATTGAGCCACAAGAGTGACAAGATTGAAAAACAGACTAGTTCTGTAAACATTTCATCTTCCCATTGGCAATGTTTCTCTATTCATGCCAAAAAATACGGTCAAAATTTGAAGTCCCACCTCACACTACTTCTGTCCCAGTGTTTTAGACATCTTGGGTCAAAATCTATGGCATTCAAATACATGATTTGCCTCCAACATGGATTTAAAGACAGAAATGGAAAAAAAACTTTTTGTTATTAAAGTCACAGAGTCGAGGGCTATAGCTTTTCTTTCTCTTCCTCTCCAGCCCAGCAGGAGTCCGTGGCCTACATTCATCCATGCTAAATTTGACTATCGCTTCCCTCTTGATTTGGCAGCACCTAATCTGAATTGATTTCCCAGCCACACTTTGACCACATGTGGGGAGCGTTTGGGGGAAAGACCATTCCAGAGGTAGCCCTGGCCCTCCTAGTTCCTCCTAAGATGGAGAACCTGTGCTCTTCTGCTTTTCGTTTGGGTTTATCCTGAGAATTTGGCAGCTTTTGTGACTTTCAATCAGGAGTTTTTAGCAATTACAGCTCTACAGTTATTTCACTATAGAAGCACTGGTCCCAGGACTCATTTCCCTGTGTATTAATGGTCATTGTATCTCTAGGGTCTGGCACTATGCCTGGCAAAGGGCAAGCAGGTACTGGACTGATAGACCTTAGAGTTGAACCAACCTGAAATAACTCAGAGTCTCATACTAACTAATTTTATAACCCTGAGCGGGTTATGGTACCCCTCTGCAGCTCACCTTTTCTTCACCTGTAAAATCAAAATAATGATAACACCTGGCCTACTGGGTTTTCAGTAAAATTAAATAGAATGTGTAGCATACTTAGCATTGTACCTAGCTGATAGGAAACACTCAAGAAATACCTATTTAGAATTATCATTGTCGTCATCGGCATACATTCATCTGTAGAAGTTCTACTGGAAGAATGACTTATTCTCAACCAGCCACTTTAGCCTTGATTTAGAGCCAGTCAAGAAGCAATCCAAAACACATACGTAATCTGGTATTCCTAACTGAGTTGCATGTTTAATTTAACTAATCTACTTCGACAACAGGGCAATTCAGAGAGGGGTAAATACCCTGTGTGCTTCAAACTCAGGACACCAAGAGCTCAGTTCACATGTTCTAGAGTAGGTGGTTAGATGTTCAGCAAGACCACCCTTTCCCCATCTCTAAAACACAGGTCCTGGGGGTGCCTGGGTGGCTCAGTTGGTTAAGCGTCTGCCTTCCTCTCAGGTCATGATCCCAGGGTCCTAGGATCGAGCCCCACATCGGGCTCCCTGCTCAGCAGGGAGCCTGCTTCTCCCTCTGCCTCTGCCTGCTGTTCCCCCTGCTTATGCTCTCTCCCTGTCAGGTAATAAATAGAATCGTTAAAAAACAAACAAACAAACGCAGGTCCTGAAATTGCTGACTTCACCATGGCCTGATGAGAATTACTCCAGGGCATCCTTCAGGATCCACCATGGAAAGTGAAGGAACACTTCAGAAGCCTTTGGCCTAGAAATAGAACTTTTTCTCCCTTCCATGTGTGAGGTCAGCTTGTACTCAAAAGGATGAGTATCCACACCAGTGGACTTTGCCAGGAGGTCAGAAACATTTAGATCCCTGGAGAAAAAAGAAGCAGTAATATTCCCTCATTTTCTTATGGCCAATGGCCATCACTGAGTGTCCCCGTTGTGGTAACTACTAATGATCTCTTAATCCCTGAAGAGTGTATGTGACAGTGAGATTCCCTCAACCCATTTTCTTTCCCCTCCCAAACACCCCTACTGTTTGGAGCTTATGCATTCTTGATAACAAATGTTAAAAAGTTTTTCGCAGTAATTCCTCCCCCAGAAAGTAGTTGTTATACCTATTTGAAAAATGACCCGTCCCAGAGATGCCAAGTTCCAAACTGAGAGTTGGGCCTTGTTCACTAGTACATTTAAGGCCTTGATCTACTTTCTTCTTTTATTTTTGAAATATGTAATGGGTGACATTTATTGAAGATGTGCCCTGGACCAAGCACTTAGCTAACAGCTTCATCTATGTTACTCTGTTTACTCTCATCACAGCCCACTAAATTAAGATATTTTAATACCCTATTTTTTGGATGAGGAAAACAAGACCCAGAGGTATTATGTAATGTATCTAAAATCACCGAACTAGAAATTGGTAGGATTCAAAGCTGGATTCAAAATCAGGAAATTTTTCTCCAGATTCCTCATCATTAAGAACTCTGCTGTTCAGCCTGTTCTGGTCATTGGACTGTGTTCTTGGATCCATTGTCTTCCTACTTCTGCTCACTCGATCTCAGAGAGCTACATTTCCCAAACCCACTTGCTCTCTTCTGGGCAGGTTCAGCAATGAGAGGCACCAGTAGAGACTGAAGGCAGAAGGGACAAAGCCAGGGATTTTTTCCACTCTCTCTGTTTCAGGTGGCATCTGCAGCAGCCCCATCTCTTTCCATGGTCCCAGTACCCACTGGGCAACTTCCACATGGTGGCCCTCATTCCTGGGGTCCATAACACTATCTCCTCCCATGTCCCTCCAGCCGGAAGAGTGGTGGTGGTTCTGTGCTAATTCCTGAGGTGACCTACCACACTGCCCCATGTGTCTGTTCTTTCATCCCTGTAAAACCAATTTCCCATAATAAATATCTGTTTGAAGAAAAAAAGAGCTCTCAGCTCCATAGTTTGCCAGTTCTGTAAACCTCAGGTAGATGATTTGACATCCACGCACCTTGGCTTCTTCATTACTTAAATGAGGGTTATAATACCTTATGAGCATTAAACCAGATCCTGTACAGTACAAGAAGGCACTTTAAATATTTTTTTCACTTTAAATATTTTTAAACAAAAAAAGTTCTATATCCCCGTAAGACGCTAGTAGTTATTTCTTGATTGGACACATTTTTTTTTCCCCCCTCACCCTCCATTGTCCAGTGTGAGACCTTATAGAAGATTCTGAGATTTAAGTGTTATTAAATGACTACCATTTTCTTAAAAACGATTTATGCACTTTGATATTCACCTTCTGAACTCTACTTGAGAAGCAAAAAAATTACTGTAGACCGTCTGTAGTAAAAACCTGTATCAACTTGCCTTTCATGAACTTTACTTCTGTTGTCAAACCAACCTTAATAATTGAACTTTATCTTTAAAGTTCCTTGGGAAACTTAGCTTTCTCAGTTTTGCATAGTTGATTTACTTTAAATAAAATAACCGTAAAATGACCACTAAAATATTAAGGAAATAAAGGTGAAAGAGAGGAAAGCTGGTTTCCTTACCATAAATGAATCCCACTTTGCATTTTTAAAATCTGTCTGGATTTCCCCATTTGGTCCCCTCCCTGTTATAAGCACTAAATAAATATTAGAAAACAATTCCTTCAAGATAGAGTCTTTGCCTTTTCTTGTTTGCCCTGGCTCTCTTCTGGAAAAGAAAAAGCAAAACTAACTGAGGACTATGGGCAGCACAAACCCATCCGCACTTGCCAGTTTTCAAATTTCATTTTAGAAAATCACACTTTGCTTAAGGGATCACTTTGCTTAAGGGATTTATCCAGAATAACAGCTCCATTAAAGCTGTGATTTTTTTTTTAGTCTTCATGTCCACTTTTATTTTGGGTAAGTGCAAGATTATTTCCTTTTTTTTAATTGAAGTATAATTAACATACAGTGTTATATTAGTCCCACATATACAATATAATGATTCAACAATTCTGTACATTTCTCAGTGTTCATCACAAGTGTACTCTTAATCTCTATCACCTGTTTCATCCATTCCCCACCCACCTTCCTTCTGGTAACCACCAGTTCTCTGTATTTGAGAGTCTGTATTTTTGTTTGTCTCTTTTTCATTTTGTGCATTTGTTTTGTTTCTCAAATTCCACGTATCAGTGAAATCATATGGTATTTGTTTTTCCATATCTGACTTATTTTGCACAGCATTATACTCTCTAGCTCCCTTCATGCTGTCGCAAATGGCAAGATTTCATTCTTTTTCATGGCTGAGTAATAGTCCATGTGGGGTCTACACACACCCCACATCTTCTTTATCTGTTTGTCTACGTATGGACATTTGGGTTGTTTACATATCTTGACTATTGTAAATAATGCTGCAATAAACAGAGGAGTGCATATATCTTTTTGAATTAGTGTTTTTGTATTCTTTAGGTTAATACCCAGTAGCGGAATTACTGGATCGAATGGTAATTCTATTTTTAATTTTTTGAGGAACCTCCATACTATTTTCAAAGTGGCTGCACCACCAGTTTACATTCCTACCAGCAGTGCATGAGGTTTCTTTTTTCTTTACTTCCTTGCCAACACTAATATTTCTTGTGTTTTTGATACTAGTCATTCTGACAGGTGCAAGGTGATATCTCATTGTGATTTTGATTTGCATTTCCCACAGTGTGATGTTAAGCATCTTTTCATGTGTCTGTTAGCCATTCATAGGTCTTCTTTGGAAAAATGTCTATTCAGTCCTCTGCCCATTTTTAATCCAATTATTTGAGTTTTTTGGTGTTGAGGTGCCTAAGTTCTTTATATATTTTATAATATGTAATATTATATAATATATAATTAACATCATATATTTATATATAATATATATTAACCCCTTGTCAGATATATCATTTGCAAATATCTTATCTCATTCAGTAGGCAAAGCTGTGATTTTTATCTAAAGTGTCAAGATACATCCAAACATGTGAAAGTGGTACCTTATCATTCAAAATACCTCCTCTAATCCTGTCTTCTGATTTGGTTGGTTAATGTTAACATTGTTAAAGTTGCTCTGAAGGCATTATTGCTCAGCCTGAACAAGAGCTTGGTGAACCTCTCGTGTGCGAGCAATAACACTTCCAACTCCATTTTATGAGGCTTTTTTTTCTCAGTGTAGACTTTTGCTTTCTTAGAGCAAACAATCTCTTAAGGTTAATTTCTATCCCATTTTCCTCCAGTTTTAAATGATATAGTCATCTTATGATCAGCAATGAGTATAATTTGAGAAGTCAGTTCTATTGGCAAATATCGGAAGAAAAAACACACACAAAAAGTCCATCCCATCTTGGGGTTTTGTGTCCCTTCATCCTTTTTTGCCAGAAATGTTAATTGGGTTTTTAAGAGGGGAATTTGAGAAATTTTGTTTTCCTTGTATAACCTGTGAAACAAAAGCAAAATAGATTAAGGCAGGGATATAAATGAACTTATCAAGAGTGTTATTCTTCCCCTGTAGACTTTTTTTTATTTAAATAAAACCCACAGACTTTGCCGTTTTTTAAAAGGTTTGAGACTTTCTCTATCCATGTTTTCACATTTGATTATTCTCATAATTAATAACTATACACAGAAAAGAGAATTTTTTAAAAATTCCTTGTCATATCTACGAATCTGTTTTTCACTCTTTGTTGTTAACTACTTACCTAAGTCTTTTTTTATTTTCCCCCTGCAGAATTGTTTGGGGAAAGAAAATAAAAAGGGCCTGTGAACTTTGAAGGAAGACTGTGCGACGCCATGTGAAGATGATCAATTTGTTATCATGTTAGCCTCTAGAACATTTAAAATTCAGTTCAGAAAAAGGTACTATTTACGACCAGCCAGTAATTTTTTTGAATGCCACATGTAGGCTGTTACCATAACAGCATTGTCACAATATTTGATGATGTTTCAGATCTATTGTAAAGTCTATATTCCAGCTCTCACATAAAATGTAAGCATGATAAGCACCCTGTTGAGATGTGGAGAGTAACACTGGTGTGTGATTGCTGTTTACCAATAAAAGGACAAATTTATAACCAGTTACTTCCAAAACTAGATTTTTAAGTTGATGAAACCATTAATAGTCTTAAAAGCTTTGATGAGTTTTCAGTAATAATTATAACCTATTTAATGAGATGATGATAATGCTGATATATTTGAAAATAGTATTCAGTATCAGCAAATTTGCTCATAGGGAGATTAAATAAGGATAAATGATCAGAATTAGCCGCTGTATGTATAGGGAAGAGTCATGAAGAGCAAAAAATAAAAACAACGACCTTAGTTGTTTTTTATAAGCATGATGATACTATAGCTTACTCTTACAAGACAGCTATATTGATAATTATATTTTTGTTACTGTGCTTCTGTATCTGTTGGACTGTGTTTGTTGACATTGGTGTTAATACATAATTAGTAGGTGTTACACCTTTTTAAAGTTCATCTGGTAATGAAGTTTACATTTGTTTGCATAACTGCCATAAACTGTACTTAAAATTATTTTACAACAATGTGGAATCCTTGACTCAGAAAGCTAATGTACACACACGCAAAGAGCAATGTCTCCCATCCCCATGGGAGTTACTAATTATACAGCTATTACCTCAAATATACGTACACTGGGGTCACAGTTTCTCTGAAATGTATCTGTATTCTGAAAGCTAAATCTTAAATGCTATTTTTTCATTCATATTCCTTTGGAATCTCCTTCAGAACATGATAGTGATTATAATAGTATTAATACGATTTAGGTTGTTCCAGTGTTTAGACATGAAAGTCATCTTCCTTGTCTCATAAAGACCTAAATAGAAATGAAAATGGAAAATAATGACCGGAGTTTTTACTTTCCCAGTATCTGTTTCATCCTTTGTTGTTTATTTTCATTTTAGCACTGACTTCATGCATATATAATTTTGGTCATTGTAACATAGACGAAATGAGCAAACACATAAGAATTTTATTTCAGATCAAAGTTAGGAGCTACTGCTAGAACACAGACATGCAGGAGACATTTAACTGGAGTGAGCACTGAATAGACCATATGGGCTGACAACGCCCTGAATGACAAGGAAGGGGAGTGCTCCAGTAGGAGGAAACAGTCTAGGAACCGCTCGGAGTATTGCCTCGGAAGTAGCAGAATGGGTAAATATGAAGGTACCGGGGGCTTGTGATCCTGGCCTCCAGGCACAGAAATCAAGTCTAGTGACAAAATAATAGAGAGAGAAGGAGAAGATACACAGCTTTAGAACTGGCAGAACTAAAATCGAATCCCAGCCTTACCACTAATTCAGCTGTGTGATTTTGAACACATTATTCAAGCTTGTTAGACTTCCATTTCTTCATCTCCAAAATTATGTCAGGCTTCTTATGTAAACTAAGATGCCAAATGATCCTCAGTTTTTTAGACTGTGCAGCAAGGGAAAAAGCCTGGGCACCCTTTGAAGAGCATAAGGATTCGAAAGATTACCAGAAAGCACTTGAGCTTTAAAGTGTACATTTTAGGGGCGCCTGGGTGGGTTAGTTGGTTAAGCATCCGCCTTTGGCTCAGGCCATGATCCCAGGATCCTGGGATCGAGCTCCATGTCAAGCTCCCTGCTCAGCGGGGAGTCTGCTGCTCCCTCTCTCCTGCCCCTCCCCCGGCTAGTGTGCTCTTGCTCTTGAGCTCTCTCTCAAATAAATAAATAAAATCTTTTAAAAAAAATAAAGTTTAAGTAACCTTGGACCTCAACCCTCAATTTTAGAAATCTGCAACCTGAGGCTTTAAAAGTTTGAGCCATTTACCCAAAGCAGTGTGGATAGTTAGATTCAGGGCCAGGATCTGGGTCTATTCCAGTTGCCCAGATATTATTCTAGTGTTTATACACAGATTAATTATAATTTGCTAAACGAAATATTGCCATGTATTAGCCAGCATTTGAACCAGGGAGTCTGGCTCCAGAGTCACCATACTGAACAGCCTTTCCTACTACACTTGTTTGTTCTTATTACTCTCTTTACCACTGATGGTTCTTAACACATTCTGTTGTTATAAATAAACATGTATCCCATGGATTTAGTTATACTACGTACTAAGTTATGTTCTTTCCTATTGTCGGTAATGACTGCAGTATGTCTTGGGCTGTGAAATAGATTCCAACACAGAAGCATTAGTCTTGCCCTTTTCCATCAGAGTTATGTAGAGTTTTGCCAGACTCCCTACTTATAAGTCTACCTTGAGGTTCTGGATTCCAGGAAGTAGTACTTAAGAAGTTTTAAGTAAGAAAAAAATAAAAAAAATAAAAAAAGAAGTTTTAAGTAAGCACTCTAGAATTCGGCATGAGTCATCCTGGTTGCTTGCCGGCTTTCTCTTTGGCCCAGTATTGGTAACTGAGTTACCCTAAACACTAACCTAGAGCCTCTCTGATCCTCTCCTGATGCCACCAGCTCTTAATACCCATGCTTCCCATTCCAGTGCTGGTCTCTGCTAGCCTGAAGTGACACTCCTGCTGCCTCCTGGGACCTCCCCACCCCAGCCGCTTGCATGTACATGCTCCTTTTGTCTTCCTCTACCTCTGTGGGTTGGTCTGGTTCTGCATTCTCATTCCCTTGTCCACTGCCTTCTCGCTGTCCCTCCCTACTCTGCCCCACCACAGCTGAACGGCCCATGCCCAGCACTACCAACAAGGCCCATGGGACACACCTTGCATTCGAATGCCAACTTTAGACTGTGCAAATATAGCAGTCCTCATAAGCACTGACTTTAATATCTAGAATGGATTTGTCTAAAGTCTTTGAAGCTCTTTTTCTGAACTTTTTTATCCTTTGGCCTTTCCTAGAATTCTTGAAAACTCCATTTACAAAAATTCAGTTTTCTTTGTTTTTTTGGGATTTCTTTCTCTAATCAATTTACTAAGTGGCATTTTTTTATTCCACAGTGGTACTTTCCACCTTACTCGCTGAACATGTCTTCCTCACTATAGCCAAAGTGATTTCTAACACTGCAGACCTGAAAGACAGCCCCCCCAGAAATTATCCGTGTCCTAATCCCCAGAAGCTGGAAATACTCTCTTCCACAGTGAAAGTGAATATTACTTTATATGGCGAACAATGTGATCAAGGATCTTGAGGTGGAGAAATTGTCCTGAATGAACTGGGTGGGCCCTAAATACAGTCACACACACACTTACAAGAAAGAGGCAAGAAAGATGTCACCACACAGAGGAAGAGAAGTCACTGTGACCACAGAAGCAGAGACTGGAGTGCTGTAACCACGAGAGCCAGAGGAGGCAAGGGACAGATTTTCCCAGAGCCTCCTGAGGGGACATGACCCTGCAGACACCAGTGAGAGTGATTTTGGACTTCTGGCCTCCAGAACTCTGAGACAATAAAATTTTTTGCATCCAGCCACCAAGTGTGTGGAAACGTGTTACAGCAGCCTTAGAAAGAAACTAATACAGGAACATACAGCACAAATCTATAGTGGGCTGGACTGAACCTCACAATGTGTGGGAAATAGACACCCTTTAACACCACTTGGCTTCCCCAGGAGCTATGTGGGCAAATCAAAGATTGCCATAGCCAGCTGCTATCTTCTTTCTTTTTCTCCAGCAGTTTTATTTAGCACTGTTTCCACTGCCAAACCAAGCCATCCTCTTTCCTCACCTGGGCAACTGTGACAGTTTCCTACTGGTCTCCCCGCATTCCCTCTTATTCCTCTCCTAGTACATGCTCTCCTGAATCATCATTCCCTGCTTAAAGATCCCATTGCCAAGACCTCCCCAGGCTCCCCCCATTTCCTTCCAACCACACTTGCCTCTGATTCTTCTTACGAGAAGTCAAGTTCTTTTCTTTCAGGGCTTTTGCGCCCACAGTACATCCTGCATTGCAACCTGATCTGTCTTGACCTTGTTTGATTTTCATCATAGCTCTTATCACTGTCTGAAATTATTTCACTTTCGGTTTGGTGTTGTCTCCTGCACAGCAATGAACATAGTTCCTGCGCACAACAGAACAGTGTTTCTCAAATTGGGAGGAGGGAAGGTGTTCCCAGGGACATTTAGCAGTGCTTCAAGGTGGTTTGGATTGTCACAACTAGGGGAGCGGTCCTGGTGGGTAGAGGCCAGGGATGCTGCTAAGCCCACTCTACAATGCACAGGACAGCCGACACACACACAAAACAGAAGTATGTGACCCAAAATGTCAGTGTTGCCAAGGTTAAGATACCCTGCGATAGATGCTTGTGCCCAGGAGTACTACCTGTACCCCAATATCCATTCTCATTCATCTGTGGTAATAGATAGCCCCAAATTTTTACACACAGCTACCAAGCACAAAGATGATATTTTCCATTCTCCTTATAGGCAGAAATAGAAAGGAATGTCATGTGACAGTAATTTCTTTTTTCTTTTTTTTTTTGCTTCCTCTGTCCTGCTGCATGAAACGCAGATGTCGCCATCTTAGACCAGGAGCTTAAGGCCATACAAACTAAAGCAACAAGGTAGGGCACCTGGGTGGCTCAGTCGGTTAAGCGTCTGCCTTTGGCTCAGGTATTGATCCCAGAGTCCTGGGATCAAGTCCCACATCAGGCTCCCTGCTCAGTGGAGAGTCTGGTTCTTCCTCTGACCCTCTCCCCCACCCCCACCCCCTGCGCTTGTGCTCATTCACATGCACACGGTGTCTCTCTCTCTCCTCTCTGACAAAAATAAATAAATAAAAATCTTAAATTAAAAAAAATAATAATAAAGCAACCAGGTAGAAAGATGTTGTGTCGCTGACATTTGTCCCCAGGCACCACACCTCTCCTGGATTGCTGCTCAGTGAATAGTTGAATAAATGAATGACATCAGATTTTTTTTTTTTAAGATTTTTTATTTATTTATTTGACAGAGAGAGACAGCAAGAGAGGGAACACAAGCAGGGGGAGTGGGAGAGGGAGAAGCAGACTTCCCGCTGAGCAGGGAGCCCGATGCGGGGCTCGATCCCAAGATCCCGAGCCGAAGGCAGATGCTTAACAACTGAGTCACCCAGCCGCCCCGACATCAGATATTTTTAATGCATTGTCTGTCTTAACAAGCCTAGACGTGAATAAAAAGCCAAAATTCGTTTGTCGGATATAGCACCAAACCGTCAGCTTTTTTCTTTCTCTTTCATACTTGCAGAGTCTCATCATCCCTGCGTTTTACCTTAGGATGATTTTAAATTACATCCTCTACTTTCTCTGTGTGTTTAACTTCCTCATTAGTCCCGCTGCAGCTTGCAGTGTGCCCCCACAGCCTCTGTGCCTTTCACTCCAAAACAGTTTACACGAGAAGCAGCCCTCTGCTCCATCCACATCTCTTGTCTCTCCTGTGACTCTTGCCGCAAGGTGAACCAACGCCACAGAAACAAGAGCCTTCTGTTACATCGTGGATACACATGTAGCGCATAGGGGCTTGAGGTATAATTATGGAAATTAGGAAAAATTTAAGTTCCTCCAGAGTTCTGTTCTTGGTGAGCACCCCTTTTCCTGAATGTGAGCAGAGAGCATATTTGAAGTTTTGGCTTTGCCCCCACTAAACCAGATGCCTTCCTGGTTAGCCAGGTTTCTCAAGACAGTGTATGGCTTCTCCAGAAATCTTTGTTCTCCCTGAAGCACCACCCACAGTAAAGAGCTTTCTTGTCATTCTTCCAAGGGCTGCCAGTTTCCTGGAACACAAATAACTGCAAGACCGTCACTTCTCAGCCAATGGCTCCCTGAAATAACCCTCCTCAGGGGTTCACTTCCTGAACATTGTTTTTATTTAAGTTTGCTTGTTTTCTCTTGACACCAGATAGAGGGCAAATATAGAAAACATGAAGATTACAGTTAGCCGTTCAGTTAATGCCCTTCCACAGATACACCTACACATGGTTACCAAAATGAGATTATACCACACATACTGTTTTGTGACCTTCAATTCCACCACCGCCTCCTCCCCATATCAGTGAGAATTCTCCCAGCAGGACGTTTAATAGGTCATAGAAACATGACCCGAGGGGTCAGGGTTCTTTTCAGACTACATCAAGTCACACTCCCATGCCCAGGCCACCACTCCTACCACTGAGAATTGCTCACTCAGAGGCACCCGGCTGGCTCAGTCAGTAGTGCACGCAACTCTTGATCTCTGGGTTGTGAGTTCAAGCCCCATGCTGGAGGTAGAGTTTACTTAAAAGGAGAGAGAGAGAGAGAATTGCTGACCTGGGCAACGAATGCCAGTGGTGGGGCTGGGCAGGAAACACCCAGTGTGTGAGTACCCCAAATGGGGATGAGACCCACTGTCCTAGGACGTCGAGCCATTTAACTTACCCACTCTATAACTTTACCTACTTCTGGTTTCTGAGGATTAGAATATAGTCCTCTTTGGGAGGCCATTATTATGATGTCTACCACAGTGAGGAAATTATTTGAGTGCCGAGTACTATTTTTTTAAGTAATCTCAAGGCCCAACAGGCTCGACCCACAACCTCAAGATCAAGATTCACGTGCTCCTCCCGACTGAGCTATCCAGGTGCCCCGTGAGTGCCAAGAACTTTGGAAAAATTTTTTTTGCGATCAGCGTCCTGTAACTTTTTATCGGTTCTCGATTTGGCGAATTTTTATTTTTCATTAGACTGTGAGGGAAGCCAGAACACACTTACACTTTTCTGAATTGAAAGGGAGCTGGTTGGTACTCGAAGCTCAGCTCGCCCAGAAGTCTGCCGCCTTTGGTTTTTCTCCAGTTGAAAGCAACTGCAAAACTCCCCAAACACTAGAAAATATCAGATGTAGGATTTTCACCAAAAGAAAGAATTGCAAAAAGATAACTGATGGAACACATGCTTTTACTGTCTCCTACACTGCACCGAAACTATTGGAAAGGGGTTTTTTTTAAAGCATAAGCCTACAGGGATAAATCGAGCATGACAAGAAACTTTGTAAAGGCTGCAGAGCCGATGAACAGGTGGTACTGACTTTACTAGAACTGAGGAAGAATGAATTGTGTTTCCTCAGAGGGGAAAGCTGAGAACAGAGTCCCTTGAAGCCACCATGTAACCAGGGCTCAGGGTTCAGCCGGCCAGCTCCTTCCAGACAAAAGAGGGCAGATCCCTAGATGCCCCTCTCTCCCTGCAGACTCCGGGCTGATGAGCCTCCCTCACCCCAGCACACAACAGTTGCCATCTTCAAAGAGGGAAAAGCAGAATGTCTGTCTAATAAACAGAAAACAGAGGAGTTGAGTAAATGACGTACACATACCATGTTGTGGAACTCGCTCAACCGGGAATGACAGCAGCCAGTCTCTTACTTCCGAGCAGGAGACCAAACAAGCTTTTCTCTAGATGGGAATCTATTGGACGCAAGATAAAGACCTAATGGTGTCGACAAGGGTGATGACATCAGGGGTTTCCCACCAAAGGGCGGACAGGACATCACCCCCACTCAGAGCTCCCAGGCAGCTCTGGAGGGCCCAACATTGAAGTGAGAGCAGGCACTCAAAAGCATGAAAAGAATCTGAGAAAAGCCTCTAATACGAAAACATAGAGACCAAAAACAAAAAAACAAAAAAAATGTGAAAATAGAAAGCATGCAGGAAGAAGAAAAGTACGTTTATTAAAAAACAACTAAACCCGTAATGTCTTCAGAGAAGCCATGCGTTCTTATTTCAGTACACCTATGAAATCAGAATTGGAAGCTCTAAGACATTTCTTGAAGAAAGTAAAAAAGCCCTTAGGAAAAGCGTAAGAAAAGGGCCCACCAAATCCCTAGCACAGTGCCTGAAAATAGACCCACACCACTGAACCGAGTTCAAAGAGAAGATTCTACAAGTTTCCAGTGAAAAAGCTGTTTAAAAGAAAACCACAGGTCCAAAATGGTGTAACTTAGGTTAAGTCCCCAAATCTGTATACTAAGACTTAATAGCTCTAAGCCTCACTGCAGTTTCGACTCCCCAGAAATGTAACCTTTAACCAGTCCACCTGGAAATTTCCTGGTCAGCACTAGGAAGTTTACTGATAGACCACCCCGACCCCCACCGCTCCCCTTAGGAGGAAGACTTTGCCTAAAACAATGGATCCTTTGCTAATAATTTCCTTTTATTGGCGGCTCCCTCTCTACTTTTAAAAACCTATCCCATGGGGTGCCTGGGTGGCTCAGTGGGTTAAGCTTCTGCCTTCGGCTCAGGTCATGATCTCAGGGCCCTCGGATTGAGCCCCGCATCGGGCTCTCTGGTCAGCGGGGAGCCTGCTTCCCCCTCTCTCTCTGCCTACTTGTGATCTCTCTCTCTCTGTCTGTCAAATAAATAAATAAAATATTAAAACAAAACAAAACACACACAACCCCCCCAAAAAAACCTTTCCCTTCTTGTAGCCCCTTGGAGCTCCTCTCTATTAGGAGCTCCTCTCCTAACTAGCTCCTTGCTAATTGGGATGCTGCCTAATTCATGAGTCGATTAATAAAGCCAATTAGATCTTCAAAATTTACTCTGTTTACTTTTTGTTATTGAACAAATTAAAGGCGAAGGGATCTGAATGAGTTCAGATTTCTCCAAAGGAACTCTGGAAGAGAGAAGACAATGGAGAAATGCTTTCAAAATTGTGAGGGAAAATTATTTCCAACCCAGAATCCTATACTCAATCATGTTATAAATCAAGTATGAGTGAGGAATAAAGACATTTTCAGGCATACAAGTTTTCAAAAAGTTTACCTCCCACACATCCTTCATCGGGAAGCTGGTGGATAGAGGATGTGCTCCACCTAAAGGATAAGTAAACCAAGAAAGAGGAAAATGGGACACAGGAGAAGGAGGTGAGCACAGGGGACAGACACAGGGAATGCACAGGATGACAGGAAAGGCAGATTTCTAGCTGGGAAGCCGTCCAGATGACCCTGGGAAAGACTCTTTCAAGATGAAGTTAATCAAATGCTTGATGTGAATGAACATACAGACCATAATGAACACATTGAAAGGAAACTTCCGATTATGCTGGAGGAGGGTTTGGGGTTACATAGTGATATGTGTTAGTGGTCATAGAAAACTAAGCAAATAATACAAGATAAACAAACAGAAAACCAAGACAACTGAAATTAAGGGATCGCCAGAAAGAAGGGGAAAAAAAAGTCCAGGAAGTAAAAAGTAATAGCAGCTTACCACATAACTCCTTTGTGAATAGAAAACAGAATTATAATAATGTGAATAGTCACTCTAAATCTAGCCAAAATCATGGCTACGTAGAGAAACGTGGTATGCAGAGGCTTGGCAGTAGTGGGAACACAGGAAAGAGAGCTAAATCCTCACCTCACCTGGTAAGAAAACTGAAAAAAAAAAAAAAAAAACAGAAATGCATATAAATACTATTTGGACATGTGGGCATACACATCAAAGCCTCAGCGGCAGGATTTGAAAAGTGGTCACCTTTGGGAAAGAGAACCTGGCAGAAGGAGCTGAGGATTGCTATTTATCTTATTCACCCTGTAAAACTAGTTGATTCTTCCCACCTTAACACTGATACAATTTAAAAAAAAAAATTTAAAGAAAGCAATATTACTGAGTGAAGAATCCTATTCTACTTTTCTGGAAATACTTAGATTCAGATTAATGAGATTGTTTATAAAGCATTACGAGCTCTTTAGAAGAAAAAAGCCTTATTTAGATTTCTTTATATCGGTCCTCAGCCCGTATTAGCATTTCCATTTGTCCCCAGTGTAATTATATTAACATTACATTAGCATATGACTTTGCCTTTTCCAGAACTCTAATTAAGATTTTAAATAAGATGTATACCGGTGGGAATCTCTCATTCACCCACGTTAAACACCTTTCCTATTTGATTATAATGCCACTTACTAATTCCTTCTGGCTTTTATCTTCTAAACAATTTTTGATTTTTATGACCCGAATGCAATTTGAACTGGTCCAGCAAATGGTTTACAAGACCCAGGTGTAAGATACATTGGCAGACTGAATAGAAAAGAAGACAGCCATTGGGTAGCGACCAAGGTTACCCCAGCTGATCTGTTTATTAAAAGGACCGTGCTATGAATTTTTTTCCAATTCATTTTAAGTATTTTGTAGGCACCTACTCTACACTGAGCATTATGCCAATAATAACAGCCAACATTTGTCGAGTCCTCACCATGTGCTAGGTTCTAATTGCTTTACCTACTCCTCATCATTTAATTACTTCAGGGACCCTATGAAGTAAATACATTATCATCCCCAATTTGTAGGCAAGGAAAATGAGACATGGAGAGAGGAAGTAAGTTTCCTGAATTCCTTAGGGAATGACTGAGCAGGGACTCAAATGCAGAATCCACACTCCCAATCAGTGCTGCGTATCCTCTCCCCATGGAGGAGACCACGAAACCAAAGAAGGAAGACAAAGAAACTAACCATGGAGCGCTTTACTGTGGTCTCGAAAATCCTCTCACTGTACTTAATTATCACAACAATGTGAAGAATGATTATCACTTCCTTCTGTTCCTGAGATCGATTAGGAAACGTGCTCAGAGTCACAGAGATAAGCTTCAGCCCTTAAGAAACTTATTTCTACTGGGGGCTAAACACACAAACACAGAAGGAATTGACGCAACCACAAGATGATGTCAAATGTGTGCGAGGAATAAAAGTATACAGTAAGATCTCCAAGGAAGGAGCATTTGACCCAAGGGAGATGCTGGTGAGGCATCCCAGTGAAGGCTTGATGTGTTGCTTTGGGGTAGACACAGAGGAGGAGCAAATAGCATTGTCCCTGATTTTTGTTCTTTTCCGTGGTTGCAATTTTCCTCTTTTTTGTAAATGTTTATTAGTTTGCAATATATTAGCTGTCGTATTGACAAAAGTCGTTTCCAGATTGCCCTCTTTTTTAGAGGATTTCCAAAGCAAGAACAAATGCCTACATTTAGGAATGGTATGAATGGGTGAAAGAGAAGAATGTGGAAACTTAAGGGGGGGTGGTTGTTCTCTGCAGGTTAGAGAAGGCGAAGAAGGGGAGATACTGGGAGGTAGAGATGAAAGGAAGGTAAGAGTAGTTGAGGAAGGAGAGTGATTTTCCCGGAGGGAAGTCTATTTTGAGATAGGACCTGGATTCGAGCCTTCGGGGCCAGACCACTGACCAGTATGCTCTTGGAGAGGCTTTTATAAATAAGATACTCCCACTTGCCTTTTTTTCTTTTTCTTTTCCTTTTTTTTTTTTAAAGAATGTTAGAGGTGTAAGTGAGAAAAAAGAAAAGTCTCTTAGCCAAGACTTGTGCCAGTCCCCTCAGATCAGTGGCACATCGTCTCAATCCAGAGAAGTATTGCTACTGCTTAGCATTTGGGACAGAGCCAGTGGTGACGCTCAGCAAATATGGGTTCCATCTACTTGAGAATAATTGCCTTTACATCTTGTGACATCTTCCATGGACTCTGCAATGAAAATCAATTATAATCCCTTTTGGTGGGAGAAACTAAATTAGAAAGAAAAATGATTAGAAACAGAAGGCAGCTTGATGCTTGTGATGCCAGATTTGTTCAACATGTGATTCAAAAGCCGTGGATAAGTTTTTCTGGCCCTTCTCCCAATTAACAACCTTTAGCTTACTTAAAAGCCAAAATCCGTGACTCAAAAGAGCGTGCTAGGAAGAAATTTTTGACAGATGAAATTAGCTATTCCTGGCAACATCAAATAACATATATACATACACTCACGTACCTTTTTTTGAAATGAAGTTCAAAATATACCAAGATCGAACTCAAACTACTCCCCAGGCTCCAAAACTCAATTATAATAGCTAACGTTTATCCAGGGCTTACTATGTGCCAGGCATTGCATTTAATTCTCACATCAACATTGTGAGTTAGGTACTATTCTCATATCTTATTTTAAAGGTGAGGAAATTGAGCCAAAGGGAAGCTAAATAGCTGCCCACAGGTAGAACATGACAGAGTCGTTTTCGATCAGGACGACTGCAACTTCAGACAGTCTGACTCCAAGGCACTCCTGATAAAGTCTTTGCCTTCGAGGAGGTTATAGCCTAGTAGTGGATTCAGACAAGCTCCCTTCAGTGTGGTAAGTGCATGCATATTAAGAGTGCTAAGGGGCGCCTGGCTGGCTCAGTCCATAGCGACTCGTGATCTCAGGGTCATGAGTTCAAGCCCCACATTGGACCTGGAGCCTACTTAAAAAAAAAAAAAGAGTGCTAAGACCCATGTAAGGAAGAATATCGACCCTGGCCTTTGGCTATTAAGAAAGACTCCATGAAAGAAGCTAACTAAACCAAGACAGAAGCTAGGGGTGGTGAAAAGGGGAAAGAGTCCCGAACAGAGGAAGAAGCAAGCCTCCAAGGCAGAGAGAGCTCACTCAGTACCATGGGTGCGTAGAAGAGGGTGATGGACAGCCATTTTGAGAAATTTTAAGTTTAAGGACAAACCTGACCAGATATGCATTTCTAAAACTGCTATTGGCTGGTTTGAAGAATATCTTGTGAGTAGAACAAGAAGAGAAACAGGGAGAACTATTAGGGGGCTATTGCCTTCAGGGTAATCCTAGCCTAAACCCAGCCAGCAAGTAGCAGTGGAGATGGAGAGAACCAGAGGAACTGGAGAGGTATTTAAAAAGTAGATGTGACAGTAGAATGACATCAAAGATATCAAAGAAGACTGAATCAGGAGGTGTCCTAAGTTTCTGCCTTAGGCAACTGACTGGATGGGATGCCATTCGCAAAGATAGGAAATTCAGGAAGAACAGCAGATTAAAAAATGGGGTTGAAAGAAGATCGTTAATTCCATTTTGACCATGTTGAGGTACTAATGTAACATACAAATTAAAAAAAAAACATACGAATTCATGGGGGATCATTCTTTATGAAAGAATAATTTACATGAGTTCTTTTAATCACCCAGTCGCCCTAATTATTTTTCCCCTAATATATTTTTAAAAGCTTGATTCACAAAATTTTTAGTAGAAGTTTTTCATCTAGTAACCCACAACTATTAATACACGCACACATACACACACACACACACACAATTTATCTTATCATTAGGGCATTTCTAACACCATATTAGTTCTTTTTAAATGATTGACAAACTACCATATGGATATAAATTTAAAAAAACCTCAAACAGTACAAAATAGTGTACAACAAAAATAAGTCTCTTCATTAGTATGAACTTACATTAAGCTTAATAGAAATACAGATGGTTACATATAAAGTACTATAGGTATGTTTATATACATATTTCATAATATATAAAATGTTACTTAATATTATTTCATAAGACAGACATGTATTTCTTTGCTCTATCAGCAATGCCATCCCAGAAGCAATGAGCACACCTACTGCCCACATCTTGGTTTCTAATACTGTTTCCCAATAAAAGAAACCAGGAAGATAAATTCTTCCTTAGAGAAATGGCAGTTGCAAGGACTGATACAGGAAATATACAAGATAAGCCTGCAGGGGCTCCTGGCCCTCTCAGTCAATAGAGTATGTGATTCTTGATCTCAGGGTTGTGAGCTAAAGCCCCATGTTAGATGAAGAGATTACTTTAAAAAAAAAAAATAATAAGCCTGGAGTATCCTGCAATGTCAGAAAGTAAAGAAGTGCTCCAAAAACCAAAACCAAAGTCACCCTACATTGATGGGGACATGTTGAAGGGACACAGGAGCCAAATGAAAGAGCTTTCAAGGCCAAACCTGGAATAATTCGATGAACAAAATAAAGTAGTATTAGATTCTAACGCAAAGAATAAAAGAGTCATGATTCCATACTGACAAAAATAAATAATTGAATAAATGAATAAATGGAGGGGGGTGACACAAATCTCTGTTACAGAAGAATTCTAAATAATCTGTGTAGATACTCCACTGTCAAGGAGATGGAGGTTAATTCCTCACTCTTTAAGTGTGGGCTGCATATAGTGACTTATTTTCAAAGAGTATGATTATAGAAAAGGGAGTAGGGTAGGAGAGAGTCACTTTACAGTGGAGAAACCTAACAAATACTACTTTATCCAGGTGATCAAGGTCAATCAGTGATAAGTCATATCGAAATTGTGTATCCTTGATACGGTATGATAAAAATGGCTCTTGGCCTGTATGGTTTTCCTCCCCCAAAAAGCATAACACCAATCTAAGTATGAGAAAAGTCAGATAAATGCCAACTCAGAAGTATCCTATAAAATACTTAGCCAGTACTCCTCAAAATTGTCAAGGTCATCAAAAACAAGGCAAGTCTGAGAAATTGTCACAGCCAAGAGGAGCCTAAGGAAACCAGAAGACTAAATGTAATGTGGAACAGAAAACTAATGTTTGGTAAAAATCAAGGAAATTTGAACAAACCGTTGACTTTAGTTAATAATAATTTATCAATATTGGTTTTTTTATTGTGGCAAGTATACTATACACATTTAAGTTGCTAAGAGGAAGAACTGGCTATAGGATACATGGGAACTCCAAACTAACCCCTCAATTTTTCTGTGAATCAAAAACTATTCTAAAAATAAAATGTATTTTTAAAAAAATCTCGTTTCCATCAGAACCTTGTTTCTGATGGATCATTCTAGAAATACTCTGTTTATATGCAGAGAAATTGTCAATTCACCCCCTCACTATTCTTTTTCCACTTTACTCTGCTGTGTGCCCTGAAGACTGAACTTATGAGCAATGAACAAGCTGTCTGGCTCCTTAGCTATCTGGCTTCTTCCAGTAGAATTTGGGCAATGGAGAAACGGAGGGGTGGGGAAGATCCAACCAGCAAAAGATGAGCGGTAAGGAAGGGAAGCAGGCTGTATATTTATTCCCCCAGCTTCTTCCTTATTGGGCCTGGAATTAGCAGGGCATCCATTCCTCTATTAAGGGCCACAGTTCTTGCTGGGCAGCCCTGTCCAACCGCTCTGGGTTGTGGTAACAGCTCCCGCCCCCTCTTCCCTCAGGCTGGAATTGCTGACAGCTGTCTTCTTAGACTGTAGAGAGCCGACAGCTCCCCTCAGCTAGCCCCGAGGTGCTTCACCATTGCCTTGTTGGTTTTCCTTGACCAGCCCATACTTTTATAAACAGTCCTCTTTTTAACTGTCTCTCAGGGTCTTACCTCTTTCTTGTTAAGACTCTGATTACCACCGTATACAAATATTCCTTACTTTATACAACTAAGAGCATGCTATACACATTTTTGCACCTTGCCTTTTTTTCATCTATGATACATTTTGGGTTCCCTTCCATGTCTGCATTTATCGATCAACTTTGTTAGTATCCCATAGTATCCTATTTTCTGTGGATATCAAACTTCAAAATATTCTATCAAAAGAGAGGAGTTAAAAGCTAAAACCTAGCATAGGGACCATGAATGAAGCCTGGGATGTGGGAAGAAGATACAGCTAGAAATTCCATGATATTGGGGTGAGGAGAACCGAAATTGCCAAAGCTCTGGAGAGGTGAAGAAGGTGGAAAGTTAAGATGGTGGGCTTTGGAGTCAAGCTGCTTGGGTTCATATTCCAGTTCAGCCAAACTGTATGACCTTGAGCAAATTACTTAACCTTTCTGTGTGTACTTTCTCATCTGTAAGATGGAAATAACAATATCCACCTCCAGGTAATCCTTATGCTCAAAAGCAGTTAAGTTTTCAAGTCAGCTTTCAAGTCATACCATACTGAGTAGTATGGCGCATCCAGTAGAAATAATGCCACGAACTTCCATCCCGGTCTCTCTTCCTGGTCCCAATCCTTTGATTCTTTCTCTTCAACCTCCCTCAGCTTCTTCCTTCTCTGCTCTTCACACCAATCTCTCCCTTTATGCATGATAGGCTTTCTCTCTCTTGATACTTAAGATTTGCTTTTAAATGAAGAATTCGTAGATTCTAGGATTAATTTTGTCATTATTAATTTATAGTTCCATAGAAGAGGTATAAATACCTTTAAAAACCATTTTTTAAATAAAGCAAAATAGCTGTCAGCCAGCCAAAAAAAAAAAGAAAGATAAACTGTCTCAGATAATATGCTGTTGTTTTCTACCAAAAGCAGTTAGAGTCGTTGTCTGGATCAGTGTCTGCTTAGATCTAACATGAATTACCTTAACCACTGGGGAGAACTTACTGAGTGTAAGCCACCACCGGTCCCAAAAAAGTAATTAATCACACATGGGATAATTAGAAACAATTGAATAAATTCTAAGTACTAATTTTTTTTCCTTTGTATGTGTCATTTAAAAACATAGCTACCAACAAAACTTTATTCAGAAAATAGTTCTCCAAAGAGTTCAAAGTATTTTATTTTATTTTATTTAAATTCAATTAATTAACATATAGTGTCTTATTAGTTTCAGAGGTGGAGTTTAGTGATTCATCAGTTGCGTATAACATCCAGTGCTCACTACATCATGTACCCTCCTTAATGTCCATCACCCAGTTACCCCATCCCCCCAAGAGTTCAAGGTATTTTAGACTTTTTTTCCTCACCACCTAAATTCAAGGGTCATCTGCATTTTGCAGAAGAAAAGAGGTCTTTCCTTCTCCTTCATGACCTCTCAAGAGCTTGGTGCTGGCTTTTTTATCTATCTACCCCGCCCCCCTCATGAAATGCCTGGGTGTAATTGCTTTCATACATATGTACAGAGGGCTCCCAGTTTGTTATCTCTAGATCTCACTTTCCTGGATTTCAGCCACACTACCTTCCTTTTTCTCAAGCACAGCCTGCTCTTTCCTGACTCAGGGTTTTCGCATTTGCTGTTCCCTTTTCCAGGAAGACTGTCTCCTCACCTTTCAGATCTCTCTTCCAATGACATAGACCATTTAAAGCAGTCCTCCCACTCTCCTTGCTGTGCATTTTCCCCATCAGCAATTCCACGTGACATCGTTCTGTTTATTTCTCCCATAGACTTTATCACAACTAGAATATTATCTGATTTATTTCTTTGCTTGTAGCCATTGTCCCCCACAGGAGTATAAATTCTTTGGGGGCAGGAACTTTGTCAAACCTGCTCACTGCTGTATCCCTAACACTTAAGACGGGGTCTGACACAAGTAAGGGGTTCAATAAATATTCACTGAATGCATAAATAAATGGATGGATGGATGGATGGATGGATGCGTGAATGGAATACCTAAACCTCCAACTCATGACAACAAGGCACATTCCTCAAGTTTCTCTTTTCTCCCTCCACTGATAAACCACAGGATAAGGTGTGCAAGGATAACTTTAAAATTTCATGCTAGTGAGAGACAAATTTCCAGACCACATGTCAAATTTGGATTCATATTAAAAGAATCTGGTGCTTCCTCTATTATCTGAGACATTACTGAATTATATAAAAATACATTTTTATTGACACCGCAAATTTTTTTATTTTTTTATTTTTTGCAAATTGTTTTGAATTGGAATGCATGGCCACACAGTTTTAGAAAGAATTCGTTTTTTAGTGATTTTTTTTTTAAAAAGCATGGATTCTCAGTTTTTTAAATTAGTTTCATTCCTATCTAACAATTTCTCAAGATTCCATCATTAAAGATCAGCCAATCAATAATTTAATGAGTATTTCTTCAGTACCTATTACATCATCATGATTTGCCAAGGTCTTGTCAAGAGACACAAAAGAAGACTAGCATTAGAATCACACTTAAAGATAGGAGGGAAAAAAGGCAGGAAATAATGAAAAAGCTTAACAGTGATTATCTGGGTAATGAGATAGGAAGTGAATACTGTTTTCTATTTTAATATATTTTTTAACTGGTCTGCTTATAGTCATGTCTTAATTTTAATACCATAAAAGACATATGTGATATTATTTCTGTCTTCAAGCAGTACATCTTGTATCTGGAGAGGGAAAAAAGTAACATACAGGAAACAAACAGAACTATTGAATACAAAATTGTATGGTTACTGAAAAGCAGCCCAGTTGTTCAGAGGAGAGATCGGAAAAGGTGAGAGGAAGTTAAAGTTCTTTTTGTGTATGCAAATGGCAGAAATTTACCATCTATTGTCTTGAGAAAGTCTACTAGGAAAATGAAAATAAATGCTCAGGATTAGAGTTGGTTTTCCCAGCGAAAATGACCACTTCTCCAGGCGGGTGATTATTCAAAGTTTCTGCTGATGACCCACACCAGCCTGAGATGTGAACAGTGTTTCTGTTTGAAATGTGGACAACAGTGAGTTCCAAACGCTGCCTCCAAACAGAAGCGACTCAATTCAGTTCTACAGAAAAAAAATGATAAATGAGCCACAGACATTATAATTCAAAGGTAGGAGATGATAAACATCAAAGTCTATGTTGCTTTTGAATCATCAAAATCATCATCAGAACAGATTTGGGGGCATTATTTGCACATTTCCATTAGTTTGTAGTTCTTCCGATTGGAGAACTTTTTTAAGTGGTTTGAAAAGAAGAAAGTAAAAATTTACACCATAAATTTGCCCTCTAGATCAGAAAAGAGTAAAAAACTGCAAAAAAAAAAAAAAGGCTAAAAAATGCTAATTAAGTTCTAGGCTACCATCAATTGTAGAATGAGTCCTGATAGAAGGTGAAAAATGTGCATTTTAGAATCATTGAAATAGTGTATACATTTTGTGACCATTTGATGAACGTCTGCTGCACCCACAGATATGAAACCAGTGTCCATGCAGCTTTTGTTCATCATTATAACCATGACTGGCACTAATCAATTCTTAATCAATCCTTGAACGAATGAATGAACGAATGAGTGTGTAGATAGAATAGTGCGGTTTGTCTTATACTCCAAATACCTAAATGGTAAATTAGAAACGCATTTTAAATCAGCATTAACGGCTAAGTAAGTGCTGGAAAGTAACAGTAACATTGTCTGACATTTATTTTGAAGTGACACATTATCTCTTTGGAAAGAAGTCCTAGAAATGATTAAATTCTGATAAATAAGAACCACCCACCTCTATGTGAACCAGGTGAAGCTTGATTTGTAAAGCCTAAGTGAGTAATTTGAGGTGTTTAATATAACAAATAATTGGCCAGGGAGAACAAGCTGTTATCACATCCTACTCTTCCTCTGTTTTTAAAAGAGAGCCAGATTCAGACCTATGAGAAAAGCAATTCTCTACTTTTATAGAAACCTGTAAGAGAGATGCCATTCTGTCCATGCACCATTTCTTTCTTTCTTAGAAAAGGCATTTAAAAGGTGCCTGGGTGGCGCGATTGATTGGCCGTGGGCTCTTGATTTTGGCTCAGGTCATGATCTTGGGGTCCTGGGATCAAGTCTCCCCTCCTCCTACCTCCACTCTCAGTGAGGAGTCTCTTTGAAGATTCTCCCTCTGCCTGCCCCCTTCCTCCTCAAATAAATAAATACCTCCCTTTGTAGACAACCTGCTTCTGTTTCGGGGTTTCGCAGGTAACAGAGCAGGTCCCTTGCTGCAATCTATTGAAAGCCCTCAACACAGGGGTTTGTTAAGAAAGAAAGATAGGAAGAAAGAAAGAAAGAAAGAAAGAAAGAAAGAAAGAAAGAAAGAAAGAAAGAAAGAAAGAAAGAAAGAAAGAAAGAAAGAAAGAAAGAAAGAAAGAAAGAAAGAAAGAAAAGAAGGAAGGAAGGAAAGGAGGGAGGGAGGAAGGAAGGAAGGAAGGAAGGAAGGAAGGAAGGAAGGAAGGAAGGAAGAAAAGACATTTAACAGAAGAAACAGGTACATGCAGCACTTATTATGGTATGATGATTATTAAAACAAATTCTTATATAGAAAGATGCAGTTCAAAGAATAATTCTGTTCTCCAAAGGAAGTTACCCCCTTGCCTTCTGGTGCAATTTGATAGTCTGTTTTCTCCTCTGTCCTTCTACCCCACTCCTTATTCCTTTGATCTCTACCGCCACCACCAAAGCGCCATTAAGTTCTGATACAAGTGGTCCGCTGGGCTGACTGGCCCAGGTTACAAGTGTTCAAAACAGCAAGTAAAAGGGAGCAGAAATTCTAGAATGGGATGTGGTTTATATTTGTATTTGTGCAGAGCCTCCACATTAACTTAACTAAGAACTGTGAGTCATTTAGGTGAGTGACTGTGGAACCAATTGTATGAATTGATGATATGAAATCCTAGGCAGTCATTGGCAAAAGTTAGGAAAAATCCATATGTACTCCCTGGAAGACATCAGTGACATAGACTGAATTTAAAGAAAAAGTTATAGACCGATATGTAATTTAAGTTTTAGTTTTTTAAAGAAATATCTTTGGGTTATATCAGTTTAGAAAACATTGTAGAATATAGTAATGATGGTTGAGGGAGGCATACTACTTGCCTTCAAAAACTTTTGGTCTCCAAAAAAAGAAGTTTTGGTCTAGTGAGGGAGATAAGACCTGTATGAAAACAGAATTAGGATATTAAGGTAGATAGCGAAAGCCATCTTGAGAGAATCAGATAAGGGGCCAAGAGAATTCAGAAAAAGAACTGGATTAATTCAGAATTCAGAAAAAGAACTGGATTAATTCAGAATTCAGAAAAAGAACTGGATTAATTCTGACTGAGAGCATTAAGGAATGTTCATGAAGAAGATAGTGTTTTAACTGGAGCTTGAAGCTATGTGTGAGAGTGTATAGAATGAAAACATTCAGAGTCTACTTTAAGAGAAATATTTACCTCTATTTCACATCCAACAATGTGTTACTTATAGAAAATGCCTACATATATATGTATACATATATGTATGGAGAGATGCGTATGTTTAGTACATGCAGCAATTTCGTAATAGATGTACATTTTAAGTAACATACAGAATCTTAGAGGGACTTCGAACACCATCATAGGATGTTTGATAGCATCCCTGGCCTCTATCCACTAGATCTCCTTAGCATACCCTCAGGCGTGACAACGAAAATGTCTCTAGACATTGTCAAATGCCCCCCCACCAGGGGCAAAATAGCCCTTAGTTAAGAACCACTGGTATATACAGTTGACCCTGGAACAACACGAGTGTTAGGGGTTCCAAACCTTGTGGAGTTGAAAATACCCCAATAATTTTTGACTTCCAACAATCTTAACTACTAATAGCCTACTCTTGATTGTTACCCGTAACATGATCAGTCGATTGACTCATATTTTGTATGACTTATGTATTATACACCATATTCTTACAATAAAGTAAGGTAGAGAAAAGAAAATGTTAAGAAAATCATAAGGAAGAGAAAACACACTTATAGTATTGTACTATACTTATGGGAAAAATTACACCTATAGGAGGTCCTGTGAGGTTCAAAGCTATGTTGTTTAAGGATCGACTCTACAAGCTAAACTTCTCCCGTGAGTGGATAAGAATTCTCAAGTTCATGATCTGGATTTTTATTTTTGGGTCCCTTCTTCAATGGATCTTAACTTATTTAAAATTTATTCATCGTATTTATTTTAAGTTATCTCTATACTCAACATGGGGCTTGAACTCAGGACCCCAAGATTAAGTAAGAGTCGCATGCTCTTTAGACTGAGTCAGCCAGGCACTCCTTAACCTTATTCAAGAATCAAGTAAGTTTTTGAACATCTGTTGAAAGCTGTTGACTCATTCATTTATCAGAAAAATGCACATGCTCACACCATGTGGAATACAATTACAGGGAATTTGCACTAGGGTTCTCCCCAGAGGAGTTCTGTTTCCCGGAGCTTAAAGAATTGTCAGGGTCTGTATTTTCCAGCTAAGCAATTGCAGGCTGGTGTCCAGAGGTCCACAGTCTCTTTTGGAGTCGCTTCTGTATTTACTTCAGAACAGTGACAATCGAGCAAGAATCTTCCTGTTTACCAAACTCTCCCATTCTTCATTTTCACCTGCATTAGTCAGTGAGATTCATCCCAGCAGAAGACAGAACCCTGCTGAGGTAGCATAGATCCGACTCCCGGTCACTTCTTTCTAGTCTCCCTTCCTGTCCAGTCCAGCTGATTCCTTCCTTAATTGCCCAGGTGACTGAGAAGAAAGAAAGAACCAAAGAGGCAGAAGGGTAAGAAAGCCAGCCTCCTGGACATTTGGTTTTGATTGTGAAATACAACACACACAGGCACACGCAGAGAAAAGTGCATACTCAATGTATCTAAAATTTATGAATAAATTATGAACTCTCTATAACCACCACCCACTGAGTACTTTTGAAGAAACTCTCCTTAGAAATTCAGAGCGTTATTAAATACGGAACTGGCCACTGCTCCTTTGCTCCCCTCCCCCCCGCCCCCCGCCCGGAGCAGTGTGAGAGCTGCGTGCCTGACCGGGGAGCTTCTTGATTCACACAACCTGGGAGCCAAGGTCAGCGCTCCCAGCAGTCGTGTTTTCCACGCAGGGCGGGGCTCTGCTCTCCTGTAACAAGTTTCCCTCTCCCACCCCCTGACTTGGCAGCCCGCGTTAGCAACCGGGAGGTGAGTGAGGATCCCGTGGGCCCTTCCGTGACAACCAGTAAGATTCTCGGCCTTCCTGGTCCGGGAAAAGGAAAGAATAGGTGGGGAAAGACTGCTGCCTCTGCGTCCCTCTCTTCGCTTAAGGTGTCTCTGTTGTTCCATAAATAAAACGTCTCGCTGCCGTCTGCGAGGGCTATAAAGGCAGCGGAACGCCTGTCCCCGGGGGCATTCCGGGCGGGCCACCAGCCGAAACAGGTGAGCTGGCCGCTGAGGATGCCGCTTACTCCACCCAGCTCTGGCTGAACTCTCGGGAGGCATCGCTAGCCGCAGATGGGACTAGCGTGGGGACACGGAACGGGCGGGCAGGGGGCAGTACAGCCTTCTTTCTGAGAAGCCGAGAGCGAGAAGGAGGCTAGCCAAACAGGCCCGGGCAAGAGGTCTGCTCCACCTGCCCAAAGTTCTGCCCTCGGGAGAACTGCGACTCGCTGCTGGAATTTGCCTGCAGTGCACGTAGCCTCGGGACCCGCGGAACGTGGCTGAGGTTTCCACGCCCGGCCCGGGGGCCAGTGCTTCTCTCCTGGTGCGCGCCTGGGGCTGTGCCCTGGGTCGGGTGCGACGCGAGAGGAGCGCTCAAGGGTCCCCGTCCGTCCCCGCACGCGCTCGGGCTCCAGCCGGGATTTGGGGAGATTTCAGGACGCGGACAGCGCCCTGGCTGCCCGCAGGTGGGGACTGGGTGGAGCTCCGGAAGACCCCAAGGCGGGCCTCACCCTCTTCAGAGCCCGGGAGCCCGGCGCCGCAGGGGCAAGCTACGGGACCCGAAGGTCCTCACGTGCCCCGGCGCAGCCTAGTGGTGCGCGCCTGGGGGCGGCGGCCTGGAGCGTCTAGGACCGCCGCGCGCGGACCAGGCGCTCCGGGATCGGCTGCAACAGGTGGGGGGCCAGGCGACAGCTAACGGCGGTCGCCTCTTCCCATCCCTTCCTCTCCCTCCTTCCCCGCTCCATCTCCTCCTTCCGCTTCGTCCTCCGCCTCGTAGGTCATGGAGGCGCCCGGCAGCAGGTTGGAGCCGCCACCGCTCCCGGAGTACAGCTGCAGCTACGTGGTGTCGCGGCCGGTCTACAGCGAGCTCGCCTTCCAGCAGCAGTACGAGCGGCGCCTGCAGGAGCGCAAGACGCTGCGGGAGAGCCTGGCCAAGGGCTGCAGGTAGCGGCCGCTGCGGGCTGGGCGAGAGCAGGAGCAGTGGGGCCGGGTGTGTCGGCGCGCGGACCCGGCGTGGGATGGCGCGCCACCCTGCGGGGTCGCCCGGGTTTCAACCATCCGCATTGCTGTCCTTCCTGGTCTCAGGGTGGCTCCATCATTTTCGGCCAGAATTGAGTCTAGTTCCGGAAACTCATCTTTGGGGACAGTGTATTCCGGGTGCTCCATCTCTCTTTTCTTCCCTCTCTTCGGGACACCTGGAGTGCGCTTTGGGGTACGGCAGATCCCTGCGGCCTTCTCGTGAAGGTCTGGCTGAGGAGAGTGGAGAAAAAGGGGCCCGATTAAAAAGAAATGATGGGTAAACCCATCACCTGACCAGGAGTCTTTGAAAGCCCCAAGTTCATCCAGGCAGAACGCCATTCGGAGACACGGAATGAAGGCTAGAACCCAGGAGAGTGTACTCCAAAGTTCTTTCCTGTCAGGCAGTGGGACCCCCAGGGAGACCTCCATCACTCCCTAAACCCAAACGGGCCGCCTGTAATTAGATATCACAAAAAGAACTAGAGAATTGTCAATGGCTGCCAGATTTTCTTTCTTTTTAAGAATATTTTATTACAGAACATAAGTATATACAAAACTAGACATAGTAGAATAATGAAGCCTCCTCCATGTTTTTACCCACCACTCAACTTCAACAAACAAGCTCTATCTATCTCCACCCACTTGCCTCCATTCCACTATTTTTTTGAAGCAAATCCTATATAGTGTACCTTTTTGTCTGTATATATTTCAGTATATATCCCTAGGTACTCTTAAAAAAAAATAACCACAATCCCCTTATCACACTTAAAAAAATAATTCCTTGATATGAAAAACGTCAAAATTTCCAATTGTCACATGAATATAATTTAAATAGTTCAGTTGAATGAGAAGTCAGATAATGTCCACCCACTCTTAACATTTTTTTTTCTTTTATCTATAGGGTGCTGAATTTAAAACATACTAAGCAGCAAGGTACAACAAAGTGTACATTTATCATGTCAGGATTTTGGCATAAACAGGCTCCAAGCTTGTATTGCCAAAATAAAGAGAGCGTGTTTATTTTTTCTTTAAAGAAAAAGAAGTAGTAGAAGAAGGCGCCTGGGCTAGAAGTCTGAAAATTAATCTCTGTTTGGAGACTCCACATTGATCGTTCTGTGGCTGGTCTAGAAAATGGGTCCTTGTGTAGGGATATTTTCTCAGAGGATTACAAAAGTGGGAGAGGGGAGGGAACACTTAATCCTGTGTTTTCTAGTACAGCGCATTTAAAAAGGTAGATGGAGTTCTTGGCAAAAGCATGGTTAGCACTCGAGCGTTAGTATTTGACACGCGCTTCTCATTCTTTTTCTAAATGGTTATAAAGATCAGCAGAGTCCATCA
This sequence comes from Potos flavus, assembly GCA_028534135.1. Taxonomy (NCBI): domain Eukaryota; kingdom Metazoa; phylum Chordata; class Mammalia; order Carnivora; family Procyonidae; genus Potos; species Potos flavus. The sequence goes on along the minus strand of CM052887.1, from coordinate 13,117,102 downwards.
CAAAACTTTGTGCTTTGCAATTGGCCATGACCGAGATGGTATTAAAAACCCAGTCTTCTTGCCTTTTGACAGTTGCTCAAGAAAGAGAGGCCTTGGTGTGCTGAAGACTCTCCTGCCCATCCTGGACTGGCTCCCCAAATACCGAATCAAGGAATGGCTGCTTAGTGACATAATTTCAGGAGTTAGTACTGGGCTAGTGGGCACGCTGCAAGGTAAGGTGGTTGGTGATTGGTTCCCAAGTAACCGAGAGTCACAATCTCCAGCAGCAGTCCATAACTTCCTTCTGAGTCCCAGGAGTCCGTACCACATGCTTGCTTACCCTTTGAAATTTTCACCTTTCCTCTAGAGCCCCTTAGTGGACAGATTTGCCACTTTTTCCCTCTTCCTTAGAGTTCTCTGGTGGGGAAACCCTGCTGCTTCTCAAGCCGCAGGGCTTCAGCTAGAGCCCTAGCATCTGAGCAGTGGCTCCCCAACTTCTGTTGACCACAACTCACAGTAAGAAATAGACATCACATCATGATCTGCACACGCATATCTCAAGTTTTGTGAAATAATATTATCCCTCACTACAAATGATATACTCTGATAGTTTCTATTCTGTCCTCTTCTATTCTGCTTATATTTCTTAAGTGCTGATCGTAGTCCATTACATTATTTTGCATTCCACACATGGGTCTTGACCTGCAATTTGGAGGTGGCTTAAGGGAAAGTGAAGGAAGTGTTTTAGTCTGGAGTATTGTCCATAAGCATTATTTTCTGGGCTCCTTCCTTTTTTTTAATCCATTCCCTTCTTTTAATCTCTGGCAAATGTCTTAACAGAGGTGTTTTGTTTTAAACAGGCTTTATATTACATTTCCATGAGCATCTTAGAAATCTGTTGCATAGTTGGTAAATAGCCATATGGGCATTCTCCTCTGTTCCCTGCCCCCATTGTCTTGCTTCTCCTACCTGCCCCCCCAACTCTACAGAGCCCCTGGACCATGAAAACAGAAGTCTCATTTATTTATGATGATTTGATGGGGCATCTAGTATGCTCCGGGCACTAGGTATGCTGATGTGAATGCGTTGTACCGCCTGCTCTCAAGAAGCTCATGGTCCATGGGAAAGTGGATAATAACAATTCCACAAGGGGTATGACAGGGGTGACAAGGCCTTGGAGGTGAGTGTGCACAGAGTCTCACGACCCAGCCTTAGGGGACTGGGAATGGCTTCCTGGAGGCTGAGTTGTCAGATGGAGTTTCCCTGAAGGTTAAGTCTGAGACTGGCCCATGATAGGAAGTAGAGTTGGGTGGGGATGCGGGTTGAAGGATGGTTTGAAAATGAACTATTTCGGAAGTTAGTAACAGTCATTGAGCAATGTCAACTTTTGCCCATAGAGCTCTTAAGATTACTCAGAGCAAGCCAGGTAGATTTCCACAGAGGAGGGTATTCTCTGGCCCTCGTGTGGGGCCCCAGCCTGACCAACCATGGTTTTAATCACCAGGGTGGTTGGGAGAGGAGGTAGGACTGGGCAGTACATTAGTTCAATGATGCTACGTGCCCATGGGGGACTCTAAAAGCTATGATGTAGCAACACTGTGTGACTCCTGGGGGATAAGAACCATCAAATCAATGTTTGTTTAGCTACTGCGTGCATGGAGACTGGCACGAAGTAGATGGCCTCATAAACACTTAGTAAAGAGGACTGAATTGCTTTTCTGATGATGAATCATCTTTATACATAAAAATATGATATTCCAGGGGTGCCTGGGTGGCTCAGTGGGTTAAAACCTCTGCCTTCGGCTCAGGTCATGATCTCAGGGTCCTGGGATCAAGCCCCGCATCGCACTGGGCTCTCTGCTCAGCGGGGAGCCTACTTCCCCCTCTCCCTGTCTGCCTCTCTGCCTACTTGTGATCTCTCTCTCTCTGTCAAATAAATAAATAAAATCTTTAAAAAAAAATGACATTCCAAGCTTTAGCTCCCAAATTTTCATTGACAAGTATCTTATAACAATTAATCTTACTTTTAATTTTGTTTATTAAGTACCAGACACTATGCTAAGGACTTTGGCTGATTATCTCATTTAATTCTCACAAAAATAATTGTTAACTCCTTTTCAATAGATGAGAAGTCCATTAAGTCTTTTTCTATCTCTATAAAGTTATCTTTGTAATGTACATTTCTGGGAGGTTAACCTGGTTCATTCATACATTCATTCATTTTTCATTCACTTAATAGTATTTATAAACCAGTTCTGTATGTCGGATGTTCAACCCTAAAGATTCAGTGATTTATTGACAAGCACAGGTACTGACCTCACGGAGTTCCTTTCGAATGGTGGACATTAATTTAATTAAATTATTCATTAAATAAATAAAGAGATAAAACAAAAAAATAATTACAGATTGTAATAGATTTAGTCCATTGTGTTGGATTAAATGCTCTGTACTAGGAATTACTTGGAGGAGGGAGTATTTATTTGAGATCAAATGATCAAGGAAGGCCTTACTGAGGGGATGAAATTTAGTCAGAGATTCAGAGGATGAGGAGGCCATGGAAAGAGCAGAAGGGAGAGTGTTACCAGGCAAAGGCCCAAGGCCAAAAGGAATTCAGTGTTTTCCAGGGAGTTGCAGGAAGAATTCTAGTGTGGATGGGAGTAGCGTGTGGGGGGAGGGGGAACAGAGTGAGATAAGGTTGGGTGGGGCTGGGTTAGGAGGAGGCTGGGAGGCACTTGCTGTCTGGAGGCTTCCTTGAATATTGTGCCTGGGGACCTAACTTGCCTCACCCCACTCCCAGCCCCGGAGGACAGATGTGTCAGCTTAAACCAGCTCGAGCAGGAGACGGAGAGATCTGCAGAGATCTCAAATGTACTTTGGAGCAACAATCACTGGTGTCTACTGATAGATTTAGCATGTAGATGAAAAGTCCCAGATGGCTCCAAAGTTGTTGGCTTGAGCATCCGGGTAGATGGTTATGTCACTTATGAAAATGGCAAAGGCTGGCTGAAGAGCAGGTTTGGGGTGGAAAGTGAAGAGTTTCCTTTTGGACATGCTAAGTTTGAGATGTACGTGAGACCTCTAAGTGGAAATGCCCAATATAGAGTTGGAGCTTTTACAAGTGTGAAGAGCAGAGGAGAGGTCTGGGCTAGGCAGAAAAATCCAGAAAGCATCTGCGTGGAGCTGATCTTTAAGGGAGTGGGGATGCCTGAGACTACCCAGGGAGATAGGGCAGATGGAAGAGATGGCAGGACCATTCAGAGGTCAGGAAGATAAGAGGAGGGCCGCAGAGAGCTGTGAGAAGGCTCAGGAGGTTGGAGAGAAGGAGCAATTGGAGGGATGAAGGGTCAGAAGCCAAGAGAGGAGGCTGTTTTTAAAAGGACTGAGGGGCGATAGTGTCATATTTTTCAGGGGAGAGTTTGAAGATGAAACACAGAAGGTTTGCTGTGTCGGGCACCTGGTTAAGTGTCCGACTCTTGGTTTAGGCTCAGGTCATGATCTCAGCATGGTGAGATCGAGCCCCGCATCAGGCTCCGTGCTCAGTGTAAAGTCACCTTGAGATTCTCTCTCCCTCTGCCCCTCCCCTTGCTCCCACCCATGCTCTCTCTCTCTAAAATAAACAAATAAATAAATCTTTAAAAAAAAAAAAAGAAAAAAGGTTTGCAGAATGGCTGTCTAAAATAAATAAATAAATCTTAAAAAAAAAAAGAAAAGAAAAAGGTTTGCTATGAAGCAGAATAGAAAAATGGCTGTAACCAGAGAAAGGTAAGGGATCGAGGTAGAATGAGGGAGGATTTAGGTTTCTTTTAATAGAAGAGATACTAGAACATATCTGGGAACTGGTGGGAATGTCCTTGTAGAGAGAAAGATGTCTACGCCCCCCACCCCCAAGGTGGAGGAGAAAGTGAAAGTGGTGAGGTGGGGGGACTGCAGCTGGGGCTCAAGGACAGAAGTAGGCCGTTGCTTCTTAAAGACAGGAGGGATATCTCCTCCATTTTTAAAGGAAGAAAGACAACAAGTGGTCCAATTACAGAAGGGCTTGAAATTATGGTGAAAAGCAAATTAGGAACATCTCTTACGGGTTCTTTGTCTTAGGTGTAGTCTAAGATTCATCTCTGAACCCTGTCTGTGTGCAAAGGGGAGAGGGGCGGTTTGAGGAAAATACGGGAGATCGGAGTCTTTTTCAGAGCAAGGAGGTGGCGTTGGACCACCAGGCAGTCCTTGGGACACCAAGGATAGGGACAAAGTGAATCAGTTAATCCTTCAGAAGCCCCACGAGAACAGAGAAATGTTGCAACAAGGATTCTGGAGTAGGTAAGCTGAAAGGCTGGGAGGCTATAGTTTGAGAGAGGGAGCTCCAAAGTGAGATTTCAGGGGCGATGCCATCATCTCTAGTGGTGGCAAGATCCATGACCCACCTCTGGCTGGTTGGACAGCTGAGGAGTGGGGGAACAACTCCTCAGAGAGGGCAGGCTCCAGTTACCAAGAAGGCATTGTTGCTAAGGATAATGGGATCTTTTAGACTTTTGTTATTTAATAAAAAAGTTACCACCAGGCATCAGAAGATCAATGCAGGCCTTTTAGGGCTCTCTTCATTCTCAGCTATGGGGAGACTGCTCTCCAGTGTCTACTTTTGCCTTCTAGATGCTTGCAAACGTTTGCTAGCCCCACTTTTGTCAGTATATGCCACAGCCCTACACGTGAAGGGTATCAGCACAGAGGTTCTGTGGCTTAAATCAGTGGCTTAGATTTCCTTACAAACTGTGAATTTCAAAATCATTGCACCAAAGTCCTTTATAAATAGAGATGATTACAGTCTATTTGAGTAGCAATTGTCCCTAAGTAGGACACTGTATGGAAGCAGATATTTTCTCAGGCCAGTAAAAACTGCAGAACCCAGTTTAGGGAAGTGAAGTTTGACAAGGACTTGGGGAAAGTACATAGAAAATAGGTTGTTTTTATTTCCTGCTCCTTCTTTGCTTGTCTTCTCTTTCGGGAGTTACCTTTCCACTCCAAGTTCTTGGAACGAGTGATTATTGCCATTTCTTGTTGCAAGTTATGTATTAAAACTATTGCATCAGTAATACAGATTATTCTAGAATGCAGATTTTGTAAGGGCAAGACACTTTCTTTTGTCCACTCCCATAGCCTCCCAAACCTGGAACAGTTTGGGCACATGGTAGGTACATAATCAGTAAGTTATCAAATGAATGCCTGAATGCTTATTGTAAGAAACCAGAAAATACATATAAGGAACGTGAAAAATACCTCCTCCGCAAACTAGAAGTCTCCTTTGATCCTACCACGTAAACAACCCATTAATATTTTAGCAAATATCCTACTAGACACATATAAACAGATATCTTTTTTTTTTAAAGATTTTATTTATTAATTTGTCAGAGAAAGAGAGAGAGCACAAGCAGGGGGAGCGGCAGGCAGAGGGAGAGGGAGAAGCAGACTCCCTGCTGAGCAGGGAGCCAGATTCGGGGCTTGATCCATGAACCCTGGGATCATGACCTGAGCCGAAGGCAGACACTTAACCGACTGAGCCACCCAGGCATGCCCACATAAATGCATAGCTGTGTAAAAGAATAAACTGTCAGAATGATAAGCACTAAATTCAGGATAGCAATTGCCTTCTGGGGGTGGAGGGAGGAAGGATGACATGATTGAGGAAAAGTATACAGAGTTGCTGGCAATGGCAATGGCAACTTTACTGGCAATTTATTTCTTAAGCTGGACAGTGAATACACGGGTGTTTATTAATTATCTAGTCTTTTGTATATGGAAATGACAGTATAATATTGAAAATCTTTTGAGATTTTTTTGTGCATGCAACATCTACGTTTACTTTTATAAAAGTGAGAGCATGCATACTTACCACATTTTTAAAAAAGATTTATTTATTTGAAAGAGGGAGAGTGCGCACGCATGCGTGTGCGCACACATACACACACACGCACACACACACGGAGGGGAGGGGGCAGAGGGAGAGAGAAGCAGACTCCCTGCTGAGCAGGGAGCCCCCACATGGGGCTTGATCTCAGGACCCTGTGATCATGACCGGAGCGGAAGGCAGATGCTTAACAACTGAGCCACCCAGGGGCCCCCGTACCATGATTTTGAATTGTGCTTTTCCTTACTTTTTTCCTTTGTTCTTTACTTATCTCCCTGTTAGCAAATATATTCTTATACATCACCTCAATTTCATTTTACAGAATTAATTATAGTATGTAAAGTATAATTCAGTTAACCACTTTTCTGTTCCGAGACATTCATTCAGTAAATAATGTGGGGCACTTGTGAGCCAGCATATTTAGGTTGTTTTCTGCCCTTTTTTAAACTGCTGTAAATATAATCCTTTGTTGAGAACCCAGTGACCAAAGGGCTTGATTTTTCTCTCGCTGTGAGTGAAATGTGAGGAGGGAATATGGAGTGAGATGTGCTGACTCCCTAAAAAGTATTTTACCAAGGAACAGAAGGCATCATTATGGTCTTCCAACTCCCCTGTATGTGGAAAAGTTGAGATTCCTCCACATTGTGCGGCCCCAGAGGCTGTTTGGGACAGAGCCCCAGTGGAGGAGCTGAGCTCCTGGAAGAAAGCCTAGTACCCTGTCTTACCTGCTGCTGTGTGCAGTTGTCATAGTTTCCTTTGGATCTAGCTTCTGTTCCCCCAACAACGAAGCGGGTAGAGCGCAACGATGACTGTGTCCCTCCGGACACACAGGAACGCGGCACTCACACGAAACGTCTGTGTGCACAACTATGTGCACGTCTGTGTGCACAACACAGAAACATGGCATTCACATGGAACGTCTGTGTGCACAACTGCTCTGAGCCTTTGAACTGAGTTGACGGAGTTTTTAACCAACTGACTTGACTTCCTTTTTCCACTTGTCTAATCAGTGGATGATCGGATCACTGATCAATTCAATCAATTTATTTAAGCAGGTGGTGCGTGAGGAGGAATCATTTTCTCAGCGGATCCAGATCACATTCTGCATTCTAGCGTAGCCCCAGACTGTGCGCAAAATAAGGAAGACCACGCAGGGCAAGCTGCCAACTGGGGGTATCTAGGAAAAGGCCTTTCTTTGCACAGTGGAAAGAATACCCTAACTTTTGTTTGTGACTGTAATCATTTTGGATGTACTTTCAGGCATGGCGTACGCTCTGCTAGCAGCAGTCCCTGTCGGATATGGTCTCTACTCTGCTTTTTTCCCTATCCTGACCTATTTTATCTTTGGAACGTCAAGGCACATCTCAGTTGGTAATTATAAGCATATATTGCAATTGTATTTATTCACGTTTAATGTGTTTTGGCTATAGTATGTGTATTATGCTTCCGTGTCTTTGTTAATGTTTTCCAGGAAAATAGGCCCTCAGTGTTTTGCAGGCTTATCCAATTCAATGATGCAATGGTTCTTCTTAACTTTCAAAATACCATCTCTTTAGTATTAGGTTTATACTTAACTCTTCTTTTTTTTTTTTATAAAAGAGGAGAAAATTGAAAGATTGTCAGAATTCCAGCCTACCTTCAAATTCTAGCATATTTTCCTTTTAAGAAATGTAATAATTTTGACTCCATATTTAGAAAGTGTTCTCTTCCAAAATACAAAATGACAAGGAAAAAATATCTTCAAGAGGTCTTCAAACCTACTGTTTTACGAGACTAACTTATCATTTACTAAATTATATTCATCAAATACATATTCATCATTTCATTAAAAACTGTACTCATTTTTAAGTCACTAATAGTGGAAGACTGGCAAAATTGTGCCAAAACTATTTAGAAACTAAGCTTGGCGTTCCTTCTTGGTATGGCTCAAAATAGGCTTATTTTCTGCTGTTCCTAAAATCTGAATTCTCTTTTGCTGGAATGTTCTAGTAAATGAATGTTTCAATGCTATTTTGTGACTTTGACATTTATACTTGAGATAATTTTGTGCCTACATCCATCTGCTGGCTAGACATGTCTACCTGGACAGTCCTCTTGAGACAAATACAATAATCTCCAGTCCATTTCCTCATCCTTAGCCGTATTATTCCCGGTATCTAGATATTGTCGTGTCTGTGGAAGGAGATCAGGAAGAAGCTATTGATTGAACGCATTTTCTCACCTGGGAGGGCCAATCAGTATCAAATGCTTGACAACGTGTGGAACATAGGAGCTGATTTTTTTTCTCTTTGGTATTCTACACATTTAAACACTCCAGGTTACTGGATGTTGGTACTGAGCCCCCTCAACTGTTAAGGCCTTCCATGACCAAAGGGTAGGATCACTATCGTAGATAAAAATATCGGGAGTGACTGGGAGAAAAGGAATACTTTTAAAACACAGAATCTTATAGACTGGCATATGACATGAAAAAATAATTTGTCTTGAAATGAGGAAAAGAGAAACAATGTACTCTTTTTGCTGTTTCTTTATCCCAATCTGGACCTTGGGATATTCATCAAGGTCCTCAGCTCCAGAGAGATCGGGGCATTGGATGCTCTAGGAAATGAACTTATATGGAATAAATAAGATAGAACAAGTAAGGATTCAGCTTGTTGGCCACCTCTGTCAGGAAACCTTTCCTGGCAACTTCCCCCACCCTTGACCCAATACACATGAAGACCACGCAAAGACAGGATAGTCAACCTTCCTGTGAATTCACAAAGCATCCTGAGTGCTGTATTATAATTGCCTACCTACATGTCTCTCTGGGTCATGAATGCCTTGAAACGTCTGCTTTGCAGCTTCCTCTGTGAACAAACAATATTCTCCCAATCACAGCTAATAATTCCACACATCTTTCTAATGCTATGTAGACATGTTGAACCTAAACATTTGTGATGAATAATTATTAATTGATAGAGGCTTTTGTCCCCCCAGGGCCATTCCCAGTGGTTAGTTTAATGGTGGGATCTGTGGTGCTGAGCATGGCCCCCGATGAACACTTCCGCATATCCAGCAGTAATGGCACCGCATTCAACACCACCGTGATAGACTTTGTGGCCAGAGATACGGCAAGAGTACTGATTGCGAGCACCCTTACACTTTTGGTTGGAATCATACAGGTAATGGGATTACAAGTACAAGGGGGATCAGCATGATTTTTATTTGAAATAACTGAGTATAAATCATGTGGACTTCAAGATTTATTTTTTTAAATATAATTTTTTCTTTTATTTTACATGAAACTACATAATTCATAATCCACATCCATGGTATGATTTGGGCAATATTAAATTTCCAGCCTTTTTAGATGGTAAATTATAAAAACATGTTTAAAACAAAGGCTAAACTAAAGCCACTTTGTATATATCTACAAAATGGCAATGCCTTCTGGGACTATAGTATTTATTTATTTATTTATTTATTTATTTATTTATTTATTTATTTATTTATTTAAGTGTTTTTTTATTGTGTTATGTTAGTCACCATAAAATATATTCAAGATTAATTTAAACATGAAACTGAGCAATTTATTGGACCCCCAAAGTTATTTTCTAAATTATATTGTTTTAGGTCAGATGCTGAAATAGTCAGCAAGACCCTCCTTATGAAGTCTTGAGTATCATCAAAGTCAGAGACAGAAAAAAAAATCAGAGTAACATGTGTGATTCAAATGAGGATGAGGGAAGGGAAGTATGCAGAGCCAACAAAGGAGAAAAAAGTGTCCTGGTGAGCAGAGCCATGGGATCTGAAAGGCACAGAAATAAGCCACATGATTTTGGCTTTTCTTATTACATATCTAGAAATACTTCAAGGTTCATATTACCACAGTTTTCAAATTTTAGAGGGGTGGTGGGGTATTCCTAGAAGTATTTTTGTGTTATTAGTAGGCTACCAGAGTTTTAACTGGTGTTAAGTTTAACTCATTAATATTTCAAGAGAGTTGGTCCTTCTCTCAGGCAAATGTTAACTTTTTCTTTCCTTCCTATGCTAGTTGATATTTGGAGGTTTGCAGATTGGATTCATAGTGAGGTACTTGGCAGATCCTTTGGTTGGCGGATTCACAACAGCTGCTGCCTTCCAAGTGCTGGTCTCACAGCTGAAGATCGTTCTCAATGTTTCCACCAAAAACTATAATGGAGTTCTCTCCATTATCTATGTAAGTGTGGCTTCGTACTCCGGGCATGGTTCACTGAGAAAACTCTTCTTTTCCTCTTTAACCTGCATCTAGAGAGCATAAATTTCTCCATACCATACATTGGGATGCCATGGAAAACATTCTTCTCTGAAAGCAAGCAATAGAATCAGGAGTAACACCGAAGACAGCACGTTTTACAAATCATTGTTCTCAACTGGTCAAAATGGTTTCAGAAGTGTCACTGCACTTAAAAATATTAATGGAAACAAAGGGGTAGAGTGAAGTGAAGTCTGGTCTGGGAGGCCATGGACTTGAGTTCCAGTTTCAAGTTGACCTCTGAGTAGTTGAGTGACCGTAGACACACCATGGGGAATGGTGGCTGAAAGCTCAGGTTTGGAGCTGAATGACATGGAGTCATGTCCTCACCCTACTGCCTACTAGTTATATGAGCAAATCACCATGCCTCAGTTTCCTTCTCTGCCAAATGGAGTTGGTAATAATATCTATATTCATAGTTAAGTTAAATAAGGGTGTAAGAGAAGCACTTGGGCCAGAGGCTGGCAATAACAAGTACTCAAAAAAAGTAGTTAGGTTGGAATTATTATTTCACATCTCAAGTCTTCTTTCTTTTTTTATTTGTAACATGAAATGACGGAGATGTAGCTCTAAAGCCCTTTCTAACTGCGCGGGTCCATGAAATGCATAATGTAAATGTCTCAGCAATTATAGATGAAAAGGAACATTAGATTCGGAGATGATTCAACATGCAAAAGAGATGCAAAAGAAGGATGTAGATCACACTAATTAGATTTGAAAAAGTTCTTGGATCTAAATATACGTTCTATATAAAGCATGCTATTGATGCTTGAAAATGATAATGATAGTAACATGATGTCATCCTAGCTTGGGGAGAATGATACTATGCAAAAATAATGTGCTAGCCTTAAGAATGGAGCTTAAGTCCTTTAGCGACCCATGGATTAGCCTCTAAAACAACATAAGGCCATGCGTCCATATGTAAAAATTAGTGAGGTGGTCAGGAATTTGCTCGATTTCACAACAGTGACGTAATCCCACATTGCCCTATCCATTCAACAAGTACTGCCCAGTGCCTGTGGCCAGGTCCTGTGCTGAGCAGTGGCAATAGATAGAGGAGGCAGTCTAACATAGTGATTAGTCCGAGGCTTTGAATTTCAGTAGAGCTGAGTTGGAATCTTGGTTCCACTACCTACTACCCACGTGATTTTGGGCACGTTATATTTAACGTCTCTACACCTCAGTGTCCTTAATTGTAAAATGGAAGTAATAACAGTAGCTGTCTCTTAGAATTGTGAGGATTAAAAAGGAAAATCTGTATAAAGCACTTAGTACACTATCTGGCTCATAGTCAGAGCTTAGTTAATTTATTATTATTATCATCATCATTATTTTTATTACTAAGGTGAATAGGCCTCATGGAGCTTACTGTTCCCAAGGAACCAGCCTATTAATGCAGGCTGTTTTTTGATTCAGAATTATTTTTGTCATTGTTGCTTTTTTTCCCTACCAAATGCTTGGTTCATTTTGAAACCTTCTGACTGCCTTGCTCAGACAGGCCCTCTTACCTTTGCAGTCTCTGGCACGTCTTGCTTCTTCTTGCTTTCATACTCTTCCTGTCAACCGTTCATTCATTTATTCCTTCATTGTCATTCATACAGTTCATCTATTCAGTAGGTATTTATTGACTACCTCCAGTGTGCTAGGAACTATTTACTCCCCATACAAATCCACTATCCCCTGAATCCACCAAGATACCCCTTACTGAGTGTACTCACCTTTTCATGAACATTGCTTGGCTCACATCCACACAGAACACAGGAGCCTGAGGCCAATGGTTAACCTGGTTCCCTGGCCACTGGGGGAACCTCTGCAGATAATAATAGTTCTTCTAGTCTCTGAGGACTATGTGTTCCTTTTTTTAAGCTTTTATTTTAATTCCAGTGTCCTTTTTTTTTTTTTTTAAAGATTTTATTTATTTATTTGAGAGAGAGAGAGAGAATGAGAGCGGGTATGAAAGTGGAGAAAGTCAGATGGAGAGGTAGACTCCCCATGGAGCTGGGAGCCTGATGTGGGACTCAATCCAGGGACTCCGGGATCATGACCTGAGCCGAAGGCAGTGGCTTAACCAACTGAGCCACCCAGGCACCCTAATTCCAGTATACTTAACATACAGTGTTATATTAGTTTCAGGTGGACAGTATTGTGATTCAGTACGTCCGTATATCACCTGGTGCTCATCACAAGTGCACTCGGTAGTGTCTTCACCTAGTTCCCCCGTCCCCCACTTACTTTTCCTCCAGTAACCATCAGTTTATTCTCTATAGTTAAGAATCTCTTTCTTGGTTTGTCTGTCTTTTTTCCCTTTTGCTCTTTTGATTTGTTTCTTCAATTCCACATATGAGTGAAAGCATATGGTTTTTGTCTTTTTTTTGAATGACTTGTTTCGCTTGGCAAAATACCCTCTAGCTCCATCTACATTGTTGCAGTTGGCAAGATTTCATTGCTTTTGATGGCTGCGTAATAGTCCTGTGTATGTGTGTGTGTGTGTGTGTGTGTGTGTGTATGTACACACCACATCTTCTTTATCCATTCATCTGTTGGTAGACATTTGGGCTCTTTCCATATTTTGGCTATTGTGGACATTGCTGTAATGAACATTGGGGTGCAGGTGCCCCTTCAAATCACTATGCTTGTATCCTTTGGATAAATACCTAGTAGTGCAATTGCTGGGTTGTAGGGTGGCTCTATTTTTAACTTTTTGAGAAAACTCCACACTGTTTTCCAGGGTGGCTGTACCAGTTGAAATCTGGAACTGTGGTACCTCCAGTTTTGTTTTCCTTTTTCAAGATCGCTTTGGCTATTCAGGGTTTTTTGTGGTTCCATAGAAATTTTAGGATTGTTTGTCCCAATTCTGTTCTATGAAAAATGCTATTGATATTTTGATAGGGATTGCATTAAATGTGTGGATTGCTTTGGGTAGTATAAACATTTTAACAATATTTGTTCTTCTAATCCACAAGCATGGAATGTCTTTCCATTTTTTGTGTCTTTCCTAGGACTACGTTTAAGACAAAGCTTGCTGCAAATGATCCCACTTTCAAACAGGGACAAAAGTAACCAAGAAATATTAGAACAAGGTCAAAAATAGTTCGAAACCAAACACAATTGTTACATGACTGTTGAACATTACTCTTGAAATCTTAGGTTAGAATGTGCCATAGAATTTTGTGAGAAATTCCTCCAGAGCAGTCAGGTTGGATGAAGATATGTCAATCTTCCCTGTGTCATCATGACTCTAAGTTTGCTCTTCAGAAAAGGAAGGATCAGCAGGTTTGGAAAGGATTGCATAAGGGTTGAATGAAAAACTCAGTACTTGAACAGAGAATTTTGCTTGTGACATAACCAGATGCAATCATTCATGAAAGAATCCTTCAACAAATGTAGAGTAGTAGTGGATTCCTCCAGGAAAAATTGGAAGATCGTTGTAAGATACTTTCCCTGGAATGTGGCAACTTAACATCTCTTTTGTTATAAGGTTGTACTTTAGATTGTTTCCCTCTCCCAACTCCTCCCAAAAAAGAAAACAATACAAAGAATTGGAGGAGGAAATACTGGGACAATAAGAAAAACTAAAACTTTAACTCACAAATGCCAGAGCCACTGAGAATATAGGTTGTAGAAGGGGGAATTACAGGGTGTTGGCAGAATTCAGAATTAGTAATACACCCCATGGCACCATGTAGCTGCTCAATTATGTAAGTAAATCACATAGTGCATTTAAGGGTGATTGTTTTCCTATCATTCACTTTGAGTGGCTTGTCTCAGTAGACAAGTAGACGAGACTTTCTGCTTGCTTACTGAAGTGATGGCCACCTCATTTCTTCCTCTAATAAGAAGGAAGACCACACTGAAAAATTCTGCCCAGATGAAGGGAGTTTTGAAAGCCACCGTTAGGCTTGATCAGACACTCTTTTGAATCTGTTTCAGTGTGTAAAAATTAAACCATTCTAATAAGGAAAGTAACGCTTTAAGGGGTAATCTAAATATGAGCAAAAATTGTTTCTGGTAGGAAGAAATGCCTAACTGCAAGGGGTGATTATAAAGGATTTGCTCTATTTATAGAGATGAATTAAAATAAATCTGGCACCAGAAGTTAACTGACAAATTTCCTCATATGTAACAGCCGGTATGTGTCTGTTTCTTATGGCTTCATACACCCAGGTAATGCTCTGCAAAAAAGGAAGAAATGATCTAAATGAAATGGTCCTAAAATTCTCCAGGTACGGTAGGCAATAGAGTAAAATATTTCTCATCACTGAATGGTCATTATTATGATTTGACCTGTTGAGAATACTGGGTTGAAATATGGATTCATATGTGTATCCACATTCTAAACATTTTTTAGTAAGTATTTTGATATTAGTAAACTAAATTAGAATTAGTTTTCAATGCTTCCTTAGAGTCTCGTTTCTGTTATCTTTGAGTACAATCTGACTACTTCAGTTTTATTTCTACATGGACTAAACTTTTTATTGTAGAACTTTTCATAGGAGACACCTCAGTATATAAACAACTAATATATTTATGTGCTTGCTTGATGCAATTGTGTAATATAAACTGATTTTGTTTTTTGCAACCCATATTTCATTTTAAATAAGCCAGAGGTGCATTTTATTCAAAGATCTAAGTGACTCATAGATTAAATGGGAATTCTGGAGTGATCATTTTTGTAAGGTGAAAATGTTTTTATGATTGGTATAGTTATCTGATTGTTTTCAAGTTTGGATTTTTCCCTTTTGAGTTGAAAGTAAACCGTTACTGCATAAATAATTAAGTGAAATATTGTATTCGGCTCATGAATTAATGAAGCTTGTCATCAGAAAAGTGATGATGGGAAGGGCCAGACAGCAACACCATCATAACTCTGAGGCATGTAGGCCTGTTTGCTCCTATGGCAGATGCCCTAAATTCTTGTTAGTGTGCCCACTTGTGGTACTCCTGCATTTTCTCTCTCTCTTTTTTAAAAAGATTTATTTATTTTAGAGAGAGAAAGGGAGAGATAGGGAGTGTGTGTGTGTGTGTGTGTGTGTGTGTGTGTGTGTGTGTGCATGAGTGGGGGAGGGGCAGAGGCAGAGAGAGAATCCTAAGCAGACTCCCCACTGAGCAGGGAGCCCCACGCAGAGCTCGATCCCACCACCCTGAGATCATGACCTGAGCTGAAATCAAGAGTCAGATGCATAACCGACTGAGCCACCCAGGGGCCGCCATTTTCTCTTTTTCACCCTGCTATCATTTGCTTCATCTTTTGCTGTCCATGTAACTGCCTCTAGCAATTTTGACTGACTCTGGAAGGCAAAGTAAATTCGTTGGTATTGGGTTTCAGGCAAGAGCAAAAATACTCTCTGAGTGAAAGTCCAAGAGGTTTCCTGTAAGTCAAATGCTTGAACTCTAGTTCAGGCACTTGGTGGATGTCTTTTGCTAGTGTGACAACTTCTCCCGTCATTCCCTTACTCTTGAATGTTTTCCAGAGAGTTGGGAGTTGCTGGCAAAACAACTGCTAGATCACTTAAGTTTCTTTATACATAACTGTTATTGGATCGTCACTGTGATTATTTTAAATATAGCCTGACTGTAAAATTAAGTAAGATACATGTTCTAAATGATAAAGGTACTCCATTCCTTTGCTTTCATATAAAAATACATCTATAAAAGGACTCATTCAAAAAAAAAGTAACCTTCACTGAGAGATTGTTTCAAAGAATTAAAGAATACCTTCTTAAATCATGCCTTCTACAGGACAGAAGCTGCTGGAACAAAGATATTAGTGTTCTTCCCGGGGAGTCTCCCTTGCTAATCTCCCTCGATTCCCAGAAACCACCTATTTACAAAACAAGACGAGTTTATTCTTGAGCTGGCTTGTCTGCCCACTTAGAAAGAGTTGTTTTTATTTAAGTCATCTCAGTTCAAGTTTGAACTAAGTACCAAATTAATTTCCAAAAACTTATATTTGAACTATGTATCAATTGAGTAGATTTTCTTCGGCATGAAGAATAGATCAGCCCCTATGTATCTACATATGAAGTATTTAGGTATTTTTATTTCCAGCCATATCATTCAGGTTGGGGGGAAGAGTTTTACCTAAAATACTGGCTACTTGAGGCTTTTTGGTTTATCAGGTCTTAGTCTCAATAATACCACATTAAAATTGTGAAATTAGGTCACTTAATAGTCCCTGTAAAACCACTTTAAGATATAAATTTTTAAAGCTTTTCTGCAAGTAATGTATGTAACTCAGTATGTAATGATATTTTTTCTTTTAAAACATCTCATTTTTATTGTAAAAAATGCAGATAAACAAAAAAGTAGAAATCACCCATGGTTTTACCACTCCAATTAACCATCGTTAATAACTTGGTATATGTATTGCCAAGACTGGATGTTTTTAATGGTCTCTGTATTAGCCAACACATTTTTATGATTTTACATGAAATTTTTAAGTGCTGTTTGATGATGTTATCATGATTTTTCACATGGGAAGAATATACAATTATTTTCTTTAAACAGACTCTGATTGAGATTTTTCAAAATGTTGGCAACACCAATCTTGCTGATTTCATTGCTGGATTACTCACCATTATCATCTGTATGGCGGTTAAGGAAGTGAATGACCGATTTAAGCACAAAATTCCAGTCCCTATTCCTATAGAAGTAATCGTGGTAAGTAAAACATGTAATTAGAAAATTCAGTATTAATGAGTTTAACAAGAAAGAAGTTGCAATATGTACAGAATATTACTCAGCCATGAAAAAGAATGAAATCTTGCAATTTACAACAACATGGATGGAGCTAGAGCATATCATGCTTGGTGAAATAAGTCAGAGAAAGAGAGATACTAAATGATTTCACTCATATATGGAATTTAAGAAACAAAACAAATGAACAAAGAAAAAAAGACAAACAAAAATTCCCAGATTCTTTTTTTAATTTAATTTTTAAATTTATTTTTTATTATATTATGTTAGTCACTATACAGTATATCATTAGTTTTTGATGTAGTGTTCCGTGATTCATTGTTTGTGTGTAACAACCAGTGCCCCATGCAATCCGTGCCCTCCTTAATACCCACCACCAGGCTCACCCATTCCCCTCCCACCCTCCCCTCTAAAACCCTCAGTTTGTTTCTCCGAGTCCATAGTCTCTCATGGTTCATCACCCCCTCTGATTTCCCCCGCCTTCATTTTCCCTCCCCCCTTCATTTTTCCTTCCCTTCTCCTAATGTCTTTCATGCTATTCCTTATGTTCCACAAATAAAAAACCCCCAGATTCTTAAATACAGAGAACAAACTGGTGGTTGCCAGAGGGGAGGTGGGGGGGGTGGGGGAAAGAGATAAAGGGGAGTAAAAGCACTCTTATCTTGATGAACACTGAGTAATGTAGAGAAAAGTCGAATCATTTTATTGCACACCTGAAACTAATGTAACACTATTTGTTAATTGTACTTGCATTAAAAAAAAGAAAGAAACCAATGGGGCAGCCTTCCTAAGGAGGAGACCAAAAAAGGGGGCGAGGAGTTGTTAAAACATGGAGTTTTTTATTTTTTAACCTCTTTTGTTTTATTTCAGACAATAATTGCTACTGCCATTTCATATGGAGCCAACCTGGAAAAAAATTACAATGCTGGCATTGTTAAATCCATCCCAAGGGGGTGAGTTGGAGTTCCTCTTAGGCAATACTAATATACTAAGTTGGTACTTTCTATTTAAAGGACACCTTTTATTATAAGCTTCATTTCATTGGTGCTCTTTCCAGAGTCTTCTCCATGTGTGATCTTAAAACAGCACTCATTGGTGCAAACTAGCAGATATAAACTGTGTGTGTAGAGAAAGTTCAAGCCCTTTGTCGAAAAGCAGCTCCCATATGCT
>CM052887.1:13041858-13098588 GCA_028534135.1 Potos flavus | reverse complement strand
TGGGAGGGTTGACTGCACCAAACGGGGCCCCTGAAGAAGGGCAGGAGGTAAGGGAAAGACAACTCAGAGCTCGTTAGAAGGTGTCCAGCCTGGGCCCCAAGTGAGTGACGGGGGGGCAAAAAATTGGCACCGCTGAGATCCAGCAAGGTAATACAAATGGATGGCAGGTGTGTGGCACATTCGGGGTCTCCCTACATTTACTGAGCACCTACTATGTGTGTAGGTACTGATTACTTACACATATCATACTTCTTTGACTCCTTCCAATAACCCTATGAGAAGAGTATGTAGTCCCCATTTGACAGCCGAAGAAACCGGGACTTGGTAAACTTGAATAATATGCCCCGCGTCAGTCAGTCAGTTAAGTACAGAGTGATGGAGCCAGCATTCACGTCCTTTGACTTCAAGTCTCTGTGCTTTACACTTTGTGACCCTGGAGAATCAAGGACCTGGTAGAAGGACCTGGCATTGGAGAAGTAGGCAGGCAGGCAGTGGGCATGAGGTCACAATCAAAGCTGAACTCTTTGTGGGACTGGAAAGTATCTGGACAGACTGAATTACCTGAAGTAGGGCTGATTGGGTCTCGGGAATGAGTCACAAGCCTGATAGTATATAAAGATTTTATTTATTTATTTATTTCTCAGAGAGAGAGAGAGAGAGAGAGAGAGAGAGCACGCGCGAGCACACAAGCAGGGGGAGTGGCAGGCAGAGGGAGAGGGAGGCTCTCCACTGAGCAGGGAGCCGGATGCGGGACTCGATCCCAGCACTCTGGGATTATGACCTGAGCTGAACGCAGACAACCCACTGAGCCACCCAGGCGTCCCCACAATCCTGGTTTTAAGAAGTGAGCTCCAAGCTCACGTCCAGATGAGCAGAGCTGTGATACCAATCTCGTGAGTCAGGATGGGATGTGGGAGAAAAGGAGTCTGGAAAGTAACCTCACCTGTGGGGAGAAAAAGGCTACTGGGGCACAGAACCAGACAGATCTTGTTATGCAGGAAATCAGCATTCATACTGGACCCTACTAAATGACCTTGAGCAAGTCACTTCACTTTTCTGGACCTCAGTTCCCTTATCAACAAAAGGAGAGACATAGATTCAACGATTTCTAGCATATTAACTTGGATGAAATCAGGATACTAGCTAGCTCTAAATTTCTATGGTTTTCTGTAACAATCTTATTTCTGCTGTAGCACTTTCCTCTAATTAGAGGGGGGAATGTAGTTTCCTATTAAAGGAAACTCGGACATAAGTGAGGTAGGTGAGGGAAATTGTTTTGGTGGGTTTTTTTTTTAAGATTTTATTTATTTGACAGAGGGAGACACAGAGAGAGAGGGAATACAAGCAGGGGGAGTGGGAGAGGGAGAAGCAGGCTTCCTGCTGAGCAGGGAGCCTGATTCAGGGCTTGATCCCAGGACTCTGGGATCATGACCTGAGCCGAAGGCAGAGCTTAACGACTGAGCCACCCAGGCGCCCCTTGGTGGGGTTTTTTTTTGTTTGTTTGTTTGTTTTGGAGGCTTTTTTGGCTAGGGACCTCTAGATATACACTCTATGGATAAGTCATCAAGATATAGGTACATAAAAGCCATTCCCCCGGTTTTCATATTTGGAGACAACCAAATGATTGTAAACATGTAGGTTTCCTCCCTTCCTCCCTCCCTTCCTTCCCTTTTTTCCTTTTTAAGTGGGCTTTTATGCTCAACATAGGGCTGAAACTCACAACCCTGAGATCAAGCATCACATGTTCTACTGACTGAGCCAGCCAGGTGCCCCTAGGTTTATTTCTTTACATGGTTTGTAGAACAGCTCTGGTATGTCAAACAGTAGTCGTTCCACCCCACAGTCACTGGGAAGTCTTCGTCATTGTGATTCTGGAACATTCTGATAATTACATAATTATCTTCTGGACTCAAGATTTTAAATATCATGGCTCTTAAGATATGGATTTTCTACTTAGCTCTTTTAGCATCCTTTATTTTGTCTCTTTCATAGACCTCACATCCCTTCGTACAAGGCAAATCTCATTTTATGGCCAGACCATCTTTTAAATTCAAAGACCTTTAAGATAAAATTGTGCAAGGAGAAACACTAACGTGTGAAATGGCGTGGGATCAGACCGTATACTACAGAATCCATAATGACATGTTTATTCATGTCAAGGGTATAGATAAGGCAGCGTTCGTAGGCCCTCGAAGAGGGGACGAAGAAGTCAGCCCACGAGAGAGCGCCAGCTTCTAATTACAAACTCTAAAAGCGATGCTACTACTTCCTTGTCTCAATGTGCTTTTTTTCCCTCGGGACCAAGCATTTTCATGCCTCACTTGGGTTTGGGTGGATATAGCCTTTGGCGAGGTAGGAACAGAGAACTGTGGCCAAATCCTCACTGCATTTTTTTTTTTTTTTTCATTTAAAAACTCACTAGGTTTTTACCTCCCATACTTCCACCTGTGAGTCTGTTTTCTGAGATGCTGGCTGCCTCGTTTTCCATCGCCGTGGTGGCTTACGCTATCGCAGTGTCTGTGGGCAAAGTTTATGCCATCAAGTACGATTACACCATTGACGGGAACCAGGTACGGTCACTCTTACGCTGACCCGCTTTTGTAGGGCTGCACAGACAAGAAAGGCATAAGGGCATAGGTTTTGTTGTCTGCTCGAGAAAGGATTGGTTTCTTCCACCGGCCCTTATCGAGCTGGTTTCCCTCTTCTGCATGCTAATTTGAAATTATTTTGAAATATGCAGGCTGCGTCTCTTTCCTTTTTAAGAAATAAGTTGAAGTCAGCCGAATTTTAAGAGTTAATTCAGTCAGGTCCTGAATAACATTCAACGCTCACATGTTGGGTCAGCATGAGAATTCCCCATGCAGTGTCTCCGGATATATTTCATGTAAGAGGAGCTATAATATAGCAAAACAGTGCAACGAACGCCATCGATGATGGTTGTGACCACTTTAAATCCAGGCGGTTCCCTGCAGGAAATACACACCGGACGTGTTTTTTGAGGGCATATGCTACATTGCCAGGTGGGCTGCTTTTAAATTGCTCACAAATGTGCAAGTGTGGGCAGTGTCTGGGGCTACCAGACAGGGTGGGCTTGGGAGCTTGCTTTCTTCCTCTTCTTCCTTAAACACTTGGCTAAGGTCTTGCCGAGTGATTCTCTTTGTAGCATCCCTGTCCCCTGGTCTCTGCCTTAGGAATTCATTGCCTTTGGGATCAGCAACATCTTCTCGGGATTCTTCTCTTGTTTCGTGGCCACCACTGCCCTGTCCCGCACAGCCGTCCAGGAGAGCACTGGGGGAAAGACCCAGGTAAGGCACAGCAGCGTGGGGGTGTCACTGTCCTTTGAGGGATGGGCCGGGGAGCGGCGATGAGAAAGGCGTGCATGAGAACCAAGAACCGAGCAAGGCAAGTAGCCTTGGAGTGCGGAGGCTTGTGCCTCCCCCCGACCCAGGGCTCACTCATCAACGTGATCCATCTCCTCCCCAGAAACCTCTCATTCACCATTTACGGTTTCCCAATGCCCAGATTCTCAAAGGAATCTCTTTGTGTCAGTGCTCAGCTCGCAGTGGCTACGTGGGCCTGCGACCTGGGTTTCCAGGGATAATAAGAACTGACAAAGAATCAGTGGTGAAGAATGCTGATTTTTATCAATGTGTTCTCTGGGGATAGAGAAGGCCGAGCGCGAGCACTTCACGGCGTTAGTGAACTGTATTTTCAGGAGAATCCAAAGTGTCCATCTACGTTTCCTTCCCAGGGATCAGGAACTTCCTCCAGAGGCCCTCGTCCCACAGAACAAGGCTGCCAGCCAGGGATATTTTAGTCATAACATTTTGGCCTTTCCTCTCGAGGACGATTTTTGTTTCTGAAGTTCTGCACGTGGGTTTAATCTTGCCTTATCAGTGTGGTTTTAGGTTGTTGCCTTCACAAAGTGACCCAAAATCCAGCATCCCAGTTCGTCTCTGAATCACCCTGCCTTCGATTGGCCAAAAAGGGGAGGAGCCATTCTAAAAGGCTATCCTTTCTAGCGGGGGCGTGAGGTCAGATTTGCCAAAACAAGTGGATAGGGGCAAGGGACAGGCTCAGGAATTGTGTTTCTGTCCTGCCGGGGGGGGGGGGGGGGGGTTCCCCTCCCAACACAGAGCTATTGTTTCAGAGTAAAAAGTGCATTGAGGCTATAAAGGAGGACGTCATCAAATCCAAAGTAAGTACCATAAGACACACACAGGCTTCAGTTAGGGTTTATTATGGCAGGGACACACAGAAGTGTAAAAGATTAATCGAGAAAACTAGTGACTCCCTGCAGTGGGGAGCCTTAATTGTCCCCAGGGTGCAGGTGATGCTCCTTTTCCATTTATAATGGGTCTCTGGGTGGGGGGATTGGAAGAATGGGCCTCTTCCAATTTCTTGGCTCCTGTTGAGCAACATTTAATTTTAATTTTCAGAATTTTTCTTCTTAAAATTGAACTTCCTTTTTTCGGCGGGGGTGGGGGGCAGGCCTTTCTAGCTCTGAGGGAGCAGGGAAGACAATCCAGCCCATACCAGGAGGCCGAGGCAGGGGTCTGTGGTCCGGGGGAAGAGGTCAGAGGTGATTTCCAGGGCTGCCCCCATGTCCCCATGGCGGCTGTCAGCACGCGAGTTTCTGCTGCTTTCACGGAGATGGGGCACTGACAGACTCTCCAGGGCCCAGGGCTGTATGCGGGTGCAGGTGGGTCCCCTACTGGTAATGTCCACTCTCCTGCTGTGGCCTCCGGGCTCAAAGGAGGCACAGGCCAGGCGGCCCAGGAAGAATGCCCATGTAAAGCGATTCCTTGGCAGAGGGCGAGGGGATAATGGTGTTCTGGTAAGCTAATACCTACCGCCACACACTGGCATGTATTATATTTAGGAATGAAGGATGCCAGGATTTCAGTAGTGAAGAATGAAGTAAGCACAGAAGGGGCTTGATATTTAATTACTGAAATGTATACTGAGTTCTGGGGTTAAAAGTCTAAGTGCCTGGACTGAAATCCAGGGAACCATGACCACATGAACTGGCTGGTCTTCCCTTGTTGTGTGGCTTCCCAGGCTTTCTCTTATGTCGGGTGCCTCAGTCTCAGCATCTATGAAATGGGAATATTAATTGCATCCACCTCAAAGGGATGTTGTGAGGATTGAATAAAAACGTCTAGGAAGTCCTGGCGCATATTTGTAAATGCTGATTGTCCTCATTAGTCGCTCCTCAAAAGTGACAGGAGGAGCATCGTCGTCCCAGTGATACATACATTGTGCCTGACACATAAGAACCAAATGTTTCCCGGATGAATGAACGGAGTAGTGAGGGTTAGTGCCCGTTAACTGTCGCAGCACATCCTCAGATTATAGCAGAGCTTAACGTTACAGCGCATTCTTTCTCTCACCCCCCACCTGACTCCTACGGACTCACCAGAAACTAATTCTGATTATAAACTATTCTCAGCTCTGATTACCTTCTCACTTAGAATCATGAATTATCTAGTGATTGAATGTGCTTGTAGATATAAAATCTACAGCAATTCCCATAAACCTTATAAAGTAAGTACATGTGATGGATCCCTCACAGATTTTAAGAGTGACCAAAATTCGTCTCGGTCCCCATCATTGGTGGCTTAAGGTTACATGTACTTGGCAAGTAGGTGGCCATTCTCCTGGCATGAGCTGGGCGGCTGGCTCATGATCTCCATTTCTTTCAGCAACTCACAGAGCCCCACATCCGCAGTGAGATGCAAGTGGCTTGTCATAGGCAACCAATGTAGGTTAAGCAATTATGTGGAAGGAAGGAAGGGAGAAAGGAAGGGAGGGAGGGAGGGGGTAGAGAGGGAAGGAGGGAAGGCAGGCAGGAAGGAAGGCAGGAAGGCAGGAAGGCAGGAAGGAAGGAAGGAAGGAAGGAAAAAGGAAGGATGGACGGAGGGAGGATATTCATTTCTCTGCTTGGATAGGAGAGGGGAAGTCACCAAGGTACAGGCAACCTGGAGGTGTGGTGCTAATGGGCAAAAGAGCCTAAAAAAGAGCTCTGGAAGTACAAAGCGCAGTTTCTAGTCCGTCGGATACATAATGTTGCCTCACGCTGATCTAACCATAATCGGAACGTTGAATGAGCCATTTGCCAGGTAGAAAGACTGTGACTTTGAAATTTCCTGACCTTTCTGGATTTTCCTTTGATGCGGGCCTGATCTGTCTCTCTTCCAACTGCGACCTCTTGCAGCAGGCGGCGCTTGCGCCCGGCCCGTCTTCCCTGTTGCTTCTCCCACCGCTTTGCTTCTGGTGCTCTGTCTCCTTTTCTCCTCTGTTTCAGAGTTTCTGGTCTTCACCTGGGCCACTCTCCAGCTGTCTCAGCGCTAATCACACCAGAGAATAGCCCCACCCCCTCAGCTTCTCTCCTATTTACGGATCTTAGGAGAGCTTTCTGGCCAGCGAAGGTAAAGTTTCCGAAGGTCCTTTACGCCCCGCGCGCTGGGGCCACACTTTGAGTCTGCGTGCGGACGGGTAGAGCAGGGGATGCGGGGATGCGGTCCCACGTGTCACGGTGCTCGTGCAGCGTTCGGAATTTGCGCTAGGACCGGTGCACTTAGTCCCTCTGCGACTTTTGTGGGAATCACGTGCGGTAAGTACGAAGTGTCGCCAGAATCGCGGTTAGGGCTGCTGCTGCCAGAACGCGGAAGAATCCGATGTGAGCCCCGAGAACTTATTTCCCAAGAACATTCGGTGATTGCTCTTGAGGGGAAGAGGGTGGCCCCGGTTCCCCACTCTGGCGAATGATTACAAGTCTGGCCTCCTGAATGGACACCAAAGCTCTAGGTCAGTAACACATCCCGATGCAATCCCGGCCCCGCTGAATTGCCCTTAGCAGGCTCGGTCTCCACCTTTTCTCTAATTCCTCTGCCATAGCTACCCTGTGTATGTTGCCCACTTTTTCCTAACGTTGTGTAGGGTTTTAGGAACTAATTCTCATTTCTCTCAACAGTATTGAGCAGAAGGGGGGAGTAGGGAAGCGTCAAGCGCCCCCACGAACAGGCCGTCCTGCATGCATCCGGCAAGATGGAAGTCACGAGGGAGGAGGCTGAGCCCTGCTCACCGGAGGTGTGTGTCTTTCAGATTGCCGGCATCATCTCGGCTGGGATTGTGATGATCGCCATCGTGGCCCTGGGGAAGCTGCTGGAACCTTTGCAGAAGGTATAGCCCTGCTTCTCGGCACACTGATTGTGTAATCTCGCTCCACTGCTTTGCCACCAGAGAAATAACAGCAGATTTAAAACTCACCACGTGGATAGCCATTCCCCTGAATAACACAGCTTTCCCTGTCTCTCCCGGCAGTCGGTCTTGGCCGCCGTTGTCATTGCCAACCTGAAAGGGATGTTCATGCAGGTGTGTGACATTCCTCGTCTGTGGAGACAGAATAAGATCGATGCTGTAAGTCACTTACTGCCTGTTTTTGTCTGAAATAAGATTTGGTTCTTTTTTTTTTTCCAATGTGTTATTTATTTATTTGACACAGAGAGAGAGAGAGAGAGAGAGAGAGCACAGGCAGGGGGAGTGGCAGGCAGAGGGAGAGGGAGAAGCAGACTCCCCACTGAGCAGGGAGCCGGATGCTGGACTCAATCTCAGGACCTTGAGATCATGACCCGAGCGGAAGGCAGATGCTTAACCTACTGAGCCACCCAGGCGCCCCGAGATTTGGTTCTTATATGCTTCCTGCCACATCATTATGTGGGGACATATCTCCTAAATCTCACTTGCATTTTGGGATTCCCAGAGAAGAAATTAGAATTGTGCGGATAAGCCAAGGCTCCGAAGCCAAGTTTTGTGAAGGTCCTGTATCTCTGGGGAGATGTATTTCCATCTAGGAAGAATCCCACACAAACAAACACCAAACCAACCAACCAAATTAAAAAACAAAAGAAATTCTTTTTAAAAAAACCTCTGTAATAGAGAAGACAAACAAAGCATAAAACAAAGCAAAACCAAAATACAAAACCCTTGCTGAGTCTAACTCTGACCAAAATAACCTTCGCAATGGGTCTGAGGAACTGTAACAACCAGGACAGACAGAAAGAAGGAGAAAGCTCTATTTACGGATGTAGAAAGATCTCCAAGACACGTTGTGAAGTGAAAAAGAGACCAGTGCAGCATGGCATAGTGTGTACAACACATTAAAAGATAGGAAAATAAAATACTGCTGTTCAGTCATACTTGCTTGTATTTGCAGAAAACAATGCTCGTGAAAAATGTGCACATGGGCGTGCACAAAGACACACATGGAAATAGAAGAGAACACAAGTAGGGAGGGAGGCTGGATGGATGGAGAGGGGAGAGGGTTGGAAGCAAGACTTCCCACTGTAGACCTTTTTTATATTCCACTTTGAACTATTTTCATATTTTCCCTATTTAAAAGTTACATGAAAACATGTTGAAATGGGACAATTGGTCTTTACCAGAAAGGTCAGTTTCCACTTCCTCTTAAACATGAAGTAGAGTTTATATATATATATATATATATTTATGCTGTAATTTGTTCATGGACAATTGATCTGTTTTCACAGGTAGTCTCTCACTTGATGGCACCTGATGAATTAATGTAATTCTTCCCATTTCTGTTTTGTCCTAGGTTATCTGGGTGTTTACATGCATAGCATCCATCATTCTGGGGCTAGACCTTGGTTTACTAGCTGGCCTCATGTTTGGACTGCTCACTGTGGTCCTGAGAGTGCAATTGTGAGTAATGTAAGACCCAGATCTCCCATAAACAGGACCACACACTCTGAGATTCCTTATACCATTTTGATAAAATATAGGGAAACCACTCCCTTTCATAATAGTTTCTATATGTTGAGGGCTTCTATGAATTAAGCCCATAGGGCTTGACACACGTTATCATATTTAGTCTTTGGAAAAAAAATCCCATGAATAGGTTTTGTTATTCTCATTCTACAGGTAAGCAAATCAAAGCTCAGAAAGGTTAAGAACTTTCCCCAAGATCACACAGCTAGTAAGTTCCAGAGTCAGGCTTTGAACCCGGGTGTATCTCACTCCCAAATCTGTGCACTTAGTCACGTGCTCTTCGGCTGTGCTCTCGGTGGTGATAAGACTCAAAGATTTGTGACTCAGCAAAGGACTGAGGTGGCTCCGTGGTTCCTTCTGCAAATGAGATGCAGGGTGTGGGACACTGGGCCCGAGGCTTGGGACAAGGTAGCTGCTAAATATATTACAGCCGATTTTCTCCTGAAGCTAGTAACGCAGAACAGGAGACTTTGAAAGTGTTGATTGCAGGCAGAATTCATTCAGATCGGCCAGTGAAGCATGTGCCCCATAGGCCACACGATTATAAGAAGTAGACGTCATTAGGACATACGAAGAGGGAAAGCAGCAAAGATGTGGCTTGACATCACGGAGAACAATCTGTGAGGGAGCCTGAGTGTCTGGGTTTTTGTTGGTTCTGCTTTGACTCTTGAAAGGCTTTCAGTATGTGCCCTCCTGGGTCTATGAAGCTGTCCCAACCGAGAGGCTAACAGAGCCTGTCTCTCTCCTAAAACCTCTGTTACCTTTCCAGACTTCTGGCCTCTTCTCTGCCTGGGCTTGGGCCACAAAGGAGTAAGAAACCTGGAAAATCATCAGCCAAGACCCCTCCCACTTTGCATAAGCCCACCCCTTTTTTTTAAAATTATACTATGTTAGTCCCCATACAGTACATCATTAGTTTTTGATGTTTTGATGTAGTGTTCCATGATTCATTGTTTGTGTATAACACCCAGTGCTCCATGCAATCCGTGCTCTCCTTAATACCCATCACTGGGCTCACCCCCCCCAAGCCCCTCCCCTCTAAAACCCTCAGTTTGTTTCTTGGCGTCCATAGTCTCTCATGGTTCATCTCCCCCTCTGATTTCCTTCCCTTCATTTTTTCCCTTCCTTCTTCTAATGTCCTCCATGCTATTCCTTAAGTTTCACAAATAAGTGAAACCATATGATAACTGACTTTCTCTGCTTGACTTATTTCACTCAGCATAATCTCCTCCAGTTCCGTCCATGTTGATGCAAAAGTTGGGCATTCATCCTTTCTGATGACTGAGTAATATTCCATTGTATATATGGACTGCATCTTCTTTATCCATTCGTCTGTTGAAGGGCATCTAGGCTCCTTCCACAGTTTGGCGATTGTGGACATTGCTGCTATGAACATTGGGGTGCATATAGCCCTTCTTTTCACTACATCTGTATCTTTGGGGTAAATACCCAGTAGTGCAATTGCTGGGTCTTAGGGTAGTTCTATTTTTAACTTTTTGAGGAACCTCCACACTGTTTTTCAAAGTTAAGCCCACCCTTGTCATTCCACTATCCAGTTCCCCTTCTTCTATTTCATTCCTACCCTGACATGCTGGAGTCTTCCCAAAAGCCTGTGTTCACTGCCTCGGTGCCCTTACGTGGTTGCCCGCAGGCCCAGAGAGTTCCCAAGCTCCCAGCGTGCCCAATTTGCTGCTGGGAAATAACTCCGAACCTGTCCTTGGAAGATGCTGTTTCTCATGCAATCTATGCCTCAGTGTCTACTTGGCCTTGTGGGGGTGTGGTTGGGACAGAAAGGTTTGTGGAGACAGACGACGTAGCTTATGAGCTTTACGTGAAAATTCAGCACAGCCTGATAAGCCGAGGATAAAGCAGCGGCACATTTTAGCTGCTGATTTGGTAACTAGGCTTTTAGCCAAGCAAAAGCTGTATCCTCCACAGTGTTTCATTGCCAGTAATTATATGGCTGATCTGGAGAGCACATGGCCGAGAGTACCCCAAATAGATACTCTTTCTTCAGGAATTGTTATTTAGCATCTGTCCCTGGTCACACTTGAAGAATCATGGAATTTATTTGATTACGGCAGGAGCAGGAAGATAATAATCTGGTTGATGGGAGGAACTTCCTTCTGGTCCCCCAGGCTCCCATTTCCATCAACTGAGACTAATTTGACCCCCGAAGATTCGCCATACTTCCTCAGAAAGTTGCTATACCTCACGAGTAAATTCCAGGCACTGTGCCAGGCAGTGAGGACCCCTGGGTCAAACGTAAAGGCTGCCCCTTACCTCCAGGGCCTTTTTGACCTTACCTGACCCTCAGCTTACCCATAAAAACGAAGGTAGGACTGCTGACCTTCCAGAAGGACGGTGGCGCTTAGATAAAATTTACCATGTGCGAAAGCTCTTTGCTCGTCCTCTAAAGTGTTAGACTCTAAAGTGTTAGAGCAGTGGGCTGCTCATGACTTCTGTCAGCCCTCAGGGAAGTCCTCCTTCTCCCGGGGCCCATGTAAACCCCAGCTGTTCATTTCAGAGTTAGCTGCAGGAAGATGTCATCTATAATGAAGACACAGGCCCCAAACACCAGAACGATGGGCTCCTTCCTATCTGTTATTTCTTCTAATGTTTTATTCCAAAGGACGCCTTTTCCAAAAAATCCTGACCTAATTTTTCTTCTTCTAGTCCCTCATGGAATGGCCTTGGAAGCATTCCTAGCACAGACATTTACAAAAGTACCAAGAGTTACAAAAATGTAAGTGCCTTTGTGAGACGTTTGCTGAATTTGGGTTTTCTAGCCTGGATTTTCAGGGGCAGCTTATTTCTCTTTTAGTGTATCAGGTACAAGGTAGCTAAGTGGAGAGGCTTCTGCCAGGAACGTCTACAAGTCCACTGGGGGTGTCATGAAAACTTTGACCCAATGTGCCTTCTGATATGCATGATTGGATGAATTGCGTCCATGCTAGTTTGAAGGTCCTATTCATGTAAAGCCATTGTAAGAGGAATTTTTAAAAATAGGCAATTTAGATAGGCAATTTCCAGAAGTTGCCTCAAAATTCTTTTCCTCTGCTATGTAATCTTTATCCTCTATGAAATTACGTGAAATCCCTGTAAGGTTATCTTCATTTAATTCCAACACGAGACTTTCAAGTTCTCTGTCACAAGGAACCTTCTTTGACATGTTGCTCTAATCTTGGAAGAAATAATAGATGATACCGGAAATGAAAAAAACAAAGAAAAGACACATCCCGTGGATGGGCTTTTGTTCCCTGCAAATAAAGTAGCTTAGTGGTCACCAGGGGAAAAAGCAGAGAGAGAAAATGCAGAAAAACTCAGCCAGGTATAAAGAATGTTGGACACTGACCCTGGAATTCCATTAGCTGCTACTTAATTTATTTCCACATTCTTTCTCAGTTACGTTGAGCCAAGTGCTGCCCAGAGCTAAACATGATGGTAGAGAATCTTCTGGCTCAGGGAACCATGGGCTGAGTTTGGGAGTTTGCAGTTCTAGGCTCCACCCTGGAGAGACTCTGCCTGTGTCGCTCAGCCTCCCAGCACCTGCTTGCTCCTCTCAGGGGCTAGATTGAAATTGCTAGCATTCCTAAAGACTGGAAAAATCTAGGATTCTGTAAGCTTTTCTCTTGATCTGGCCACTCTGTGTCAGGGTAAGAACAAGCAGATGACATCATAGGCCTCAGTTCTTGCAAATCCCCTTGTTTGCTACCTTTTTTTTTTCTTTCTATTTTTAAAGAATTGTAGCCAAAGAACAAAGTGGGCAGGGAATGGTACGAACTTGAGGCAAAATCATGTCACTGAAAAAAAAAAACCACATCACTGTTCTCAGCCTCAGTTTCTCCATCTGGAAATCAGAGGGTTGTGTAATTGCTTATGAAGGCCCTTCCTAACTTGACCTTCTATGGGACTGTAAAATTCCAGCGGTTTTAATAACCTGTGGCCTCTAACTGGAGGAAGCCCCTATTCAGGGAGAGGTGGGTGCTGCTCCCCAGCTCCTTTGAACAACTGTAACTCACCTCCTAGAGGAGAAGCCAGAATTTTTTTTAAAAATTTATTTATTTGAGAGAGAGAGACAGAGAGAGAGCAAGGGGTGGGGGAGGAGGAGCATAGGGGGAGGGAGATGGACAAGCTGACTCTGTGCTAAGCATGGAGTCCAAGGAGGGCGGGCTCCATCGCAGGACCCCCATGATCATGGCCTGAGCTGAAACCAAGAGTCGGATGCCTCACCGACTGAGCCCCCCAGGTGCCCCCAAAAGCCAGAAATTGAATCAAATGTTTGAAGCCCAAGATTATTTAAACCTCACACTTTTTTTTTTATGCTAGATTGAAGAACTCGAAGGAGTGAAGATTCTTAGATTTTCTAGTCCTATTTTTTATGGCAACGTTGATGGTTTTAAAAAATGTATCAAGTCCACAGTGAGTATTTTATCCCTAGAAATTTGGTTTCTAACCTCCTTTAAGACTTCATTCTACAGGTATTTATTCGCTCAAACTGGGCTAAGGCCCTACACCCTATTCCATTTGCATGGGGCTTTAAGAATTCTAACATCCAAGTAACTTATAATCTATTGGCGGATAGGAAAATACCAACAATACCATATGTGTTAAAATCCAGGTAGTAATGACCATGGAAGACAAAAACAGTAGAGATGTCTCCAGGCAGAATTTGAGTACCAAATAAGTAGTGTACATGGTACATGTGAAGAGTTTCCAGAGGGGAGCAATCCCTGCGAGTTGGACAGATCAGGCTGGGTGTGACAGTTGGGCAGAAGAGTGGTTATGTCAGGTGTCTGGGAACTCTGTGAGCTGAGAGTCAAAGGTAGGTACACATCTTTGGACTGGGGGGTATTTGCCCAGTTGGAGTAAAGGGCAAAAAGTGTAAGTGAAATATGTCAGCAGGAAATTGTGGTCTTGAATGCCGTGCCAAGCTCTGATGCTAAGTCTCTACATCAGTGTTTTCCTGAGTGAGGTCCAGAGCAAACTGGTTCACAGGAATGGTCCTATGTGATTTTGCAATAACAAAAGGGCTCTGTGATGTCAAGGAGATTTGTTAACACAGACTTAAAGCTAAAGAGGTTATTCTTCACTGTTTTTTGGTTTTTGTTTTGTTTTGTTCTGTTTTTGTTTTTGTTTTTACCAGCTTAGAGCCTTTAATATGAGACTATCTTTCTTGAGTCTCTGGGTAGGTGGGGTAGGACTGATAAGGGAGATCGCCACCAGACCTTAGAATTTCTTTTTCAACAGGATGTCTCAAGGAATAATACCACTTGAAAAACAACCTTTCCAGATAACAACTGCCATTAATGAGCATTAGGAACCGGACGTTTTAAGTAATTTGACATTTCTTTCCAAAGGTTGGATTTGATGCCATTAGAGTGTATAATAAGAGGCTGAAAGCACTGAGGAAAATACAGAAACTCATCAAAAAAGGACAATTAAGAGCAACAAAGGTGAGGTGACATCTTTCTTTTCCCTGTTAAATTCTTTCCCTGCTCAGAGGAAAATGAAAGCAGTTAGATAGTCAAAATTACATTGATTTCCTTTGGTACCCAGATATGTACAAGGAGATTGTGGTGTTGTTCTTGTAGGTAAGAAGGAATGGGAGAGAATTTAAAAATCAGCAGAACTCTCTGGAAACACAGGGTGTGATTTTTTTTTTCCATTGAGAAATAAACCTTATTTTTACTGAAGAGAACAAAATTAGTGCTAATTCAATGCCAGAAAATTACTCACAGTAGAAGACAGTTAAGTTCATAAACTTTTAGATCTATTACCTTTTATTCAGACTCTCCTGCCTATGTATCTCTTGGCCAAGTTCCACAATCTTCTGGAAATCAAGAGTTTCCTGGCTCCTCTGCTCTTCCATTTTTCTTCCTAGGGAACATCATAGTTTGGACTGAGGTAAATCTCATTCATTCAGAGTTCATCCCTTTGATGTTTTGCTTGCCAAGGAACAGTGTATAGGACTTTTAAGTAATTAGAGATGAATCATTGAAAGATGTCTCTCAGTCTTTGGCACTTAAGTTGGTGGTGTTTTCTTTGTTTAGAATGGCATTATAAGGGATGCTGGTTCATCGAATAATGCTTTTGAGCCTGACGAAGATATTGAAGATCCAGAAGACCTTGATATCCCAACCAAGGAAATAGAGATTCAAGTGGATTGGAACTCTGAGCTTCCGGTCAAAGTGAATGTTCCCAAAGTGCCAATCCATAGTCTCGTGCTTGACTGTGGAGCTGTGTCTTTCTTGGATGTTGTTGGAGTGAGATCACTGCGAATGGTAAGGTTTTGGTGCTTTGGATTATAGATTTGGAGCTTTGGCCGTAGTAACACGATAGGGGTTGCCTGGTCTTGCAAAGGGACGATTGTTGGATCTGTAATTTTTCTAGAGAAATGCTTTTGGAATAGGGTGTAATATTTGAAAGCATGGGCTGTGAGGCCAGACGGGGGTGTTGAATCCCGGCTCCACTACTTACTAGCAGTGTGACCATGGACAAGTCACTTAATCTATCTGTACCTCAGTTTCTTCATCCGCAATATAGGGGTAATGATGGTAACTACTTCACAGGATTTGTTATGAGGATTAAATAGGTTTATATATATGTATATATTATATGTGTAGCTTATCTTATTAGCTACACATATAATATATATTATATAGATATTATGTACATATAAAGAGAATGTTTAGAAGAGTATCTTAGAAAATACTAACATTTATTAAGTTTTATTTTTCTTAGAGTACATAGAAAATAGGATATTAGAAGGAGGAAAAATGGACAAGAGTTTGTGTCAAGTGTTATGTTTTTATTTGTAATGTGAACAGCAGCAGGGTAAGGACCCCCAGAGAACATGGTAGGACTGGAAAAGCCAGGTGTCAGTAAGAGGTTAGAGCAGGAAGCAGGTTGGGTATCTAAGACGTCAAAGCAAGAGTTGAGGAACGTGCGGGACAGAAACCTTCATGGTGTCAGAAACCAGTTATGCAGGCTCAAGCAAATAACTGTGGGGTGCCTAATATATGGTTAGCGCTCGCGAGGCACAAGAGAGACACGATAAAGCCACCATAGCCCCCACCCTGATGGGACTGAACAGTCTAGAGGGGAAGGCAAACATTAAGCAACCTTTTAATAAAACCAACTGTATGAAGTGCCCCCAGACAGACTAGCCAGTGTGTCAGAGTGGCGAGAGGTGTCAGATTTAGGTGAAGCTTCAGATTAAGAGGGCCGGGGATAAAAACAGGTTCAAGGCACCGACAATCAGATGTAATAAATGGAAATGACCCCGATAGGTGAAGGTGATTAAGAGTACACTTATCATGATGAGCATTGGGTAATATATGGAACTGCTGAATCACTATATTGTACCCCTGAAACTAATATAACACTGTAGTTAACTACACTGGAAATAATATAAAAAAAAATTTTTTTTGAGTCTATTAAAAAAGTATGGCAATGACCCCTAACTGGAGTTTAGCTTAATTAGGGCTTCCTGGCTACCTGGGCAAGGGCAGGTAATGATTCCACGGTGTGGGTCCTAGGCTGGTAAGGTAGAAAAGTGATTATACTTGACAAAAGAGTTCAGGAATATGCTGGCAGGTTCTATTCCAGTTTTTTTTTTTTTTTTTTTGGAAAAATGGGCTATTATAATACCCATTTGAGAACATAAATGGAGACATAAATCTTGTTCTTCATTGTGCATTTCACTCTCAACTGTGGCTCAGATCCATTGTATATTGTATTAGTCCAAGGGTTTAATGAATTACTTTTGGGGAGAGTCCTAACTTATTTAATGCCAGAATATTTTCCACACCTAACAAATAATTCTTTCAAATGCTGTAAGGGCAACTATGATATCTCCAAACATTATACTTGCATAGAGGTCTTGATTTTTTCCCCCAGAAATGTCAAGTTCTGTTTTATTATTGCCCATAGTTCTTGTGTCTTGGTTTTTTGTTTTTAATTTTTACTAATTTTTATATTTTTATTGAAGTATAATTTTTAAAAAGATTTTATTTATTTATTTGACAGAGAGAGAGAGAGCACAAGTGGGCAGAGAGGCAGGCAGAGGGAGAGGGAGGAGCAGGCTGTCTGCTGAGCAGGGAGCCCGATGCAGGGCTGGATCCCAGGACTCTGGGATTGTGACCCGAACTGAAGGCAGCTGCTTAACTGACTGAGCCACCCAGGCGCCCCTACTGAAGTATAATTAACATACAGTGTTATATTACTTTCAGGTAAACAATATAATGATTCAACAATTCTATCCATCACTCAGTCTCATCACGATAGGTGTACTTTTCATCCCCTTCATCTATTTCACCCATCTCCCACCCACCTCCCTTCTGGTAACCATCAGTTTGTTCTCTGTATTTAAGACTCTGGGGTAAAAAAAAAAAAAAAAAGACTCTCAGGTTTTTTGTTTTTATTTGTCTCTTTTGTTTGTTCATTTGTTTGGTTTCTTAAATTCCACATATGAGTGAAATCATATGGTATGTCTTTCTCTGACTTATTTCACTTAGCATTATGAGCGATGTTGAACATCTTTTCATGTGTCTGTTGGTCCATGTTGTTGCAAATGGCAAGAGCTCATTCTTTTTTATGGCTCAGTAATGTTCGTGTGTGTGTGTTTGTGTCCTCACCACTTCTTTACTCATTCATCTATTGTTGGACACTTGGGTTGCTCCCACATCTTAGCTGTTTTAGGTAAGGCTACAATAAACAGAGGGGTGCATATATCTTTTTGAATTAGTGTTTTCATTTTCTTTGGGTGAATAAATACCCAGTAGTGGAATCACTGGATCATATGTTATTTCTATTTTTAATTATTTTAGGAACGTCCATACTGTTTTCCACAGTGGCTCCACCAATTTACATTCCCATCAACAGCACACAAGGGTTCCTTTTTCTCCACATTCTTGCCAACTCTTGTTATTTCTTATCTTTTTGATACCAGCCATTCTGACAAGGTGATACCTCATTGTGGTTTTGATTTGCATTTACCATGATGAGTGATGTTGAGCATCTTTTCATGTGTCTGTTGGCCATTTATAGGTCTTCTTAGGAAAGATTTCTATTCAGGTCCTTTGTCCATTTTTACTGAGATTTTTTGGGGTATGGAGGTGTTGCATTCTATAAACTCTTTATATATTTTGGATATTAACCCCTTATTGGATATATCATTTGTGAATATGTTCTCCCATTCAGTAGGTTGCTGGGTTTAGGTTTTTTTTTTTAAATGGTTTTTGTTTTGTTGATAGTTTCCTTTGCTGTGCAAAAGCTTTTTGTTTTAAGGAAGTCCTAATAGTTACATTTTGCTTTTGTTTCCCTTGCCTGAGGAGTCGTATTTAGAAAAATATTTCAATGGCTGATGTCAAAGAAATTACTGCATATATTTTCTTCTAGGATTTTTATGGTTTCAGGTGTCACATTTAGGCCTTTAATCCATTTTGAGTTTATTTTTGTGTATGATGTAAAAAAGTGGCCCACTTGCATTCTTTTGCATGTAGCCATCCAATTTGCCCAACACCATTTGTTGAAGAGACTATCTTTTCCCCATTGTGTATTCTTGCCTCTTTCATCATAGGTTAATTGGCCATATAAGTGTGGGTTTATTTCTGGGCTCTCTATCCTGTTCCATTGATCAATATGCCTGTTTTGTGCCTACACCATCCTGTTTTGATCACTAGAGCTTTGTAGTATATCTCAAAATCTGGGATTGTGATACCTCCAGCTTTGTTCTTATTTCTCAAGATTGCTTTGGCTGTATCTAGATTTTTTTCCATTAAGTTTTTTATTTTGAGGTAATCGTAGATTCACATGGAGTTGTAAGAAATAATACAGAAAGAGCCTATATACCCCTTACCCAGTTTCTCCCCATGGTAACATCTTGCAATACTAGAGTACAGAAATCACAATCAGGACATTGACAATGATAGAGTCAAAATACAGAGGACATTTTAGGTCAGTTTTTACATCTGGGATCCATGCTTACATGTCTTCCACTCAAACATACAAATGTATACTCTTGTCTCTAATCAGCAGAGGCTATATTAGGAAGCCTCTTGTATTTTCTTCCCTTTCTTCCACAAATATTGTTGCAGCCCCTCTGTGCTGTCCAGATGGCACCAGATGCTGCCGTCTCTGGAGACAGAGTCTTCTCGTCCCCAATCCTACCATCATCGCAGGTCGAAAACCTCTGTGGTTTTCCAAGAATGAACTTTTCTCCAATAATCCACTTTCCTCGAAGTCCTGGTTAACCATGAAAGTGTTCACGTTTCTCCTGAGCAAGTAATGGAATGCTGCTGAACTGTGGACAGATAAAGTCACTCACTGTTACAAATTCTTTTTTACATTTTTAGATTGTCAAAGAATTTCACAGAATTGATGTAAATGTGTACTTTGCATCGCTTCAAGGTAAGTGCATATACAAATACATCTGCCTCTAAGACTTTCTCCTAAGCTCTTTCTTCTGCCTTGGAATGTGGGTACATAATGTCCAAAGAGCCTTTTTTTAAAGCTATGTTTTATTAGGGTAAAAAGTGTATAACTATAAAAGTTGCTATTTTAGTCACGCTGATGTGTACAATTAAGTCAGCGGCAGTAAGTAGAGTCACAGTGTTGTGCAACCATCACAACGATCGGTTTCCAAAAATTTTCAGTGCCGCAAACAGAAACGCTACCTATTATGCCGTCCCTCTGAGGTCGTTTTTGAATCTGGAAAGATATTATTTCCAATTTGTTCAGTAGAGCTGGTAAGCCATGGAAATGTATGTCCTGGCAGCAGTGTAGGGTCAGAGGGGGAAATCTACCATGGGGATGATCTAGATCCCTTAGAAGTAGAGGATCCTCCAAGGGCTGAGTCTGCGTCTGTCTGTGCACAAGTCTATGTATGTAGGAAAATGCTAGGGCTTAGGCTGAGTTCTCTAGAAGCAGGCCCTGAGATAAGGATTCTTGTGCAAGTGATTGAGAGTGTACATGAGAAATTCATGAGGGGCTGATGGAAGAGGATAGGGCAGGGGAAGAGGCTGGATGAAGACATGGTTTTAGAAGTCTGCCTGAGCCTGATGTCATAGGGGGCACCCACAGGAAGAGCATCATGGGGTTATCCTTCCTGAGGCAAGCAGGCCAGCCTTTTTATCCCCATATCAGTCAGTCAGGGGCTGTAGGTCCCAAGGATGGGGTATAGACTGGTGGCCAAGGAAAGTTCTTCAGAGAAGGGCACAGCTGTGAGCCATTAGCAGCCAGACTTCTAGCAGCCTGAGAATGGGTACACTGGCAAAAACAAGGTGGTCAGGAGCCAAGTCTGCCCACTAAAACCAGTTATGGTATAACCATTCCATGTGCTTCTGGAAAAGAAGTTCAGTCAGTTGAGAGCAGGGTTGCATTTTGAAAATGAGGGGAAAAAATTAGAAGAAGGAGCTGACAAAAGTTAGTTTTGGCTGATGTTACAAAAATGTGCTTTCTTAGAGACCATTTCTTTCTTTTGAAGATCATGTGATAGAAAAACTGGAGAAGTGTGGTTTCTTTAATGATAACATTAGAAAGGACATATTCTTTTTGACCGTCCATGATGCTGTCCTCCATCTACAGAACCAGGTTAAATCTCGAGAAGTTCAAGATTCCATTTTAGAAACGGTAAATAAACATTTAACCTTTCTACATAGGTATCTTTCCTAAGCTACCATGGTTTCTGTGAAGAGCAAAAGTTCCACAAATCTAGGCTTGAATCCCAGCCTAGGAGGATTTGGGGCCACCTGCTTAACTTCTCAGAGCCTCACTTTTCTCATCATTAAAATGGGAGTAAAAATGTTTACCTTGGGGCACCTGGGTGGCTCAGTGGGTTAAAGCCTCTACCTTCAGCTCAGGTCGTGGTCTCGGGGTCCTGGGATCAAGCCCCGAATCAGGCTCTCTGCTCAGCAGGGAGCCTGCTTCCCCCTCTCTCTCTGCCTGCCTCTCTGCCTGCTTGTGATCTCTCTCTCTCTCTGTCAAATAAATAAATAAAATCTTAAAAAAAAAAGTTTACTGGGGTGCCTGGGTGGCTCAGTTGTTAAGCGTCTGCCTTCGGCTCAGGTCGTGATCCCAGGGTCCTGGGATCGAGCCCCGCATTGGGCTCCCTGCTCTGTGGGAAGCCTGCTTCTCCCTCTCCCATTCCCTCTGCTCGTGTTCCCTCTCTCGCTGTGTTTCTCTCTGTCAAATAAATAAAATCTTAAAAAAAAAAAAAGTTTACTGGGTTGATAGAACAACTAAATACAATAGTTTATAGGAAAGCACCTGGTGGTACCTGATACATATCAATTTTACAATGTGTG
Source organism: Potos flavus (assembly GCA_028534135.1). Classification (NCBI taxonomy): domain Eukaryota; kingdom Metazoa; phylum Chordata; class Mammalia; order Carnivora; family Procyonidae; genus Potos; species Potos flavus. Next base: position 13,077,490 of record CM052887.1, on the reverse strand, counting down.
GGTTTACTAATAAAAATAATGATGCCTTTTTAGAATATAGGTGGTGAATCTTGGATTTTTTGTGATTTCGGTATACAAATGCACAATTGTGTATGCAGTTTAAATTTTCAGCCATCTGGAAAATCTCGACAGTAAATGTCTTTAAATAGGATCCATTAAGTCATGAGTGATCTTTGAAAAAGGAAGAAAAAGAAAAGTCATGAATCATCCCAGAGTTAATTATTTCCGACAAAATAGAATAGACCTTGGTTTCCCAGGAGGCTCCCTATTTTTGTCAACTCTCCTGATATCCCCCAGAGAGCTGAGCATTCCAGAGTGGGTCATTGGACAGGTCATGGTCTGGGTCATTGGACCTAGTCCAAGAACCTCTTCTTTCATGGACCCTCTGACAGTGAATACGGGCAACTAAAACAAATACGTATAAAATAGCAACAGTAGTCATTATTCCAGTGACACTGTGTACTATATTTTCAATTGGTTCCTTCTTTTTAAAAATTAGGATGAGTAGATTTTTATTGTAGGTCGGAAGTTGATGTTTGAAGTAAAATTAATTTAGAAAACAATAGTGCATTATTCTTTTCAGCTCTTGTTAGTGGAGAGACTGCTTAATGCTGCTGGGGAAAATAGTAACACTAAATACCAAGGTGTGATCTGAAATACATAAAAGAAAAAAAAGTAGTAAAATCACAGATCTCAAAAAAAATAAAGAAAAAGAAAGAAAGAAAGCTACATGCAGATGCTGATCTTTGAAAACTCATACACCTTTTTCTATTTTCTAACTTAAAAATTCTCTAACTCATAGGTAACAACAACAAAAAAGGATCATACAAAGCATCTAAAAAAAACCCAAAACCCAAAAACCCTCACATTAAACTATTTAGAAGTGGGGTGTCAAATTCTTTCTCAGCATGAAAATGGTCGTTTTGTTATTTGTTTTTATTCTATTTCTGATTCAAGCTCTCAGGCCAGGAATGTGGCAGAAACCACTAACCATGAGTGCCCCTTCCAGGTTTAGACTCAATCTTGTGCCATCGTGGAGGCCTCATCTGCCATCAGTGTGTGGCTGGGATGGCTTTTTGTGGCCCCAGACAAGTGTTACACTGAGTATCACTGAGGGCTTCTATCACACACTTACTGGTTCGCTAGGTAGAGGGTTGAGCAGTACTAACGACCCAGGAACTTACACTTCTATGTGCCCTCACTGTCTAGCACAAAGCCCCATACCCGGTAGATGGATAGCAAATTGATGATAAATCTTGCCTTTGGTTCTTTCCTTTCCTTCAGGAAATGTAATGTTTAGATATTGTGGGTGCGTGATGAGATCCTCTCCCTGTGACCATCACAAGGCTTATCCCACGATAGCCTCAACCGGTGATTCTACCTGCCCCCTAACTTTTACGTCATGACCATCTGCACAGGGACTTAAGAAGTCTCTAATGCATTTCCACCCGAGCAAAGAGAATTGGGTTATTTATTTCTGAGATGAAAAGTCACTCAAAAGCACTTCAAAACACCACCCTGCCTTGATACGTATCTGGAGTTGCTTTAGAAATATCCTTCTTCATACATAAACCAAGGCCCGAATTGCTACTGGTTTCCTCTGTGTGGAAGATTAAACTGCATGCTACTGCTTTAAAAAGCAGAACTTTCCCAAACAATCAACCAGAGTGATCTGTACATTCTGGCTTCCATTGGCAATAAAATTAATTTCCATCCAATTCAGCTGGGGATGGCTTATCGTCACCGGTCACAAGCCCTTCACAGGGCACTCACTGCAGGCTCAGTGGGGTACTAAGTGCTCTCAGCTCAGCCGCTGAAGGAGAAACACAATTGACTGCTGAGTCATTTAGGCAGACAGGGTGACTTGCTAAGCCGTACACACTTCAGAGGTTGGGGAAGAGAGCTGAGAAGGAGGTGAGACAATGGAGAGCCATGACAGTTCACACTTGAATGTGGAAAAAGTAGTACAAGGAAAAATCCTGAGGTGGGAAATGTAAAAGAACAAGAAAGCTGAAAAGGACTTTGCGGTGTGGAGATTAGAGATGAGAAGCACCAGCAAAACTTCAAATAATTTGCAGAGGTGTATCAGGGTGGGCTGATGTCATTATCCTTCCAATAAATATTCTCTGTTCTTTTGGTCAAGATCACTCTCATCCAAGACTGTAAAGATCCTCTTGAATTAATGGAAGCAGAGCTGATTGAAGAAGAACTTGATGTCCAGGATGAGGTATGATCATTATTTCCTTTCAGAGAAAATAATTTGGATTGAACCTTGACTGAATAGCATAATACAAATAGTGACTGTGTCTGACTAAAACCATTCAGGAAAAATGACTTTTAAAAAGATACCAAAAGGATGGCTTCATAGAAAGGGGAAAATGGAAAACAAGAATTGTCCCTTGAAGACGTTAAGTACTTAGGGACCTTTTGCCCCAGACATAGGCACGATCAGTGATTGGAAGCAGCCAATATACTGGTCCTGATTTTATTTTTTTTTTTTTTTTTTTTTTTTTTTTTTTTTTTTTTTTTGGTCCTGATTTTATACCTAAGCCTCTGCATATGTCTTTTTCCTGCCCCAGCTAAGGACAGTGGGATGGGGGAAAGATGGATTGAGGGAATTTCTAATTCCAGGAGTTTTATAAGCTTCAGGAGAAGTATGTGAGGGACAGGAACCTCACGGAACTTTCTTCATCTGACTGATAATGGTAAACAAGACATACCCTCCATTTGAGACTGATTCCATGTATTTTTTTGAAAGATTTTATTTATTTATTTGAGAGAGAGAGAGAGATAGTGGCAGAGATAGCGAGAGAGAGAGAGCAGGAGCGGGGAGGAGAAGAAGAAGCAGGCTCCCCGCTGAGTGGGGCTTGATCCCAGGACCCTGAGATCATGCCCTGAGCCGAAGGCAGACACTTAACCAACTGAGCCCAGGTGCCCCAAGATTCCATGTATTTATGATGCTCTTGGGACACTTAACCAACTGAGCCCAGGTGCCCCAAGATTCCATGTATTTGTGATGCTCTTGGGACATCAGACTCTTTCCAGGAACTTTGACCTAAATGTAGTATCTGACTGAACTTTGTGGCTCCACCACCAAGTAAAATGGGACCAACAAAGGAAGATGATAGGAATTTTAAAGTTGAAAGATGTCTTGGAGTATCAAGACATCCACATCCTAGCCCCTGCAGAAATCTCTCCTACTCCATCCCTAAAGATGTTCACTCAGCTTGTGTGTGAACATTTCCAGATATTGGCAAATGGTAGCTTTTCAAGGGAGTTTGTCACATGATTGGATGTCTCCAAGTGTTAGTTTTGCTTCCAAAACTAGATGCAGCCTTTCTTTAATAACTACCCAGTGGACTGAGATCTGCCTTCATTAGCAACACAAACCCTCCCACTGCCCAGTCCTTCCGTATTTGAGAGTAGCTCTCATGGGTCCATCAGACTCTACTCCAGGCTAGATTCCTCTAGTTCCCTTTACTGTACTCTTCATTGGTACAAAATTTGTCAGTGCTTCTCTGGTCAAGAATAGGATACAAAATCCCAGGTGGAGTCAGGTCAGCCTGGAGATTATACAACCACAATCAACCTTGATCTTGTCAAGTCTATTACTGCGACTTTAAAATGTGTTTATTTTCATTGCAGCCACATCAAAATCTTGGCTTCTTTTTTTCTCTTTTTTGGAGATTTATTTATTTGTGTTCGTGAGAGAAAGAGAGTGAGCAGGGGGAGGGGCAAAGGGAGAGGTGAGACTCTCAAGCAGACTCTTACTGACCGTGGAGCCCAATTCGGAGGGCTTGATCTCACAACCTTGAGATTATGAACTAAGCCGATATCAAGAGTTGGATTGCTTAACTGACTGAGCCATCCAGGCACCCCTCAAAATCTTGGCTTCTGTTGAGCAGGGGCCAACTAAAAACTTGGGCATTTTATACAAACTATGGCCCAGGTAGGCTCCCCATTTATATTTATGTAATTGGTTTTCTACCTTAATGCAAGGTTATGCATATTTTTGCTAGATTACATCTTGTTGTAGTTTACTGATGCAGTTTCAAACTGAACTCATCACCCAGCATATTAACTATCCATCCTACTGGTGTCATATGCAAATCTGATTAGCATGCCTTCTCTGCCTTATTCCAGATCTTGATAAAAGATGTTGAGAAGAATAATATTCAAACCCCTATGGTATAATCAGACAGTGAGGATGACAGGCAGAGATTTTTGTGGGGAAAATACATCAGAGGTCCTGCATCCTTAGTCCACCAGCTTTGGGAGTCTGGAAATATTTTTTTTTAAAGATTTTATTTATTTTTTGAGAGAGAGAGAGAGAGAGCACTAGAGAGAGAGTGAGCAAGCATGAATGGAGGGCAGTGGTGGGGGGGCGGGGAGGGAATGACATTCTCGGAGGTGCCCCTGGGGATGTCATTCTTGAACTTTGAAGTACTTCCAGCTTTAGTAGTTTATGAGTATGGTTATAAGGCTCACTTAGTTAAGTAAGAACTCATCAAATTGGAACTTAAGGGGACGCCTGGGTGGCTCAGTTGGTTAAGCATTTGCCTTTGGCTCAGGTCATGACTCAGGGTGTGGGATCCAGCCCTTCTCAGCGGGGAGCCTGCTTTTCTCTCTGCCTGCCACTCCCCCTGCTTGTGCTCTCTCTCTCTGGCAAATAAATAAATAAAACCTTTTTTATAAAATTGGAACTTAAGCAGTTGCCACATTATAGAAGTATTTTCTGATTGCTACATTAATGGCACCATTATTCAGTAATCATAATTCAGGATCATTCAGGTAGGGTTTCTGTAGGTAGCAAAGGAGTAGAGTGGAGTGGTTTTGAGGGTATGAGCTGTATTTTTATTTTTTATTTTTTTTTATTATTTAAATCCAATTTGCCAACATATAGTACATCATTAGTATCCGGCGTAGAGGGTATGAGCTTTAGAACTAGACAGACATGTGTGTCCACCCCGAATCTACTACTTACTGACTGTGTAGCCCAGGGAAAATTACTGACCATGTCTTCATTTCAGTTTCTTCACATAAAATGGGAATAGTAATTTCACAGAGTTGTGAAAATTAAAGGATGCATGTAAAAGAATAATAGTCTCTTGCACATAGTAAGTGCTCGATAAATAGTACTTAGCGCTTTTAAATAAATCTAAGAATGATGACATACAGAATAATGTTTTTACCCTACACACACCTAAGATGAGCAAATGTGAGTAACCCAAACTATCAAATCATATTTGTAAAAAACAAAGAGCACGTAGACTAAAGGAGAATTCATTTGTATGAACACTTTGTTTCCCCTTCGTTTCCGCAGGCTATGCGTAGTCTTGCTTCCTGAAAGCGGGCTCAGGAGGTTGCTATAAGCAAGGACTGCAAGGCAGAATTCACCCACCGATGTCATTCTATGCAAACATTTTCTGCATTGACTATTTCTTTGGACTTGAAACACTCATTCTCTTTCCATTTGATTTTTAAAACTGCGTTTTTTTGTTTTAACCTCTTAGCCAATGAAAGAGAACCATTAAGAATTTTTTGAAAGGCTTTATTTATAAAATAAATAGCCTACCTCTAAAATATGCAAAATTGTGAGGTGATTTAGCCATGTCCAGATCTGCTGATGGGATGCTGCTGTTTCCGCCCCCCCCCAACAGATTTGCTAATCATGTTCTCATGGGTACTGTTGTACCTCTATTAGTCAGTGTAAGTGCCCCAGCAGTCTCCGTGGGCGGGTAAATCAGGAAGGATTATCATAAAGAGAAATCTATTTCTGGCCTTGATACCCATGAGCAGCACTAGTCACAGTGTAGGGTCACACTGAATAAATGCAGAAATTTAATTATTAACACATGTATCAATCAAAGTCTTCAGAAATCACTTTTAGTAAATACATAAGCAAAGTTTTCAAATGCAAACTTAGTACTTAATAATCAATATGATTATATGTGACCAGATGTGTAAACAGAGCTCAAAATTAAAAAAAAAAAGGTTCACTTAAAAACTACAGAACCAGGCTGATCTATTTTAGAAACACTGATCCAGAGAAGCAAAGCAATAAGATTATTGTGGTTTGTAGAAATCATTTTTTGGTATGCTAATAGTCATGGATCACAATTAAGATCAAATAAAATGTATGATAGATTATCTCTAGCTTAAAAATGCAGCTTTAATTTATCTTAGTTTATAGAAATGATCATCATGTACAGGTACATAGAGCTATGGTCTATTTAAAATCTAATGCAAAAATTGTGTTATTTTGAACAAAAATTTTTTTGATATGTTTATAAGACTGAGTTTATATTTTTGTTTAAAACTTTAGCAGCATGTAAAGCATGTGATCTTTAACAGAATTCTGACTACCTTTCCAAAAAAAAAATCTCAAAAGTGAACATCCTGTATATAAGTCTATGTTTAAAATGAGTATTTTTTAGGACAGAACATTCTAAATGAACTTAATATCAAAAGAAAAACATTGGTTTGGAATGAACACATTGAAAATACATAAGTTTTTAAAAATCTATATTTTAAACCAGAACATTTTGTATCTTTTATTTTTACTTAATCTTTTCTGAGTGCCAATGATTTTCTAGGTATTACATAGAATATATAGACTTTAGTCCTGAGGACTATTTCCATATGTTTCACACTGGAGTGAATGAAGTTGTACTTAATTTCTAGGGAGAAAGAAATACTCAGGTCCCCAATTAAGACACTGTTTTGCCTGGTTGAGATTTATAGTGTACTTTGGCACAAATGTGTGAAATTCCCAAATGTGTTTGGCTATCCAGAGGCAGCATGTCTTACCTCTCTTTCTTAAATAACAATCGGAAACAAGTTATATACTTCTCAAGGATTATTATCAGTGGTCATGTTAAACTGGTTAACTAAAACATCACTGTCATTTCCCTTTACCCAAATCTGCCCACCGGAATTTGAGTAAGTTGCAGTGGATTGCAGTGTAACAGTATTCTTTCATTCATGGGTTGTACTGTCCTTCACTGATTTAGAACAGATATCTCCCCTGTTGGGAAGAGCCTAACCAGGATTATAATACTATCCCATTTCCACATCAATACCTGCCTATAACAGCGACAAATCTTCTAAGAGTGACTATAACAGTCTTGCAGAAAATGGATGAATACCTCTGTTTAATAGAGGAAATATGCACTGCCCTTTTTTTTTTAACTAGTTGAAGGAAATACCAAAGTTCCATTTTACAATAAGGCTAGAGTCTTGTAAAATCGTGGGTCCACTTGTGACCACAAGTGGTCATTACAAGCCCACAGTCTGACTTGTGTCCCAAGCACACTCTAGGAATACTGTCTTTTCTGTGCATTTTGTGAATAGTAACCATACTTATAAATCTATATTGTCAATGGAAATTTTACTTGAAATTGAAGTTGTCTTCTGTTATGTTTTTAATCTATAGGATAAGATTCCAGTGTTGTATATGAATTTCAGTAACAAATGAAAAAGATAAAACACGTACATTTGGAAATATTTGCACATATTTTTTATTAAATGTAAAGTAACCTTTCAAACTACTCTGATGTGTCCTTTCTGAACAAAACTATTAAATATAATAAAAATGCTACATCTACAGTTTGTCGTTACTCTCGTCAGCCATCACTGCTGTATTCTTTATAGCTTTGCTTCCATTTGTGCACAATGTCTTTTTGTAAAGACTTTTCAATGCAATAAACAACGTTACGAATAATCTGTTAATTTTTTTTTTTTTTTAAAGATTTTATTTTTTGAGAGAGAGAGAGAAAGAGAATGAAAAGGGGGTAGGGACAGAGGGAGAAGCAGACTTCCCGCTGAGCAGGGAGCCCAATGCAGGCTTGATCCCAGGACCCGGGGATCATGACCTGAGCCGAAGACAGATGCTTAACTGACTGAGCCACCCAAGCGCCCTTTAAGCAAAGTTTTCACGCTGATACAACGTATGTACTTATCAAAAGGATACAAAGTATAGTGTACTGCTTGAGGAATTTTCACAAAACAAGGACACCAGGATAGCCAGCACCCAGGTCAATAAGCAGAACATACCACCAGCCCTCTCAAGCTCCCTCCCGGTAACTACTAGCACCTGTGCGATGTCTAAACGTGGCGTCTGCTCGGATGTGGGCCCCCAAACTGGGGCAAGAATCAGGTGGAACTAGTGGCCTAGGAGGTTGAAAGGATTCATCTGAGAAAGAACAAAGGAGATAGAAATTTATTGAATACGCTCCAAGGGAATGGCGGGCAGGACAGCAGAGAAGCTCTCTGCCATGAGGCAGTGTGTGGGGGCAGATTTTAAAGGAGGAAGGGAAGGAGGCATGGCAACATATGGAATCTTCCCTTTTTTGGAACTGCCTAGTTGTAAGTAGCCCATTGGTTAGTTAGAGTCTATGGGTATTCTGAGGTTGGTTGCTTGATGGGCCTGCCTGTATTCAGTCAGGGGGTCACTGTGGGCCTTTTCTACAATCCATCACTCAAGCCTGTTTCCCTGAAAGCAGCCTCCACAACTTGTTTTTTTGAACTTCAAATAAAAGGAATCAAAGATTATTTCTTTTCTTCCCCCTCTCTTTTGTGTCTCGCTCCAGTCAACATTATAATCGTGAGATCCATGTTACTGCATACAGCAATCATTCCTTCTCACTGCTGTAAGGTATTCTGTTGTCTGAATTGACGACCACTTGTTTACCATCCTACTGTTTGTGAACATTTGTGTTTTCATCTTTTGGCTTTCATGAATAGTGCTCCCACAAACATTCTCATTTTTGTTCTGTTTTTTGGTGAACATATGCACACAATTCAGTGAAGTATCCACCTGGGGATGGATTTGCTGGGTCATATACACGTTTTGCTTCAGCAGATAGTGCATTAGATGTCTAGTATCTATAGCAGACTGTTTTCCAAAGCATTGCACCAATTTATACTTCTTTCAGCTGTGAAGTTGAGTGTTCCGGTTGCTACACTTTTTTGTCAACACTTGATTTGTGTATCTTCTCCATTTGAACCATTTTTTTTTTTTTTAAGATTTATTTTTTGAGTAAGAGCATGAGCAGGCGGAGGGGCAGAGAGGGAGGGAGAGAATCCTCAAGCAGACTTCCTGCTGAGCGCAGAGCCCGACATGGGGCTCAATCCCAGGACCCTGAGATCATGACCTCAGCCAAAAATCAAAAGGACGCTTAACTGAGCCACCCAGGTGCCCCTCCATTTGAGCCATTCTTGTGGGTGTGTAGTAGTATCATACTGTGGTTTTAATTTGCCTTGTGCTAATGACTAAAGAAGTTAAGTGTCTTCTCAGATGTTTATTATTATTTAAATACCCCCTTTCAGGAATTGTCTGCCCACGCCCTCTGCCAATTTTTCTTTTTGGTCATCTGCCTTGTTCTAATGGCCTTGTAAGAGTTTATATGGTTAGGATACAAATCCCTTGTTGTGTAGGGCCAAGGGCAGGCTACCCCAAAATCAGCCACTTTGGCATGAAGATTATTTTTGAGTTAAAAGCAATCAAAACCCAGCAGATTCAGGAATAGCTCTTTACCTCCCCCACAATTGCCTAAAACAATTTAGATAGAAGACCTCCTCCAGGAAGAGAGCTATCACCATAGATAACTATATTATGATATGAACTAAGTAGGGTAGACAAGGAGACACCTAGCAAGGCCTATTTGATCAAAGTCCTCTGTGTCCCATTGTTTCTCAGTGGCCCTGCAAACATTTAACAATCATTTACTCTTTCTCATCTTCCTGTGAATTGCATTCCATCCCTTTGAGGTGCCAGACCCCTACCCCCTTCTCCTTAGTTGAATGACATATGTACCTCTTTTCACCTGTCTTTGGAATCTCCACATCTGTGTGGATTCCCTGTATGTACAAAATTAAATTTTCTCCTGTTAAGCTGTCTTAAATCAAGTTGATTAGTAGTCCTGCTAGAAGGATCTTGAAGGGCAGAGGAAATTCGTTCTCCCCAGCAGGTAGAAATACGTATTACAAGTATCTTATTCTATTTGATGGGAGAAAAAGGAGCAAAGGTTGGCCTTCGCTGCAGCTCACAGTCTCCAGGCAGGATTCCTGAAGCAGACTGTAACACTCCTACAGTTCCCTCAAGGACTCTCCTTAATGTTTATCACTGTAGCTTTGCTCTGGTGTTACGTTCTTCTGATAATCATAAACATCCCCCAACCCAGGATATAAGTCAGCAATCATCCTTGAAACATATGACCCACTGATATACATCTTTTTTTTTCCCAAATACTTTTATTTTTTTCAATGTTACAAGATTCATTGTTCATGTACCATACCAAGTGCTCCATGCAATACCTGCCCTCCTCAATACCCACCACCAGGCTCACCCAACCCCCCACCCTTTCCCCGCCAAAACCTTCAGTTTGTTGCTCAGAGTCCACAGTCTGAAGGGTCTCATGACTAGTGTCTTACTAGACAGTAGTAAATAACCTTATCTTAGCAGCTAGCCCCTCAAGGTTCTGGAAGCCTTGCTCCCAAATTCCTTAGAGACTTATGCTATCCCTAACCCCCAATAACCAAAAGGTGTATAATTAGCCATTCCTCACAATCCCAGGGCAGCTCCTTCTACCCACTGGCCCTGTTCCTGTGCTGTAATAAAAGTCCCTTTTTGCACTGAAAACATCTCGAGTTTTCTTTCTTGACCATTCGCTGGTGGCCCCACATCATATTCTGTGGGTTGGCTTTTCACACTTTATCATGGCTTTCTAATTGTAATGTAGTTCAATTTATCATTTTCCTCCTTAATGATTAGCGTTTTTTCTTTTTTTTTGGTATATAGTTTAAGAAATCTTTGCCTAAGATAATGAAAATATTTTCCTATGTTTTCTTTTCTTTTTTTTCCCTATGTTTTCTAATAAAAGTTTTGTTTTACTTCTCACATTTAGACATATATCAGAGCTGATTTTTGATTATGGTGTGAGGCAAGGAGTGAAGACTGCCGGGTGCACAGTAGGTGATTAATAAATATTGCTGGAAGACTGAATTAAGCTGCAGTGATGCTAAACAAGGCCAATATGGTTTGGGAATGGTGGTCAGATTAGTGTACAGTGGTTCAGAGTTTCCTGGGCTTACAGGCCTATTCCTGGAGCCTACCACAGCTCACCTACCTTATCCACCTGCTTACCCTACAGGTTTCCAGAAAGGGGCTGGGGATCCACTTGGATGCACACAGAGCTTCAGGAAGCTGGAGGCCCTCCTAGGCTCTATACTCATTTTCAATCTGCTGACAAAGGTAGCCCACTTCATCCTTTTCTTCAGGGACATCTTTGGGCCTGGACACGGAGGAACTGCTTTTGCATGAGATCTAGCTTGAGGGTCATCCCCAGTACACTGTTTTAGATCAAGTGCACCAGCATTCTGAGTACCCTTGCCCAAATTAAACAAAACAACTTTTTGAAATAATTACAGATTCACAGGAATTTGCAAAGAAATGTACAGCCAGTTTCCCCCATACCCTTCACCTAGCCTTCCCCACAGTGTTAACATCTAGCATAACTATAACAAGTACAAAATACAACTCATGACATTGACACTGGTACAAATCATAGAATTTATTCACATTTTGCCAGTTATATATATACTCTTTGTGTATGTGTATGTGTGCAGCTCTATGCAGTTTTATCCCAAGTATGGCATCATGTAAACCCCACCACAATCAAGATGCTTAACTCTATCTTCAGCACAAGATTCCTTCTGAGGGCCCATTTTAAAAAGCACTCCAGGGGCACCTAGGTGGCTCATTTGGTTAAGCGTCTGCCTTGGGCTCAGGTCATGATCCCAGAATCCTGGAATCAAGCCCCACTTCGGGCTCCATTTGGAGTCCGCTTCTCCCTCTCCCTCTGCCCACCTCCCCCTCCAGGCTTGTGATGTCTCTCTCTTAATAAAATCTTTAAAATAAATAAATAAATAAAAAGCACTCCACGCACAGGTACACCTCTCCACATTGTACTACTCCCAGACTTAAGGCCAAACAAGGATATCCTGAGTCTTTGTTTAGGGGAGCACCTCTGATATTACACTTCCTACAGCCTAGGTAAGTTGACCACCTAATACTCTATTTTAGAATTTGTTCACAATTTTTTCTTTTCCATTTTTACTCATTACTATCCCAGTCATGGAGGAGCTGTACATCTCACAGCAGGAGCACCTGAAGGTCACTGTTTCGATGTAAGAGAATGGTACATCCTTGACCGACCAGTGCTACAAGTTGGCAGAGACTCTTCGGGAGGGAGGCCAGGTATGGCTCTTACCTTAGTTCAGGCTGTTGTAACCAATTACCATACACTGCGTGGCTTACACAACAGACATTTATTTCTCGCAGTTCTGGAAGCCAGAAGTCTGAGATTAGTGTGGCAGCACGGTCAGGTTCTTGGCGAGGGCCCTCTTCCTCGTCTACAGGTTGTCTTCCTGTTTTGTCCTCACCTGGCTAGCTCTCTGGCCTCTTCCTGTAAAGGCACTAACCCCATCCTGAGGGCTCCACTCTCCTGACCTCATTACCTCTCAAAGGTCCCACTTCCAAATACCATCACTTTCAGATTATGGTTTCAACACATAAATTTGAGGGAGACACATTCAGGTCATTGCAGCGCTCTTCAAAGCACTTGTGAATGAGGTGGCATTGCCACACAGCTGACGAGGGGCTCTGATCTTTGCATATTGATCCAAGCAGTCAACCCTACCCCTTCCAGGTGAATTCACTTCCTTGCTCTTCCATTTGTGGTGAATCTATCAGAGCAGGACCTTTGAACCCATTTCCCCCAAGTCTACACATATATAAAAGGAGGCTTGAGCTTCCTTCTCTATCCTGGCCCAGAAGTATTCAGGTGAACAGGAGAGATCTGTACCATTGGAACACATCTGTGAGCCCACGACCTTTCTCTTAAGTGAGTAAGGGAACGAGTGGTGAGCAGTGAGGCTGGGGTGGGGGTGGGGAACTGGGCCAGGTTATGAGGGCCCTTGTGGAACACATTAAGGAGCTTGGATTTTATCCTCTACTCTGGTAAGAGATAAAGGCCAAATGGTGGGGTCCCATTACCTAGCTAATCCAACCAGCTGACCTGGACACCTAGAGAAAAATTCCGAAGGTGAAATTAAAGTAGATGAATGAAGCTTTGTTGTTTGGTTTCCAAGGAAAGAGTGACAGATGAAAACGGACATATTAATTAGCTTTTGTGACTTGAAAAGCTTGTTCAAGGGATGTGATTTTTATTTCTCCAGTTTATCCTTAAGACAATTTTAGTAGTCTATTATCTAGAATGATAAATGTAATCACAAAAGCAATGAGGAAAACATGTGCTATATTAAAACATGTAAGGCAGTAGATACTGATCTGACATTGTGGAGTTAACATTCCTTACAAATACGGTGCTATTTCAATTGGGAGTCACTGTCTTTTCTGGTGTTACTTGCTTATAAAAAAACAAAACAAACAAAAAGAACTTCTGGTCCCTAAAACAAAGGAAGACGTGACTGCCTAATATTTCTGTTTAAATCAGTTATTAAATGTCTGTGACAAAAATACAAGGTCTGGAAAACCTTGGAAACCACCTCCTCCCAAAGAACTCGAGGTCTTGAACCTTTGGGAGTGAAGTTTTGCTCTTCTCTTCCTTACCTTCCCCTTTCTGTACTGGATGGCTGGTAGATGATTAATAAACAAGTGAACATCCCAGTAAATATATGACGACTACTTGTAGACGCTGGAAGGCTACAAGCAGAGGGCCATCTGTGATAGAGAAAAACAGGGGTGGGAAGGCTGTGCACTCTCCCTGAGGAGGTAATATTTAAGGAAGGAATTAGCATGCACAGATCTGTAGGAAAACTGTCCAAGCAGAGGGAACGGCACAGGGAAGAGCCCGGAGGCAGGAATAATTTCAACAGAGAACGGGGTTATCTGAAATTGAGACATCAGCAAGCTGAGGACACTGCCAATGCAGGGTACTACACCCTCAAGAATCTCTGATGGAAAGGCATTGAAGGCTTTTAAACTGGGGGTGGTCAGTTTCGTGTTTCTGGAAAATGACTCTGGCAGATACACAGACTTGTTGGTTTCTACGTGCAGCTAGCTCTGAAGGGACACCTAAGGATCTGGTCATTTTGGTTGCCTACAGGCCGCGGAACTAGGTGGCTGGGGGACAGAGGTGGGAGGCAGAAGTTTTCCTATGGACGCTTTATTAACTTCTGACCTTGGAGGTATCATATATATCCCAAGACTGGAAGCAGGAACAGGAAGAAGGCTACTGCAGATGTCCAGAACAAATCTGAGACATAGAGGAAACTCCATGATCAGACTGTGGGATGAGGAAGGGGTTGGCATTAAGATAATCCCTGTTTTTGGATTCAGGATTGAGCAACTAAGTAGATGGTGATGATAACTGAAATTGGGGAGAGGTGAAGAGGGACGGTTTGGGGGCACGGACAGTTCCAGAATTTCTATTCAAGAGAGGCTTAGGAGTGGTCAGCTAGTTGGAAGTAGAGGCTAGAAGAGATGTGTCTTAAATATGCATTTGTACAGCATTTATATAATCAAGATAGATTCGATTATAGTGCAGTAACCTCAAATAAACACACAACACGCACACACCTCACAACTAAAAAACAGCAAAAACCTCAGGGACTTATACAACTGAGTTTTTCATTATTTTTTTTCCTTGCTCACAGTTAGCTACAGGTCTAAATGACTCTCTGGGCAATTTTCCTACACGTGATGGCTCAGCATTCCAGGCTGCTTTGATCTTAGGCATCTGCATCTCAACACATGATAACTTTGGGACAAAGAAAGGGGGAAAAAAAGACAGCGAAGAGACCTGCACACCTGTTCCTAAATATTTCCACGCAGATGCAATATGTGTAATTTTCCCCACATTTCAGTGGCCACAGCAACTGCCATCACCAAGTCTAACTGCACGGAGATGGATAAAGAGAATTCTCCCAAATGTCTAGGAAAGGAAGGAGTATTTGTAAAGCTCTAGTGCTGTCACTATGATACTTACATAAGAATGATACTTACATAAGATACTTACGATACTTACATAAGAATGAAAAAATTTCCAAAGTTTGTATCAAAGAATGGGGTACGTCAAAAAAAAAGGGGGCACCTGGCTGGCTCAGTTGGTGGAGCGTGTGACTCTTGATCTCGGGGTGGTGAGTTTGAGTCCCACGCTTGGTGTAGAGACTACTTAAAAAAAAAGAATGGGGTACAGATTATGTATGAAGAGAGTTGAAACGTGGGCCATCAATGAGCACCCCTCTCCTCACCATTAGTGTTGTTTTGTGTGTGTGTGTGTGTGTGTGTGTGTGCGCGCGCGTGTGTGTGTGTGTGTAGGGGGAACCAAGAATTCCAATTTTGGACATGTTAAATTCAAGAAGCCTCTATCCAAGTGGACGGATCAAATAAGCAGCTCAATCAGGAGGTCAGAGGATAGGTCTGGGCTAGAGATAGAATTGGGGAGATTAAAACATGTAGATCTACATTTGGACATTTGGGCATGAGAGTGTGAAGTCCAGTGGGCTAGGCCAGTATGGTTAGGAATACGATGGTCTCTGCAACATGTAGAGGATCATTCAAAGACAGTTGTGGACAGAACCCTGCTGTCAATCACAAGTAAAAAGGCGTCTGAACTCCTAAACTCACGAAACAAACCGAGGGTGGCTGGGGGGTAGGGGTGGGTAGGGATAGGGTGGCTGGGTTATGGACATTGAGGAGGGTATGTGCTATGGTAAGTGCTGTGAAATGTGTAAGCCTGAGGATTCACAGACATGTACCCTGGGGCAAATAATACATTATGTGTAAATTAAAAAACTTAAAAAAATTAAAAAAAAAAAGGCGTCTGAAAAGGAGACTGGGAAGGAACAATCGCAGAAGAAGGGGAGAGCTGAGAGTGACGTTGCTACAGCTAACGGGAAGAGCTTTAAAAGCTGTATGTATTTCTGCTCTTGTCAAAGCAAACTCCCCCATCTGTACGGCAGATCCCTGCCCCTTCTGCATCTCAATTCCCGTCTCTGCACTGACTCAGATCCACCAGCACTTTACACACTCTAGTGACCTCACTGTGTCTTTTACAGGGTGGAAGGGGGCAGGGGGTCTCTGTGGGGTCTCTTTTACAAGAGCACTAATCTTACTATGTGCAAGGGCTCTGTCCTCAGACCTGATCACCTCTCAAGACCCCATCTCCTAATACCATTACCTTGGGGGTTAGGATCTCAACATATGAAATTTGGGGGGGAACATGAACATTCAGATCATAGTAGTGCTTTATATCACATTGTCCCGCTCTGTTTCCTTCATGTCATTTACAATTCTACACTTGATCCTAGGCAAAAGGCCAAGGGGTACAGCATTTACAATTCTAATCATTTTTTAATTTTTATTTTTTTCAATTAATTTTATTTTATTTTTTCAGTGTTCCAAGATTCATTGTTCATGCACCACACTAATTATTAATTGTTTACTTGTATACTGTGAGTCTGACCCCATCACCCCCAATACAAAGCAAGCTGCAAGAAGATATAAGGAAAGCTTAGTTGGTGGAGGGGATGAGGATTGGGGAGCATAAGCGGTGGTTATTCCCTCTGAAAGTATCACATTTTCAGCAACTTTAAGATAGTATGTTGCTAAGAGTGTTGTTAATAATATGACAATAACATTAGAGTGGGCAGTCTGAAATTCCAATTGCGAAGGTAGTCAAAGGCTGGAACCTTTGTGAGGACTTGCTGTCCCATCAGCCAAAGTCATGGGGCTCACCATGCCCCCTGACGTGGCCCCGGGACAGAGAACTCCGATGTTAGGACATCTCGACAGGATCTCATCTACCTCTACATCACAGGGCCTAGAACAGTGTCAGCCAAATAGTAGGTGCTCAATAATTACTGAATACATTTACGCAATCTTATATAAATTATTTTGTCTCTATAATTAGGTAACATACATTACTTCATTACTTATACAATAAATAAATAAAGTTGCAAATGTTGCCAACAGCTTAGTTAGATTTGGGCTGAAAACTACCCAGTGATTTGGACATGAACCTCACCAGTAACCTCAGTGGGAGCATCTGCAGTTGGGCGTTGGCAAAACGGCCAGATTGCAGGAAGGGAACAGCACAAGCGAAGAGAGGAGTGGGGCCAGGGAGACTGTTCTTTCCAGAAGCTGGCGACAAAGGGAAGTAAGAATAAGACGGTGAGCCATAAGATGCAAAATGAACAGAGTTTTGTTTTGTTTTAAAAGGTTGAGACTTCAACATTTTGTGTGTGAGGAGAAGAGAGCCAGTAGAGAAAGAACCTAAGACGCATGAGAAAGGAGAGCTAGTGGAGTGTGGACAAGAGGAATCTGGCACTTATAGAACCAGGAATTCCCTTTTCGCCGGGATACAAAGGAAGTAAGGACAGACCGGGAGTCGAGGTCAGGAAGCCTAAAGGGTGGGCCTGTCGATGGCCTTTATTTTCTTTCTAAGCATGAAGGGCAGAAACATCACTTCCCAAACTACTCTTCAGTTTCTCCTCTTAACCAATTCTGTTCCCCATTTGCTTACACATTCGCTTCACTTCTGCCCTGGCAGGCTCTGTCTGTCACGGCTTCCCTGCTCTGGATCAGCCTGCAGCCCCTAGGCCTTCTGCTGGCTTAGCCTGTGACCTCGGCCAGTTGTCTGGGATTGTCCTGCTCTGCTCTTCGACACCCAGATGACAAAATCTTCCATCTTATGAAATTATTGTAATTCCAGACTTGTATCTGATTTCTTAGTGAGGATCCCCGTGGAGTGTCTGCACATTTCACAAACCCTGTCACCCTACTTCTGAAACTGCGTTCATATGGGTGTAATTATTCAGCCCAAAGATGGCCACAAACCTCTTCCTCAGTTCCCTGAAATATAACTAAGATATCTGAAACAAGACTGCATTTGAAGGCTTAGAGATAACAGAAGGGAATAACAAGAAAGAAAAGTAAAAAAGTGTTGTAACTAAAATGCCCAGATCGTTTTGTTCTTGCTTTACCTTGAGATCATTTTCTCAGATGTCAGAAAAGCTTAGCTAATTGCAAAAGCACTGCTGATATTCCTTATCACACAGAAAAACTTGCTAAAACCCCTATTTGAACTCTTCTGCACTTCCAAGTTTCCGTCCCTACCTCAGCTGTCGGTCCCTTTTCTGTCCTTCCAGATGTTTCCTCCCACAGCGCACGGAGATCTCTGGTCTTCAGCAGAGCTCTTCTCCAGGCATATCCAGCTCAGCAGAACAAAACTGGAGGAACAGATCTCTGCAAAACAAAAGCCCCAGTTGTTACTCAAACCTGACCGAGCCTTACACCATCACACCTGGAAACAGAACAGGAGGTTTTTCCCGAAGTTTCTCTGTGAATCCCCAGCATCAGAATCTCCTATGGTCTGGGAATCAAACCAGAACATGTTTGCCTTGTAACTGTTTTAGACGATAGCTGTAGGAAATTATTATAAATCAAACACTTAGTTTTGGGGTCAAATTGTACTTGTATCTATGTATGCACATTGCCTTATCACCATTGCAGTGTCTCATTGTGTAAACCCCCAAACTTAAGAAGAAATACAGTTTTATGTGTGAGATTTTATTTACCTGTGGCTGGTGCCACCTAGTGGACATCATCTTCTAAACAGCTTGGAGTCTAGGATTTTTCTCTCCCTGGCAAAGGTGGGGATGAAGAGGCAGATGGCTAACACTCCGTAAGTTACTGTTAGATGTGATGCTAATCTATTTAAATTCATTGGCTACCTTAATCTCCAAGACAATACTAAGCTGTGGGAATCACTATCCCCATTGTGCAAAAGATGGAAACTGAGACAAAGAAAGCTTAAGAGAGTTGTCTCTCAGGAAGCAAATGGCAGAGCATCAATTCCAGAGTCCAAGGTCTTACCTACTGAGCTGAAACACTGAGGAAATTCTATTAATGGAAGAATTCAGTACGATGTGTTTATATAGTGGAGGGTGATGTTGCTGGTGTGGTTTAGCCCCTGGGGGGTGGGGGTGGTGGCTAAAGACGACCTAAGTACTAACAGGCTCCAAGGAAGTAGCTGTTGTCCCTTGAGGCACTGAGAAGGGGCCAAAGAAATGTCCCGCACTGGACACTGGGCAGACAAGATCCATTCCTCTGTGTCCTAAATTCCTCTGGGGGACACAGTGCAGGTGGGCCTCACCTGAATTTTTTATTGTCTCATTGAGAGAGATAAGCAAATATTCCCAGTAAGTGGGATAGCTGAACACTGATACTCTCCCTCCCCACACATCAAATTAGAAAGCTCAGACTCTCTTCTGACAATCTCGAGTCTTTATTCCTGACGAAGGGAGTGTGTATCACTCTCCAGCATCTCAGTGAGAAATTCAATGCACAGGAGGGCCTTTTTTCTGTGGCTGTCAGGCCTTTTCTGTGGAACTCCAGAGAATGAAGTCTTCTCAGATGTCTTAGTTAGCTGGGGCTGCCATTATAAAAGTCCCACAGACTGAGTGGCTGACACAGCAGAAATGTATTTCCTCCCAGTTCTGGAAGCTAGAAGTCCGAGGTCTCAGTGCTGGGGTGGTCAGGTTCTCGTGAGAGCTCTCTTTCCGGCTCATGGAGCCTCTTCTGGGTACATGTACAAGAATAGAAAGCAAGTTCTCTGCTGTTGCTTCTTCCAAGGGGACTGATCCTATCACAAGGGCCCCACCCTCATGATGTCAATCTAATCCTAATTGCCTTTTAGGGGCCCCACCTCCAAACATCATCACATTGGAGGACAGGACTTTCAATACAGGAATTTGGGGAGGGCACAGATATTCAGTCCCTAACATTCTGCCACAGAACGACCAAAATCCACTTCCTTATCACATGCAAAGCACATTCATTCCATCCCAAGGACTCTGAGTCCTACCTCATTCCATCAGCTCTGAAGTCTAAAGCCTGTCTCATCCAAATACCACCTAGATCAGGTATGGGTGAGGCTCTACTAGATAGGACCCATCCTGAGGTAAAATTCCTCTCCGGCTGCGAACCTGTGAAACCAGCCAAATTATGTGCTTCCAAAATCCAGTGGTGGGACAGGCATGGAGTAGACATTCCCATTTCCAAAGGGAGAAACAGGAAAGAAGGAAGGGGTGATGGGTTCCCAGCCACTCCAAAACCTAGCAAGGCAAATTCTATTAGCTCTTAAGGCTGGAGAATAAACCGCTTTGGTTCGATACCCTGCCCTCCAGCCCCACTGGGGTGGCAGGGTCAGCCCCCCAAGTGTGGCTCTCTGTGGGGGTGCTGAGCATGAGGCTCTGCTGAGCAGTCCTGCTCTTTGAACCCGAGGTGGGGGCAGCCTTGCGCCCCTTGCGCAGCCTCACCTGTGTACTCGGGGCCTGGGGTGGGAGTGGCAGCCTTGCTGACCTCTGAAATCACCTGTGGGGTCCTTTCTCCCTTTCCTTGAAGGATAGCATATATGCCCATGGCCAAACAGTTCCATGGTCTCATCCTGGAAAATCCAAGGCGTCCAGCAGCCATCCTTCATTCCTGCCCGTCTTCCCTGTCCCCGTCAGTTCACATGGGCAGTGTCTCTGCTGCTACAATCCCACCTCTGTGTCTGGCTTCTGTTGGGATGGCTGAGGAAGCCCACAGGTTATGGCACCCATGATCTCTGTCAGATGACTGCTGAGCCCCACCTTTGGTGTTCTCTTCAAAACAAGTTTTTTTTTTTTTCTTTTTTAAATTTTGAGTGAGAGAGAGACAGAGCGAGCACACAGGGGGTGGGGAAGCAGAGTCCAGCCCGAGCGGGGAGCCCGATGTGGGACTCGATCTCGGGACCCTGATATCATGACCTGAGCCAAAGCCAGACGCTTAACTAACTGAGCCACCCAGGCGTCCCAAACAAGCCTTCTCATTTTGTGCAATATGGCTAGGCTGAGAATTTCCCAATTCTTCACATTCTGCTTCCTTTTTGCTTCACTACTTCCTCACCTCTCTCAGTTTGCATTTTGCTATGAGTTGTCAGGAGGAACTAAGCTGCTCCTCTTAGTTGCTTGGAAATCTCCTAAGCTAAGTATCCAGTTGCGTCACTTGCAAGTTCTACCTTCCACAAAACATTAAACACAAGTCTAGCCAAACTGTCACTTTACGATAAGGACTGCCTTTACTCCAGTAATATACTCCTCCGGTCACATGTTCTTTCGTCTGCGACCTCACCAGAATCACCCTTAATGTCCATATGCCTCATGCGCACCTCAAAGTTCTCCCAAAGCCCGTTCCACATACTTGGGTATTTGATAGGGCAGCACCCACTTCCTGATACCAAAATCTGTGTGAGTCCGCTCGGGCTGCCGTAACAGAACACTGTAGACTGGGTGCTCACACAGCAGAAATGTGTGTCCTCATGTTCCAGAAGCTACAAGTCTGAGAACTGGGTGTCAGCACAGTCAGGCTCTGGTGAGAGCTCTCCCCTGGCTTCCTTCTCACTGTGGGCTCACCCGGCCTTTGGTCAAGAGAGACAGAACACGGTCTCTGGTGACTCTACTTATAAGGATACTAATCCCATCACGAGGGGCCCACCCTCATGACCTCATCTAATCGTAATTACCTCCAAACACCACCACACTGAGGGGTCAGGGCTTCATCATTTGAATTTGGGGGGGGACACAAACATTCAGTCCATAACACTGAATATTATTTTAATTTCTCTGGCTTACATTTATTTATTTATTTATTTAAAAGATTTTATTTTTTTTATTTGACAGAGGGAGTTCACAAGTAGACAGAGAGGCAGGCAGAGAGAGAGGAGGAAGCAGGCTCCCTGCTGAGCAGAGAGCCCGATGCGGGGCTTGATCCCAGGACCCTGAGATCATGACCTGAGCCGAAGGCAGAGGCTTTAACCCACTGAGCCACCCAGGTGCCCCAACTGGCTTATATTTATATTATATTTTTATTGCAAATGAGTCTGTCTAGTTTTTTTTCCCAATTTTTTATTATTTTAAACACCTGAAAAGTTGAAAGAAGAAAACAACAGTATACCACTGCCTACATCATTAATTGCCATATTTGCCTTCTCTATATGTCTATATGCCTATCTAGCTATCTATGTGTTGTTCAAAGTATCTTATGGACATCATGATCTTCTACCCCTGTCAGCATGCATCTCCTAACCAAAATATCATTATTACTCTTAAGAAAATAATCCCCTTATATCATATTTTAGCCAATTCATATTGAAATTTTGAATCTTTTATAGCTCTTTCCCTCTGAATTTGGATCAAATGAAACTTTAAGCATTGCATTTATTTGGTATCGCTCTTTAGTCTTATTAATGAAGAAAAGTCCTCCAAAACATTTTTCCCCCATGATATTGACTTTTTGAAGACACAATGTGATAATTATATTGTGACCATATTAACTCTATAAGATATACAAAAACATTTATCAATGAAATGGGGAAATGCTGTTACAAAAATACAATGCATAATTAACTGGCCTCAGGTTTAATTTAAACTTCTTACCTGAGTGGAATCAGAAAGCTTATCAGTTCCAGTAATTAACGTATTGTTAATTGGTAATAGTACTAGAAAACACTGTATGTTCATGATTCTAGAATTCTGCCTAAATTTACCTTAGCTTTAAACTGATGTTCATTGATGGTTCAACTCATCAAAATATGCGGATGAAATTTTTAAAAATCCAACTTAAAAAAATCCTCAAACAGTACAGAAAAATATAAAATTGCAAGAATCACTGAAAATCAGTCTAACCATAAATAACTAGTATTACTACTAGATAAACAGCATATGCAGCTATCTATACATCTATCTGGAGAGATAGGTAGCAATATTTTTATTAAAATAATATGGTACTCTTGGGGCGCCTGGGTGGCTCAGTAGGTTAAGTACCTGCCTTCAGCTCAGGTCATGATCCTGGTGCCCTGGGATCGAGCCCCACATCAGGCTCCCTGCTCAGCGGGGAGCCTGCTTCTCTCTTTCCCTCTGCTGCTCCCCCCAACTTGTGTGCTCTCTATCAAATAAATATTAAAAAATAATAATATGATACTCTATATTCAATGCAAAGCCTATGTGCCTATTTGTTGCCCTACTTCTGCTCCATCAGTACTGCTTGGGGTTTTGATCCTAACAGGCTGAATATCCCAGGCTCCTGTGTTGGCTGACATCTGGCTGGGGTCAGTTAATGGAAGACTGTTGGGACTGTTGAGACCCTTCAGAGGGCACAAGAAAGGGAGAAGTGAGCAGTATTTGAAAGCCGTCGTTCTTTTTCTGCCCCCCACCCTCCACCACGATTCAGGTTAACGTTGCCTTCTCCCTTTGTCCCTTCAGCCTATGGGCTCAGTGGCTTCTGGCTCTTACACTAATCACCGGGTTATCTCGTTGGTCATATTTGACTTCTCAGCTTTTCCATTACCTGTATAATCAATTCCTTGCACTAAATTCCCCTCACTGAAAATACCTGAAGCAGTTTCAGGTTAGACCCTCGCTATTCTATGGTAGATGCTATTTTTAATGAAAATATTCTAATTTTAATGACTTTTACTTGAATTTAATACAACAAAAGAACATGAAGTAGAAAACTTTTTCCTTTAACAGGAGGGGTGTTACGTTCTAAAAGCTCTTTCTAGGTTAAGAAAAGAAATTACGAAAACCTTGAATTTGGAGTTGTTATGCTTAATATTTTTAACTGCTTTTCAATTTTAGACAGTAAAAGTAGACAATTCATGAAAAACTAGTACTCACGTGCTTTCTGTGACCTCTGCAAAATTGTTTAGTTATATTTATTTTGTTCAGGTTTGTAACATTCACATTCTAGAAAACATAACTTCCACAGTTGCTCAGTATTAGTAAAGTTACATATTTAAACCAGCTCTATTTCACTAGAAAGGCAGTTTCACACAGCCAATGCAGGTTACTTGCTTTGTTCACAGATATATTCCAGCAACAACAAGAGTGTCTAGCACAGATAAATACTGGTTGAATAAATTATTTACCAAAATTATTCGCTTTCTTAAGTTTTAAATTAGAATTTCCCTTCTAATTGGCTGGATTTCATTGTTGTGTATGTAGATATCTATAAACACACTCTTACACATAGCTTTTTCCTCAAAGAGAACCTCGGCCATGTAGTGCTGTTTGAGTTTCTTCATGTTTGAAGACCTGGGCCCCTGTCTTCTGGCATTATATGTCCTCTGCTCATTTTATTGAATGAACTCTGAATACTGGTGTGATAAACTGTCATGAATTCTTTACAATCCTAGTGGTCAGTGCCCTCCTATCATAATTATTTTGTATTGTAAGCTTTTGTCCAGTTGTTTGCCACATTTGTGGGCAGAAGTTTAAAATGTCTTTTTATTTTGATAGGACTATGTTATTTTTGATGACATTCTTCAATAAGTCAACAAATATTTTGTGAGCCCCTTCTGCTACATACTATGTATGACACAAATATAGATGGTCGATGGACCCTATCCTCAAGGAGCTGGTCCTGCAGGGTAGATAAAATAAATTCGCTGCTACGATATGAAGTAGAGAATCAGGTCTTAGGAGAAACACAGTGCCTGGATGTTTTGAAGAGACAGTAATTACCAAGAGGAATGAAGGAAATGAACACTTACAGAAGGCCTGTTATTGGCAAGTAATAAGGAGTCTTCATAGATGTCATCTCTTTTCATCTTCAGAATAATTCTGCAAGAAAAATGATCATTATTCCCATTTCACTGATACAGATTTTGGGCTTAAGTAATTGTCCAAAATAACGCAGGGAGAGTTGAGACTGGAACCCAATTCTTCCTGATTCCAAAGCTCATACTCTTTCTCTGTTACATATATTACCTGTTGGCAAGAATGAATCAGAGAAAGCTTGATGGAGAAAGTGGCACATGAGCAAGTGCCTTGATGGGCAGGTAGGTTTTAAGGTAGGAGGAAGAATTCCAAATCTATGCCCAGCTTTTTCCTCAATTGAAATATAGGTGGTGTTCAATCTACTGCCAATCAATTGTTTTTGTTCATTTGAGACCCAGTTCTGAGCAGGTAGCTATTATCAGTTATAGGAAAGAAACTCCAAGTAGCCTTGCTCTTGAGTTTCCTGGCATTCTTTGGTCTTGGATATCTATCTTCTCCCTCGTCACCCCTTTGCACAGCCACACAAGAATTAAGTCCTCCTGGTGCTAAGATTTATTCTTCCCCTCAGACATTTCTAGAATAAGTATAAATTCTTCAAAACACTATGGGAGATATAAAGCAGTGGTTTTCAAACGTAAGTTCCAAGTCATTAGTCCACTTGACATTTTAGTGAGTCATAACCAGCAAGAGACAGAATAGAAACAGCAGAGGGAATTGCATTTAGTAAGGGTAAACATAGTTTTATGACGTGTGTGATCTGTATGTGGGTTTTGTTTATGTCCTGGGCTATGATGTATAATATATTTCTGATAGTGATAGACATTTATTTAAACAGCAACAGAGCCTATTTATAAGCCATGTGTACCAGCAAAGCCTGAAAGTGTTTTCTAACCAGCATGGAGTAGCAGCTGTGCTTAGGGTCAGGGAGCCGTTGGATGAAAGCTTTCTCAGGTCTAGGAAACAATATCACAGGCTGCTTGTTTACAAACATGGCATAGGTATCAAGCAGTGTAATACCCTAAGCATTCTTTCAAGAGTAAGCTTAGTAGAAATGTCAAGAGAGAAAACTAGGCAATTATCTATTAGCAGAGGCTCTGGAGGGAGGAATAGGCCTATCCTGCTCAACGGTTACCCTGTGCAAAATCTGCCTTCTCAGAAGAGGAGAGAGGCAGCAGGACCTCTCTAGATTAAAGTCCTCCTATCCAATTGGGTTATGTATATTTCCAGGACTCAAAGGATGACAGTGGGGGAATGCCTTCAATTGCAATATTCGGTCCTTGGACTCTTTACTTTCTTCTTAATCCCTGAATTTGTCTCTTGCCCAGTTTTGATGGTGTTTGGAAAGCCGGCTGCCATACTTGATAAAGCTTGGCTGTGGTAATGCGTTAGGGCTCAGTTTCAAGAGCTGGTAGGGAGAGGAAAAACTGGGACTGTGTGGGGCTAGGGTTAAGGCTGGCTACTAACCCAGTTTGATGGTAGATCACTCAACCGATTCCAATACAGAGAAGTCAGAATCTTAGCTAAACATCAGTTTGTTTTGTGTATCAGTATGCTAATGGATTCGGTAGGGTCAGCCCTACTGACCCTATCTCAAAACCTATCTTCAATCCATTTTTATAGGTAATAATAAAATTATAGCTAATATTTAATATTCATATAATGATGTGCCAGCTGCTATACTAAATATTATCTCCTTTAATCTTAACTATCACCTTAAGAAGCAATGACTATAGTAATTACCATGGTAATAAGATCTATCATTTAATGAGGGCTTACTATGTGCCAAAGAGTACTAAGTGCTTTAGGTTAATAAAAACACTTAATTCTCACAACCCCAAAGACAGGTACTATTGTTATCCCCATTCTAAGGAAGGAAGTCAGCCACAAAGATTAGGTCATCCGCCTAAAGTCTTGCAGCTGGGAAATGACAGCACTGGGCTTGGAACCCCGACTCTTTAACTTTCAAGTTCATCTACCTAATCACTGTATTCTACTGCTTTTCCCATATACTTCTACTTAAACTCTTTTTTTTAAAGATTTGAGACTGTGCATGTGCACATCAGGAGAAGGGCAGAGGGAGAGGGAGAGAGAGAATCTCAAGAAGACCCCGCACTAAGCACAGAGCCAGACGCAGGGCTTGATCTCATGACCTGAGCTGAAACCAAGAGTTGGATGCTTAACCGACTGAGCCACCCAGGTGCCCCTACTTAGCAAATGTTTTAATGTATAGTGGACACTATCCTGATCAGTTTTTCTCTTATTAACAGTTCATTCATACTAACTAGCATTTTGGACCTCCCAGTGGTCTCTGGTTTCCTGGTCAACTGTTCTCTCTCTCCTCTCTTTAAAGATTTTATTTGTAAGTAATCTCTACATCCAACATGGGTCTCCAATTTATAGCCCTGAGATTAAGAATTGCACACTGCACCGAGCCGGCCAGGTGCCCTGGTCAACCGTTCTTCTTTTACAGGTAATAGTATTGATTCACTTCCCCCCACTCCAAATTGAAGTTCTGCTCATTAAAAAATATATATATCTTGCTGAACTATGCTGTTTAAATGAATATCACGCTAGGTTTTGTTTATGTACTTTTTTTGTAATTAAAACTCTTTTAAAAGTAAACTCCATACCACATGTGGGTCTAGAACTCATGACCCCGAGATCAAGAGTCACATGCTCCACCAACTATGCCAGCCAGGCACCCCTATGTGCTCTTTCTGAACTGTTATTCTGGAATCTTACTTTTCAAGGTTCTGTACAATCGTACCTTAATTTTATTTTTCAATACTCCCAGACATGGACCAACAATACAAGTCGATCGCTTTCCTTTACAGAAGTTTCAACAATTGTCAATCTGTGCCCTTGCTCTTACCTGTTTGATAAGCCTCTTTCATTGCTCTCCTACTTTCCAAATCCTATTTGTTCACCAAGGCTCAGCTTTAATCCCTCCATAAAGTCTACCTAACTACCCTCAGTCCTACTGCTTATTATTTTCTCTGAATGTATGTAGCACTGCATTCCCTGAAAACACTTAGAATTTAATTATGTATGTTTTTAATTATTTCTATAAATACTAGCCAATCTGATCCTTGTAGGGACCATTATTTATACAGTTCTTGCCTTCTGCAGTCTTAGGCACAATAGCGTGATACCACTGAAAGAGCATTAAGGAGATGTCCTGACCTGGTGTTGGAATCTCAAACAAGTTCCTGGGACTTGAACTCATGACCCCAAGATCATGAGTCACGTGCTCTATCACCTGAGCCATCCAGGCACCCCTATGTGCTCTTTCTTAACTGTTAATCTAGAATCTTACTTTTGAAGGTTCTGTACGATCGTACCTTATTTTTCAGTACTCCCAAACATGGACCAACAGTGCAAGTCAAACAAGCTCTTTGATACCCACCCTATTTTTCTCTCAGTGTCAACAGTGCTATGTAAATGGAAGGTCACTAAAACATCTTAAAGAACATTAGCTTATAATTCATGGGCCAGCAGATGGGTCTGTCAGTAAGATGAAAACATGCACCTCAGTGCTTTAGATCACCCATTACTATGCTGTTTGGTTTTTATAAACCTCAGGACAGCACCAAGCTATAAAATCAATATGAATGTCGACTTTTTGTTGTTGTTGTTGTTGTTGTTTTAAATCATGCTGCTAATTTTTTTATTTAATTTTTTTCATTTTATGATATTTAACTATAATAACAATCAATAATAATAGATTATTACATAGCAGGCATGTAGAGCACACTGAGAATATCGACTTTTAATAAATTGTGATTACAGCACACAGGTCACCAACAATGGATACCAGAAGGCAGTAATCAAATAAAAGTCTATGTACAGTTTCACTTATCAGTTTAGGTAAAGACATTAATTTGTCACACTGCTACCGCCCTGATAAAATGAGGCAAGTGCAGCTAAGGGGAAAATGAATATAGAGCACAGATGCTACAAGCACTGCATAAAAGCAACAGATGTCAAACAAATAATTCAACAAATGTGTGTCTAACATTTTATCAACAGGAAATCTAAAATAAGTTGAGTTTCCCTCAGTAACTTTTCATAACTGGATGCACCATAAAATGCTGACACAACTTCTGATTTACAGACTAAATTATGTAAAATATAGTTTGAAGGCCCTTTTTTATTCTAATTCTTTAAATATGAGCACTGGCAGACGCTAATATGAACCTAGATTTGCATTAATTTGAAGTATGGCTGACAGGCTAAATAGGAGGAGAGGAAAAAAAAACAAAAACAAAAAAAAAAACAAAACAAAAAGAGCACTTCCTAGGTAAAAACTACCTTCTTTTGTACCTCAAGTGGGTGAAAAATGCCCAATCATATTAGAACTGTATTTAAAGAAATGGTAAAGTATGGTTAAACTTCCTCCAACCTCCAAAACAAAAAATAAGCTCAGCAATTGAAAGCATCTTGGAAACCACTTATTAATACAGAAATGTACATTTCAACAAATGCAGGGGTAACTCTGATTCACAATTATCCTTAGCTGTTAACTATATCTAAAAGCTTGATTATAAAGCTTCAGATATAGCGGGGAAGTCTTTTTAAACACCCCACTAAAGCATTCAGCAGATAACAGAGAACACAGTTCTGATCTTTATGACTCAAAGCTGTTACTGCATAACTCTATAGATACAACACACCGCTGCACCCCCTGTATCCACAATTCAGTACCGCAAAACATTTCTATTAGGAGGACAATATAATAATAACAATAATCTTCTATTGATCCAGGAACTCTGGCACTGAAAGCGTGAACAAGCCAAGGTAATGATGTCGTCACCAAGGGACGACAGGAATAGAACCCAAATCCCTCGGCTCCCAAACTCGTGTTTTCTCCTAATTGTGCTCCTTTCTACTCATCCCAGAGCACCAAGTGTAAAGGGTTGGAGAAGGGAGTGGACACAAATGAGCCGAGTCGGCGAGGTGGAGACAGCACTGAAGGTCCCCAGGAACCACTCTGTGGCACTTTGTTTTGGCTGAGCAGGATGAAGGCAGCCGCAACCACAACCCCCGGGGACCAAGAACTGGAACTAGGTACTGCCCGTTGTGCTAACTCTCTCTTCCTCATTTCAGGCCTTTCCTTTTCACTCTCTCCCTTCCGGCCAGCCTCGCCGCTCTCTCCGCCTCACTGCGTGTGCATCCCCTGCTCCCGCTCCGCTCCGCACTTTCCTGCCGCTGTCCCCGCCGGAGGGGCAGCTGCGGGGCCCCCGCGCCCTTAGATGGTCCAGGCGCTCCCAGCTGTAAAATACGAGTGCTAGTCAAGCGTTCAGTGTTTCAACCGTTAGAAACTCAAGCGGTGGGAACAGGGGTGGATACCAAGTCGGCTCTGCGGAGCTCGCCAAGACAAAGCAAATTTTAGACAATAAGCACAGATCCTTTTTCTTCTCTCCCAGCTCAGCCATCCCCAGGGCAACCTCCCACTGGAGGACGCCTTCCGGAGCGCGCGTGTTTACACCTTCCCTGCACGGGGTGGAGGAGACAAGCGCTCGCGCACTCCGGGGGATTCCAAACCGTTACTCCGCCCGCCGGGGTGGGGCCAGCCCAACGGTCGAGCCTGCGCAGTGGGCCTGGCCGGCTCCGGGGCCCCAGCGCACTACAAGTCCCAGAAGGCAACGCTCTGCGGAGGCAAGCATCCGGCTTACCTGCCGCGAGCTTATTCCTCCGGCTGCTCTGCTCTCCCCCTCCCGTTTCCGGGAGTCTCTGCTCCGTAGTTAAAGGCTACCCTCTCTTGAAGCACGTGAGGAGAAGGCTCAGCAACCTTGACTTGGAAGCTCTTTGCTTAACTTCTTTGTCACCCTCTCCCCGAACTATGCCTGACTCCCTCACCAGAGTCGGGTAGTGGATAAGAGAGAGGGAAACCTGGGGAGGCCAAAGCCGCGGCAACTTGGTCGCACTTCCGCCTCCCGGGCTCCGGAAGGTAGAGCGCACGCGCTCCATGCGACTCCGGCGCGGTTGACTTCCGCTCCCACTGTGCCCTGCGAGCCGAATCATGGATCACACTGGTAAGGAGGCGGAGGCAGTGGGGGTCCCGGTTCCATGCCCCCTTGGCCGGCCTGGGACTGGCTGCCCAGTGGGCAGAGAGGCGATACGCTCGCCCTACAGCAGTGGGGGGTGGCGGTGAGAAAGAAATCTCACAGACCCCTCCCCGTGCCCGGCAAGGGCTTGCTGCTTCCCGGCCTACCGTCCGGTGTGGTACCTACAGCCTCGATGCCGGCAACAGCCGCTTCTCTGGTTCTGCTGAGCTTCCAGCCCAGACGGTGGGCGGCGCGGGCCTCGTGGGGACGAGAGAGCGCTGGCTCCTTTTTTTTTTTTTTTTTTTAATAAATCCCGGGTGCTCTGCTCTACGTATTGGGGAATGGCGGGTAGATTCCAATCTCAGAGTCGGGAAAGCCTCATTACGCTGGGAGTCGATGCGCGGGAGTGGGTTGTAGACTTCCTGCTGTCTCAGTCAGCCTTGGGCGGGTGCTGCGGTGGTCACTGCGGGTCGTTATTGTCTCTCCGGTCCTTCAAGGACTAGAGGTGGGAGGAGGGAGTGGGATATGGTTTTCGGAATCATACTCTGGAGTGGCTTTTCTCCCTGAGTCCAAAGCATGCCCCGCGCTTCGGCTGTGGTCCTTATTTATCATTTGGGGGCGTTTACAAAGGAGAGCTTAAATTCAAGGTATTCTCATTTCTTTCTCCAAGTAAGAATGACTCCGCTCTTCGTTGGTTGGCTTTTTCTTCTCTGTGGTTTTTGGATATTGAATGAGTGCACTTGGAGTTAGTGTTCCGTACAGTTCTATCTGCTGTATCGTAAGTAGGAAAACAGGATATGCCTTGTATTAAGTATTGGTTATGATGTTTTCAGTCATCAAATACCTACTTGATTTTGTACATATAGATATAAAATTATATCTCTATAAAATTTAGTGAGTGCTGGTCAGCATAATATATACTAGATACTTGTATGCCTGGAGATGGAATGATGGAATTGTAAACAAGACGGACTGAGTCCCTGACCTCATGGAGATTACATTCTGTTGGGGAAGAGAAGATAAGTTTTTGTTTTTTTTTTTGTTTTGTTTTGTTTTTTGTTTTTAAAACGTAAACATTACAGATCATGATGAGTGATTTGAAAAAAATAATGTCTGTGGTAAAGACTGAATAGGAGGAAGCTTCAGAGAGAATGGTCAGGGAGGGTCTTTCTGTAAAGGCAGTATTTATAAGCTGAGATCTGATGGATGAGAAGAATCCATCCATGGAATTAATCAGGAGGAAAGTGTTTCTAGGAAATACAAAGACTCTGAGGAAGGAAAACTTAGAGGTTAGTCAGCTGCAGCTTAGCAAGAAGAAAAGGGCCCTAAGAGATTGGAAAGGAAAGCAGGAGTCGGATCGTACAAGACTTTGAAGGCCATGGTAAAGATTTGATTCTATTTTAAGTGCAATGTGAAGCCACTGAACAGCAGTACAGGAGGAACATAATTTCTTTCCAAAAGACGATAGGTTGTTCATGCAGAATGATTGTAAGAGAGGGAAGGAAGAATAATAGAAAATACACAATTGAGATGGTGATTTCAGTAGACGAGAAGAGAGGCTCAACTTAGAGAAGTTGGCTTGGTTTAGAGAAAAGGGAAATGTGCAGATTCAATATTTTGGTGGTAGAACTCAAATAGGAGCTTTGTGAGAGAAAGTAGAGATGCCTAGGTTTCTGGTTTGACCAGCTAGGTAGTGTCTCTTATTAAGTTGGAGAAAACTTAGGAGGAGAACAGACTTGTTTTTTTTTTTTTAAGTGGTAAAGGTGAGACCTGGGAACTTGGGAACAAGATTTTGGATTGCTAAGTATGAGCTGTGTACTGAGACATAAAAGGGGAGATATCAGGTGGAGATCAGAGAAAAGATCTGGGTTGAAAAATACATATTTGAGACTTAGGACCAGATAGCTAATATTTTAAGGAATGAGGATGGATGAGATCACTCGAACGAGAATACAGAGGAGAAGAGGGCCAAGAACCAGGCTGTATGTAAGGAACTCTAGTATTTGGAAATTTTGTAGAATTGAAACTCTGGGACATTGGTGTTAGAGTAGCAAACATGCAACTTTAGCAAAACACTTATCATTAGAGCCTGTTACTAGAATTGGGGTTAAGCCCCTTCCACAGTTTAGAAGATGTTATGTTAGGAAGTAGTAGTATGGCTGGGTGTGTCTCTGAGTATTTATCTTAGTTCTCTAAGCTCAAATGTTGCCTAAGAAAAGAAAGAGTCATCCTGACATGAAAACATTCACAAATGAGCTGACCACTTAAAAATTAGTTCCTACTCAGATATCACTGCTGCTCCTTTTCTATTCTTTTTTTTTTTTTTTAACATTTTATTTCTAGGTAAGCTCAACACCCAACCTGGGGCTCCAACTTATAACCCCTAGATGAAGAGTTGCATGTTCTACCAACTGGGCCGGCCAGGTGCCTCTTTTTCTATTCTTTTAATTTTGTTATAAGTCATTGTCCTTGCTTCATACCAGGAAATGGTATCACATGCTGTATATTGACTGTGATTATCAACTTTGCAAAGATTCAGGTTTTCATGAAATTCATAAGCATGAATTTGATAACTATTTGAAGCACAAATAAAATCATTGGCAAGTTGAGGAAATGCCAGTTGGTTGAAGACATTATGATTAGGTAAGCATCTTAAAAGACAGATTTTAATGTCAAAGGATTAACAGAGGGTCTTGGGGAAATTGATGTAACCATTGAATATTATATGCAAAAATGACTGAATGTATGATCATGCTGAAAAGTGAAACATAAAATGAAGGCTATCTTGTAGTGTTCTAGTAGAATTTTGCCAGGAAAAACTACTCCAAGAAAGTCCAATTAACACTTGATTCATTCTTTGGTCATTCTAAAAATCAGCTCTTAGTCGTAACTGAAATCTAAATTTTGTAAAATATTTCTTGGTTCCTTTAATTCAGGATAAAATTCTAAATGAATATTTAAAAAAAATTATAATATAAAACTTTTATTCCTTTTTAAAGTGGATTCACCTTAACTGGCCTCAAAGAGGTGCCTGGCTGGTTCAGGCGGTAGAGCATGTGACTCAATCTTGGGGATTATAAATTCGAGCCCCACATTGGATGTAGAGATTACTTAAAAAGAAAATCTTTATAAAATGAAAAAGAGGGGTGCCTGGGTGGCTCAGTGGGTTAAAGCTTCTGCCTTCGGCTCAGGTCATGATCTCAGGGTCCTGGGATCGAGCCCCACATCGGGCTGTCTGCTTGGCAGGGAGCCTGCTTCCCCCTCTCTCTCTGCCTGCCTCTCTGCCTGCTTGTCATCTCTCTCCCTCTGTCAAATAAATAAATAAAAAATCTTTAAAAAAATGAAAAAGAAAAATAAATGACCAGTGATAGCTTTAGTTCTCATTTTCTGTGTAATATCCAAGAACTTTTGTGGTTACGGGCTTTATATTTTTAGTTGGTATATTCAAAAAGAAATCGTGCTGTATTTTCTGATTTTTAGTTAAAAAAAAAAAAAAAAGACAAACCCAGAATGATGTCACTTTTAAATGCTGTACTTTGTTTATGGGCTTGCAGTCTGTGAGGTAGGAGGCAAGGTGTTAAAGGGCAGTAGACTTCCTAAAAGTTGTGGGAGACTAAGCAAGCACCTGTTGTGACAAGTGTTCAGGATGGTGGGAAAAGGATTTGCCATAATGAAGTGTTGGTATTTTGGTCATTCCTTTAGGTAAAACCAATGAGCCCTTCTAATATCTGAAGGACAACACTGAACTGTCAAATCTGTCTACATTAACTTGCTTTTTTATTTTATTGAAAAATCAGGAATACCTTTGGAACAAGAAAAAAAATTGATTCATATCTACCCTTTGGCTATTACATTGCTTGTAGGTACTTTTACATAAATAGCTAGAATGGAAGCAGATGAAATACATTATTCAACTTAATACATTTCATGAAGTGTTGAAAGTTGACCAAGTTGGGTTTATCCTAATTCAGGAGTTTAGCTAACCATGTAATTCCTTTCCATGAATTTTTTTCTTTGAGGATTAGCTATTGTAAAAGTAATAGTAGAAGGTAGACTGAAAGATATTTAATTAATTATTAAGGACCTATTTTGAATTTTGTTCTAAATATTGTTCAGAAAGAGGGCGCCTGGCCAGCTCGGTCAGAAAAGCATGCGACTTCATCTCGAGGTTGTGAGTTTGAGCCCCATGTAGGGTATAGAGATTACGTAGATAAATAAAACAAAATAAATAAATATTGTTCAGAAAGAGTGCAGATTGATGTGAATTTAACATGTGTCTGTGATCCTAGTAGCCTTGGAGGTCATTAGTACTAGGTTACTTTCCAAATTTGGCTTTACTGAATGTAATGTGAACAGTGTGCCTGTCAGTCTTGATTGTACTATCTCCTGTGGGACCAGTTCAGTAATTTTTGCATTTAAAACATTACTATTTTTAAAAATTATTTTATTTGCATTTCCTATTTTAGGGCATTTCCCTTTGTGTCTTTAGTAGGTAAAGGTGAATATTTTCTGTATTGTAATATTTTGTCAGACTTGAAAAAAAGGGAGACAACCTTCAGATGGAGTCAGGTCTATGAAATAATGCTCCTATTACTCATGAGAAATGAGTTAATTTATTTCATAGCTAATAACAAGCAAAGACTTAGAAAGTGTCCCTTGTTTAGATCTAGTTTAATCACAGAAACCTTGCATTCTCCTAAACTCTAATTTTCCATTATGATGCTGTTCAGAATAACACACTCACATTATATCTCTAGAAAGGCTTTAGCACAAACACATTATTGCATGTTTCTACTATTAAATGGTGTAGTAATTTTTTCTGTTCTTGAATACTTTTTAGAAAAACTATTTTACACTTAAGGAAATAATCACCTTCCTTAAAGCTAAGTTCGTTTTCAAATGCATTAGTTATTTAATTTTGCCATTGTCAGTGTTAGTTTTGTGTTTGGTTTTGATTGTCCTAATGTAGATTCACTTCA
>CM052887.1:12952658-13041758 GCA_028534135.1 Potos flavus | reverse complement strand
CCCCCCCCCCCCCCCCCCCCGCCTGCCTCTCTGCCTACTTGTGATCTCACTCCTCTCTGTCAAATAAATAAATAAAATCTTAAAAAAAAAAAAAAAAAGACGGAAGTTCTTATCTTGGGCCTGTGAAGGGTTTTATGTTTTCTGTAAACTCTTCTGGAGTCATGAAAATTTGTATTTTCAACTTAGGGAGAGGTTCTGTAACTTTTGTCAACTTTTTAAAAGAGTTCTGTGTCTTAGAAAGCATTGCTTTAAGGTTTTATCCAGTATAGGGAAAATTAGTGTTTAAACTTATATAACATAATATTTAAAATCAGAGCCCAGATATTTAGCCCTTGATAATGTTGGGTGTGTGACTTTAATACCTGTGTCAGAATAATCTTCAAAAAAGGAAAACTGAAAGAAATCACAACTTTTTTCTTCTGACATAGATAATGAGTTACAAGGCACTAATAGTTCTGGATCATTGGGTGGTCTTGATGTTCGAAGACGAATTCCTATAAAGCTCATCTCCAAACAAGGGAACAAAGCCAAAACTGCACCTCGAACTCCAAGGACTATAAACAGGATGCCTGCAAAGGCTCCACCTGGTGATGAAGGTAATTTGTTTAAACTGAGAAGTCCAGAAGTCTTTCTTTTGTATCTCATTCCACCAAATAATCCATGTGATCTTATTTATTTGCTTAAGATCTTTTTTATCTTATTGTCTTCAATTTTTAGTCTTTTTGTTTGACTTCTCATTTTGGCATGTACTTTTCTCTTTATAATAGTTTTGGTTTTTTCATTTGCTATCGAAAGTAACCCTGCCTGTTGTTAAAAAAAAAAAAAAAAAAACCTAAATAATATTGCAGAAAACATAGTATTAAAAGTGAAATTTGTTCTTCTACCTTGACAATACTTCACCAAAATAATTTTTATAGTGACTTTTTAATGTATAACTGCCCTTTTTGCATGTAAGATGCATTTGAAATTTTGCTGTTTATCAGTATGTACAGATGTACTTATTTAAGAAAATAGGTTTAGATATTTTTTTATGGATGTGCCATAATTTAATAATTTTTCTAACTTTTTTGCTGTTAAAAACAATGTAGTAAATATTCTTGTACATATAGCTTAGCATGTATACTTGGCTTAGAATTTAAACTGCATGATATGGATATTTTATAACTTGATAGTTACTGTGCATTTTAGAATTTAATGGATATTGTCAAATAGCTTTTCAAAAAAATACATCAGTTTATATTCCCACACACTAATATTGGGACTATTAACATTTTAAAATTTTTGTTTTGATATACATTTCTTTAATAATGAGTGGGGTTATATATATATCTTCTCATAGTATTGGTCATTTCTTTTGCCTAGGATATACCTGTTCATATCCTTTAACCATTTTTTTTCCTGTTTTGTTGTCTTAAAGCTTTATTTTTATGAGTTCTTTACAAATTATTTTAGAAATCGGCTTTTATGAGTTCTTTACCAGTTAAGGTAGAGATTGGCTCTTTGTCATATATTGTGTATATTCACCATTTGTCTTTTGCATGTTATATATACAATTTTTATCGTATAGAAGTTTGAAGATTGTGCATAGTCAGATACCAATCTAGTCTTTCCTGTTATGACTTCTGGGTTTTATAAAATTCTTAGAAAGGCCTTTCCCCTATTTCATGAGCATAAAATAGTTTTCCCATCTTACTCTTCAGTAAGGGTCACAAACTCTTCACAGGGTCAGCAAACTATGGCATGTGGACCAAATTCAGCCTAGTTTTTTTTTTTTTTTAATTTTTTTTTTAATTAACGCATAATGTATTGTTTGCCCCAGGGTACATGTCTGTGGATCCTCAGGCTTACACATTTCACAGCACTTACCATAGCACATACCCTCCTCAATGTCCATAACCCAGCCACCCTGTCCCTACCCACCCCTACCCCCCAGCCACCCTCGGTTTGTTTCATGAGTTTAGGAGTCTCTTATGGTTTGTCTCCTTCCTGATCCCCTCTTGTTTCATTTCCCTCTCCCACCCCCCACAGCCCCCCTCCCTGCCTCTCGAATTCTTCATATCAGAGAGATCATATGATAATTGTCTTTCTCTGATTGACTTACTTCGCTTAGCATAATACCCTCCAGTTCCATCCACGTTGTTGTAAATGGTAAGATTTCATTTCTCTTGATGGCTGCATAGTATTCCATTGTGTATATATACCATATCTTCTTTATCCATTCATCTGTTGATGGACATCTAGGTTCTTTCCATAGTTTGGCTATTGTGGACATTGCTGCTATAAACATTCGGGTACACGTGCCCCTTCGGATCACTACATTTGTATCTTTAGGGTAAATACCCAGTAGTTCAGCCCAGTTTTTGTAGTCTTATTGGAACACAGCCATGGCCATTCATTTAAGTACTGTTTATGGCTGCTTTCACACTGTAATGGCATAGTTGAGTAATTACAAGAGACCAACACAGCCTAAAATATACACTTATCTAGCCTTTTACAGAAAAAGTTAGCTGGCATTGGAACATTTATGGACATATATTTGGTTAGTAAAAAAATAAGTGGAGTTTGGCTCTATTTATTTTTTCTCTAAAACAGCTAGCTATTTGTCCCAACTATTGAATGATCTGTCTTTTCTGTGCCAAATAGGAATCCTATCATTATCATACATTAAAGGTCTAAACATGTTTATGTCTGTTTCTAGATTTCTGTTCTATTCCAGCAATCTGTCTCTATTTCTTTTTGGAATCAAAATATTTTAATCATACCTCATATTATGGTTCCTTTTATTGTAGGGTATCTCTCCCCATCTGAACAAGTACATTTGAAGTCAAATGTTTTAAATTGTAGTGGTAGC
The DNA here is from genome assembly GCA_028534135.1 of Potos flavus. Lineage (NCBI taxonomy): Eukaryota > Metazoa > Chordata > Mammalia > Carnivora > Procyonidae > Potos > Potos flavus. The sequence continues at coordinate 13,038,907 of CM052887.1, read as the reverse complement.
AACTTAGGGCTGCTGCCACACTGTCCATAACCTAGGGTGCCTCCTCTTTGGTCTTTTTGGTTTCTTTTAATAATTTCTAAAAACTGCACAGTAATATGCAAATAAATTCTTGTTGTAATAATCTCACAAGGCAATAAAACTAAAACCGCCCTTCTATCCTTTTCCTCTCAGATATCCCTTCATTCCCTCTCCTCTCACTCCCCAAGCCTACACCCCTTTCTAGAGGGAACTGTTACCATTCTCCCTTAATAGAGCAAACTGAGGCTGAAGATAATTTTTTAATACTTTAGATTCACTTATTTGGAGTAAAAAAATAATAAGTGATTCGTGTTTTTCCTAGGCATTGATCAAAATAGGGAGTTTTGGGTGCTGTTGTGATACCTTTATGATACTTATATGATTATATATGTAGTTTTAAGGATGGGAATACAGGTTGAACTACTCTGAAAAATGATTACGTGTTCCTCATTTTCTTGTCTGTTGTTTTATGCAATAATTTTCTGCATTTTAGGTAAATAAGAGAAATTGATTTTCCTTATTTTGAGTTTTAGATGGCAGCAGCTTTTATAAGGTATAAATGGGCCTTATAAGACTTATTTAAGGTCACTCATTTGTGACTTTATAAAAACACTCTTTGAGCTCTACTTTGTATTGGAGATCATTAGCCTCTCACTGAGTGTCTATATCAGCTTTGAAAAATCCTTGCATCATTGTATTTGTGTGTATGTCCATGGACCTGTCCATACACAGGTGCTGTAATTTAGCCATGTGGGTAAAGTTAAAATTTGTGTGCTTGGGCTGCTCTGTTTACCAGTTCTAGGGCCAAAAGAGACATGAGAAGCCTGGCGTTTTGGAGGGATAGATGTGTCTTCTCAGCTTTACTTTAGGTAATTGGATTCTACCTAGAATTACCATCAGACTATCGGTTGGTTTTCTGTTCTTTTGTATGCGATGAGAAGATTACAATCAGGGTCAGAGAATTTGAGCCCATTTGATCTTCATAACTTTATCGGAATATGCAGTGTAGAGGAGGATACTTGTGAATAGATATGATATGGCTTCTGCTGTTTGGTTGATAAACCAGGGAGAGGTTTTAACTGAAAGGATGAAGTATGAGTATGTTGTTGTTTCTAAAATCAGGCTCAGTTTTAAGACTGAAGGAGAGGATACCTAATTTAAGTCGAAAGAAGAAAACCTGCAGAATTCTTTGTTTCCCTTATATACTTTTGGCAATAAAATCAGCCACTTGCAGCATGATACCACTTTTTAGGTAGATTAGAATAAGTGGTGATCAGTATCTTAAAAGTTTGTGGAACAAATGTGATGATGGTAATTAGTGAAGTTTTATGCTAGGGATAGTCTGATGAGTTAATAAGAGCACTTGAGTGGGAATGAAGAGTTCTGAGGTCTGTTCCTGGCTCTACCACCAATCTGAGTTATTATGGGTCTCCAAACTACAATATTCTCAATTGTGAAGTAAGAGAGTTGGACTAGATGGTTGCCAAGATCATTTATAGCTGATATTTTAAACTCGATTTAAACTAGTGTTGATTATCTTGTCCCTTAGAAGAGCTTTGGAAGGAGTCAGATAGGCTTTTCGGTGAACAGGTCTGTGGTACTATGTACATGTACTTCCAAAATGAAATTTAGGGTGTGAAAATTTAATCTTTAACACTTTCTTTTCTCAGAAGGATTTGATTATAATGAAGAAGAACGGTATGACTGTAAAGGGGGCGAACTGTTTGGAAATCAGAGAAGATTCCCTGGACACCTTTTTTGGGACTTCCAGGTATAACTAAAAATAAAAAATTTTATTAGAACAATAAGAACAATCAGAATACTTAAAGAATGGTTTGAACTTTTATTACAGCTATTGCACTTTTTGGAGCATTCAAATGATGTGTTTATTAATGCCCTGTTTCTACTATTTTCAAAAATAATTTGAAGTAATTTTCAGTAAAGTCAAGTAAAATCAATAACCATAAACACTAAGAGAAAAAAAGCCTAACAGTGGCACAGCTAATGATATGGAACATATGGGAATTATACCAAAAAAACCCTTAATGGTTCTAACAAATTTTATAAATACTAACCAATTCATTGCATAAATTTTAAATATAATTTTTAAAAATGCTTAAAAAGGAAATTTTAATTATATCATTTCAACAGATAAACATCTTAGGTGAAAAGGATGATACACCAGTACATTTCTGTGACAAATGTGGATTGCCTATTAAAATCTACGGGCGAATGGTAAGTATTAACTAAATTAAATGTTTTAATTTACTTTTACTAAATTAAAAGTTTAGTAAGTGATAAATGTTTTATCACTACTTAATGACTAAGTTTGTGACATTTTTAAATAAGTATGAAATAGCTAAGGGAAATTTTGGGATAACATGCATTTAATTGACAAATTCTTGAGTTACTTGAAAAATACTAAGGAAACTAACTTCTGAAAACTTCTTTGGACTGTTTGATACTTGTTAGTGTACATTTATTACAGTTTATTAAGGAAAAATGTTTTTTTTTCTTGTTTAAAGAATAAAATCAGTTACTTGTTTCCGATGGCTATAATTTTTAATGTAAACTAATATTTAGAATTTTGGAGAATTGAGTTCTTTTCATTAAAAACAAATACAACCCCCAGCTGTAATTTTATAGTAATTTAACACACCATCCCTTAAAAAAAGATATTTTTACATTTGTGTTTGAAAAAAAATTGAACTCAGTAACATATCTGCTGGTAGAGGACATAAATTATACTCTCTTGCTTTGCTGTATAACATAACTAAATAGTAGTAATGGATTGTGAATTTTAAAATGGTTTAACATCATTTTTCCATTTCCTTCTGATTAATTTTAGATTTTTATAAATTCATTAACTGCCAGAGAAAAATGCTACTTAAATGTAGGAGATATTTGTTATTTTATTGCTTTGAAATAGTTTCAGCAGGAATAGGATAAGATAAAACATGGTTATGGTATTCTTTGGGAGCTTTTTTGAAAATTATTTTTTTAATTTAAAATTTTTTTTTATTTTTAATTGAAGTATAGTTGACATTAAATTAGTTTCATGTGGGAACCTGGGTGGCTCAATCATTAAGCATTAAGTGTCTGCCCTCAACTCGGGTCATGATCCCAAGGTCCTGGGACGGAGCCCTCCATCGGGCTCCCTGCTCAGTGGACAGCCTGCTTTTCCGTCTCCCACTCCCTCTGCTTGTGTTTCCTCTCTCGCTGGGTCTCTGTCTGTCAAATAATAAAATCTTTAAATAAATAAGTTTCAGGTGTACAACATAGTGGTTTGACAATTACATACTTACACTGTGCTCACCATGATCAGTGTGGTTGCCATCTTTTACCCAGCAAAGTTATTACAGTATTATTGACTATATTTCAATATTGTATAATACAGTTCAATATATTTCAATATTGATTATGCTGTGCTTTTCATTCCTGTGACTTGTTTGTTTTATAACTGGAAGTTTGTACCTCTTAATCACCTTCACCTATTTTGGCACGACCACTAATGTGTTCTCTGAATTTATGACTGTTTCTCTTTTTGTTGTTGTATTTGTTTTGTTTTTTACATTCTACATGTAAGTGAAATCATACGATATTTGTCTTTCTCTGTTTTTTTTTTGAAGATTTGTTTAGAGAGGGAGAGAGGGTGTGTGCTCATGAGCAAGGGGGGCGATGTGGGGGCTGAGGGAGAGAAGCAGACTTCCTGGTGGGTGTGGAGCTTGACGTGGGGCTCAGTCATGACCCTGAAATCGTGACCTGAGCCGAAATCGAGTCAGATGTTTAACCGACAGAGCCACGCAGGTGCCCCTGTCTTTCTCTGGACTAACTTGACTTAGCATAACACCCTCTGGGTTCATCCACATTGTTGCAGATGGCAAGATTTAATTCTTTATAAGTATATATCTTTTATTATCTGTATTTTTATTATGTGTATTATTTATTATTACTTTTTATCATATTATTGTTTTTGTATTATTTGTTACTTTATTATAATTTTTAAATATTCCGTTGTGTATATGTACCACATCTTCTTTATCCATTTATCTATCATTAGACAACTTGGGTTGCTTCCATGTCTTGGCTGTTATAAGTAATGTTGCAATAAACATAAGGGTGCATATGCCTTTTCGAATTAGTGTTTTTCGTTTCCTCAGATAAATTCCCAGAAGTGGAATTACTGGATCATATGGTACTTCAAATTTTAGTTTTTTGAGGAACTTCCATACAATTTCCACAGTGCGCCAATTTACATTTCTACCAACGGTGCAACGGGGGTTCTTTTTTCTCCACATCCTCACCAACACGTTCTTTCTTGTCTTTTTGATACTAGCCATTAAGACAGATGTAAGGTGATATCTCATTGTGGTTTTGATTTGCATTTCTCTGATGATTAGTGATGTTGAGCATCTTATCACATGCCTATCGGCCATCTGTCTTCTTTGGAAAAATGTTTATTCAGGTCCTCTGCCCATTTTTAATCAGGTTATTGGGTGGTGTTTGGTTTTATGTCTGTTTGTTTTGGTATTGTATGAGTTCTTTATGTGTTTTAGGTCTTAACCCCTAATTGGATATATTATTTGCAAATTTCTTCTCCCAGTCAGTAGGTTGTCTTTTTGTTTTGTTGATGGTTTCCTTTGCTGTACCAAAGCATTTTAGTTTGTTGTAGTCCCAATTATTTATTTTTGCTTATGTTTTCTTTGCCTGGGGAGACATCTAGAAAAATGTTGCTAAGATTGCTCTCCAGAAAATTGCTGCCTGTATTTTCTTTTAGGAATTTTACAGTTTCATGTCATACCTGTAGCTCTTTAATCCATTTTGAGTTTATTTTTGTGTGTGGTATAAGAAAGTGGTCCAGTTTCGTTCTTTTCCTAGCTGTCCAGTTTCCTATCACCATTTCTTGAAGAGACTGCGTTTCCCCCATTGTATATTTTTGCTTCCTCTCTCCTAGATTAATTGACCATATGAGCATGGGTTTATTTCTGGGCTCAGTTCTGTTTCATTCATTTGTATCTGTTTTGTGCCAGTACCATCCTGTTTTAATTACTACAGCTTTGTAGTTTAGTTTGAAATCTGGGATTGTAATACCTCCAGATTTGTTCGTTCTCAAGATTACTTTGGCTATTCGGGGTGTTTTGTGGTTCCATACAAACTTTAGGATTTTTTGTTCTAATTCTGTGAAAAATTGCATTGAATCTATACATTGCTTTGGATAATGTGGGCTTCATCAGGAGCTTTACATGCTAGGAACCACAGGATGAGACTCATAGTGTTTATTCTTCCAGAAAGTGTAAGCAGATGCATATGTATACATTTATTGGGGAAAGGGCCAAAGTTTTCATTTATTCTCAAAGGGCTTTGTTATTGAAAAAGGTTAACTGTTGCTTTTCTAGTACTTATTCTAGGCTTTAATAAATTTTTTTTTTGACAAATAGTTCTCAAGTGCCTTCTATGTCTGTTTTTTATGGAAATATTTTAAATTCTCTTGTGCTTAACTAATATGTCTCTGTTCACAGATTCCATGCAAGCATGTTTTTTGCTATGACTGTGCTATTTTACATGAAAAAAAAGGAGATAAGATGTGTCCAGGGTAAGATTATCATTATATTTTTCAATAATAAAGCTTGTGATGGGATGAAGTGTAATCTAGGTTAAAGGTCAGGGTATGATGTAAGTTAGCAGCAGGATATCAAATATGCAGACATGGCTAATCTTTCTTTGTGAGCCCAGAGTCGGCCTTAGCCTTCTCCTTAGGATAGGGTTAGGTAGCTATTATCTGTCAATTCAGATTGGCCAAAACAAAATACATTTGTCATCACAAAATGAGTGTTATAAACCAAAAGAGTTATTTTGTTTTTTTGTTTTTTGTTTTTTTCCTGATTTGACACTGGAGAGGTAGTATCAACCAGTGATTGAGAACGGAGACTTTGGAATTAGAATTCCTGGCTTTAGATCCCTATTCTGCCACTTATTAGCTATGTGACAGGTTGTTTCTTCATCTTTAAAATGGAGCTAAAATAGTACTACCTCCCTGTGTTGTTGTTAGAACTAAACTAGTATGTGTATATGTAGTACCTAGTATATAATAAGTACTATGTTAAGTATAAGCTCTTATTTATTGCCTTCAAATCCTATTATTTGTGTCTCGAGTACATCTTAGGGCACCATCATGGCATCAGCTCAAACAAGTTATGAAGAAGATCTAGAGGTATTGGTTGATATTGATCCAGTTTGAGATGGTCTTGAAAGATCCGGAATAAATTGGGAATTTTTATATCCACTTAGAACCCCTGATAGAAGGCTTGAGAAAGCTTTGTGACAAACTTCCTTGGAACAACTGTAGGCTTCTGAGATTTTATAACCTGTGTCAGAAGCTATCCCAAGATTGGTAGTATTGGTTGATAACAGAATTATGGACAGTTGTAGGAGGATTGGCATCACTGAGTAAGAAAGGATGATTCACTAAGTGTTCTAATATTAATACTTAATAGGGAATTTAGTTTTCAAGATACTAAGAGTAACTCTCCAGTAAGCACCTCACTGGTTGGCCCTTAGCTATTTGAGAACATAAGCCTCTTTGGCTTACCAGACTCAAATCAGAAAGTGAAGAAATAGCAACCCAAGCTTATAAATACCATATATTGTCGCTTTTAAGCATCACCCAAAACAAAGTGCCTTACATCCTGTTACTGTAGAGATACTTCTGAATTTATAGCAAATTAGAAGCAAAAAATGAGAACTGTGCCAAATGGCCACTCATGGGAAGCCTGCTAGGTTCGAGGAGTGCCAGCCAGCCTTACAGCAAGGATAGAAATGTGGGTACAACTCAAAATCAAGAATGTAGAGCCATTTAATATCTTCTCAGATGACCCAGCACACATACTCCACGATCATAGCTTATATCTGTGCAAACGTAGTGCTGAACTAGTGATTCAGTCCTTCCCTTTTATTGTTTCATTTATCCTATAGAATATTCTTTTAAGTAGGGCAAAGTAGATTAAAAAAACCATTGTGAGTTAGGTAGAGTGCATGTTTTAACCCCATGGTGCAGATGAAGAAATAAACAAAAAGATTAAAAGACCTCTCCAACAGAGCCAGTGCTTGACCCTACTTCTGATACCTGGTTCAGTCCTTTTTTCCTATTTCAAAAAGACTCGAAAGGCAAGTGTGGATTAAATACAATGAATGAAAAAGAGTTATAATTTTGACCCTGAGTCAGTAAGAAAATGTTGAGTTAAATTTAGTGCTTACAGCTTAGAAGGGAGTGTGTAATACTTTTTAGTAGTGAAATTGTCTGGTAATTCTTCCTGAAGGGACTCTGGATAGTCAGAGTTTGAATTGAAGTTGTTGACGTTGTTGAATGTTAGGAACTCTGATGAGTAGGATGATCATACTTGTTTGGGTAGTACTCACAGCATCTTCTGCGTCGTCTTGTTTGCTCAGCATGTACTTATTGCTCAGTAAATACCAAATAAGTTTGGATTCCATGACTATGACAGATATTCGGTTTATCCTTTCTGTATATTTTTGCAAATGGATGCAAAGCATAGAGTTGTTTGAGACAATCAAATCGTTCTAGGTCTTAGGAAGACTAGGTATTTTCTTAAAACATGCTCTGTTTGATGAGCACTTGTCATGTTTTCTTGTATTAAGAGTTCTGAGTTTGGTGGAAAAGCTGATTCTTAATAGGGAACAGACCACAGAGCGGGAGAGATTAAAGGTTCATTTACAGTAACTGTAGCTTTTAGTTGTGCACCTCTGCAGTATTTTCCACAACTGATTTTGGAAACAGACATATCTGTGAAATTACGTGCGTTATTTTTATCGTCTGCTTTCAGTAAATTGTCTTTTTTCTCCCTTCTAATTTAGCTGTAGTGATCCTGTGCAGCGAATCGAGCAGTGTACACGAGGTTCTCTCTTCATGTGTAGCATTGTGCAAGGGTGCAAGAGAACGTACTTGTCTCAGAGAGACTTACAGGCTCATATCAACCACCGCCACATGAGAGCTGGAAAACCTGTTACCCGAGCTTCACTTGAAAGCGTCCATCCTCCTATTGCCCCACCACCAGCCGAAATCCCCGATCGCTTTATAATGCCGCCAGACAAGCACCATATGAGCCATATTCCGCCAAAGCAGCATATCATGATGCCACCGCCCCCTTTGCAACACGTGCCACACGAGCACTATACTCAGCCACACGAGGACATCCGTGCTCCTCCTGCAGAGCTGTCCATGGCTCCACCTCCACCTCGTTCGGTCAGTCAGGAAACCTTTCGTATTTCAACAAGAAAACACAGCAATCTAATAACTGTCCCTATTCAGGATGACTCAAATTCAGGTGCTAGAGAACCACCACCTCCTGCCCCAGCACCTGCTCACCACCATCCTGAATATCAGGGCCAACCAGTGGTATCGCACCCTCATCATATTATGCCTCCACAGCAACATTATGCACCACCCCCACCTCCTCCACCACCAATAAGTCATCCAATGCCACATCCTCCCCAGGCCGCAGGTACTCCTCACTTGGTGTATAGCCAAGCTCCACCTCCACCAATGACCTCTGCTCCACCACCAATCACCCCTCCCCCTGGACATATTATTGCCCAGATGCCACCTTATATGAATCATCCTCCTCCAGGACCTCCCCCACCTCAACATGGTGGTCCACCTGTAACTGCACCCCCTCCTCACCATTACAACCCTAACTCTTTACCCCAGTTCACTGAAGATCAAGGAACTCTGAGCCCTCCATTTACACAACCAGGGGGAATGAGTCCTGGTATATGGCCTGCACCAAGAGGGCCACCTCCTCCTCCACGAATGCAGGGTCCGCCTTCTCAAACCCCACTTCCTGGACCACATCATCCAGATCAGACAAGATATAGACCGTATTACCAATGATTAATAGTCCTTTGAACTGAAGATATGATGAGGAAAACAAACAAACAAACTTATGTATAGTCAATCTTTTAATTAAGCTTTGACTGTTCGGGGGAAGAAAGAGTACCTCTTACTGAGGTGACCGCAAAACATTTAGGGTCTTGTCTCTTAAAATGGTTTTAAATCTTGACCTTAGGATTGACTTCAAGTACTATACTGTAGTGCAGAGAAGTGGCTCAGTTGAGCACAGCTATATTTTAACAACTTTGTTCCCCTAGTGTGGTAAATTGACCCAGAGGTGACCATTTGTAAAAAATTTGAGAATTTTTCATTGTTCCATTTTCAAAAATACGGCTTTTGTTAAATCCGACGTTTAGTTTTTCTTGTGATACATTTTGTTAACCTGTGTAAAAGGATTAAATTTCAAAATGGTTGTAAAAATGCTATTTTTATGTGAATTTAAGTGCAGCCACATACTGTTTTTTAAAACCATATGTTTTACCACTAATTCCCAAAGTTACAATAAAATCCTAAAAGTAAAAATCTACTAGAATTTACTGTAAGGCAGACTGTTAAATGGTAGAGAATTATTTCACATTTTAGGCACTGAAATTTTGAGGTATATTAAGTATATAATGCACTTCACTTGGATGCCTTTTCGTTTTTAGGCAGCCTCAGGAGCACCAAAATACATTGGAATTCCATATTTATGTTCGTAATATTAAAAGGCATTAGTAGTTATTTGGGAAGATACGGCCAAAGCAATTGACTCTACAGGCTCCAAGCTGTTGGGGGATACTGTTACTTGTTAATGCTTTCTACCGAATGGTTGGAATCACATGATGCACCACATTTACTAATCTTAAGTAACATTATTTTATAGAACTGTTTAAAACTGTGTTATTTAGATGAAGTGTGTTCTACTCTGCTCATTGTCTTAAACTTAAATATTTAGGGCTGTATAGGCTTTGTATAATTCCTCATTTCCTGGTAGAGTTTGATCTGTGCTTTGAGTGGGTTCTTGTCTATTGGGTTTTAAAGTACAATTTGAATGCTTTCGAGGAATACTGTATTAATGAAGGACGTTCTTGTAATCACAAACTTGCATTGCTCAGGTTTCATTACTGTGTGATAAGGTTTTTTTCTCTAACTTGAAATTTTAAAACTTAATTATTTCCTATGCCTTTCATTGGTTAAGCACTATAAAATTTGGAACATTTTAAAAGGGAGTCAACAGTGCAGACCACCAGACGATTTGGTATTGGAGAAAAGTAATGACTAAATTGTGAATTTCAGAGCTTTATAAGGTGCCTTTAGAGTCAGCTTTTGCATTATAGGGGCTTGTTACAGTCCAGCTAAGATGACCACTTACGTTTTATACAGAACTCATATGTATAAATCAACACCCTTAGGATATTGTTTTATATCCTTTAAATAAACCCCTGTGAAGTATTTCCTCCCCCCTAAAATGGTGCATAATATAAACATGAAAAATGTAGTATGCAGATATCATTTATTAAATAGTTTGTAGTGCATAAATTTAGAACATTTTTTTTTTGGCAAAGGGTGAACTGATGGCTAATTTACCATTCAATTCTGTCAGATACAGGCAAAAAACAATTTCTCATCTTGGATCTTCAGATGCAGAGGCATCTATGAACTTAGAGCTGAAGTTAGAGATGATATCAATGATCATTTCAACCTTGACCAGCTGAAAATAACGAATATGCTTTTTTTTTAAGTTAATTGAGTGATTTTTCACATCTAGCAATTTGAGAGTCCAGTGTTAATGCAATAGATGTAGTGAGAAATTCTTGTTACTAGAAGCGTGGGAGTGAAGTATGAACTAGTGTGAAATGGTGGTGGTGAGTGCTTCTATCATATTACTGTAGGTACTTGGACTGGTGCAAACTTGATTCCTTTTCATGCCCCTGTTTAGGAGCTGTTAAAATATTACTGTTGAAAACCCAATACCATTCTTTGTTTCTAGTGATAAGAACATAGCCAAATTCACTTCAAAGCTTTTCAGCTATCTCTGAGGAGCTCTCCTGTTTTTACCGCTAGAGTTGAACGTGGTATGAAACCACTTAGCCTATGTATTGGACAAAAACAATTAGTATCATGATAAACTTCCACATGTTTAAGAGAATTCTCATAGACTTTAAAAAAAATGATTTCAGTTAGGTTTAAAAAAATATGTGTTATGCAGGGAGGCAGATCAGATGAATGTGTTGTAGCAGACAAAATTTTTAAATGGTGTTAGACTTGAATTCATCCAGTTGTTGTTTGAATGAGGGTGGGTGGGTAGAAGGATAACAAAATTACTGTTAGTGTTTCTTTCCTTAAGGAAAAAGATGTGAATCCCAGCCTTATTTCAGGGAAGCTTTTGAAGCTATGATGGACATAAGTCTAAATTAAATGTATGTATGTTTCATTATATTGCTCTTAAGACTACTGAGGTGGCAGTTTAATTCTTAAAAACAATAAAATGGAAGCATAAATACTATTTTGCCTAGATGAATTTTTACCTAATGATGACACATTTGGGAGAATGCAAAGCTTTCTGTGTTGATGTGTTGATACAACTTTTACAGTAAAATTAGATTCACTTTCTTTGAGATGAAACCCAGCAAGTCGAATGTTAATATTTCTTCAGTGGCATGCTTGTTCTCAGTATAATACAGTATTTGGGGAACTATCAGTTGCAAAAACCATGAGAAACTATATCCATTTTGCCCTGTAAAAACCATTTGCTCAAAATTATTGTGTAAATACTAACTAGATGCCAGTGAAACATAAGTGGAAAAGATAATCTGAACGTAATTTTTTAACTCACGTTAAATAACTTTACTATATGAGGTATACAGAGCTGCTGTAGACTTTGTTCTAACATACGGGAAGAGTGTCTTACCTCTTTCTGGAAAAGTCCTATAGTCCAATCTCATGAACATTTTGAAAGTCCTATATTATAAGTACAGTTGACCCCGAACAACATGGGAATTAGGGGTGCTGATCCCCCTGCACAGTCAAATCCATGTATAACTTTTGACCCCCCCAATTTTAATAATAGCCTGAATATATACACAGTTGATTAATACATATTTAGCATATTATTTGTATTATATGCTATATTCTTACAATGAAGCTAGGAAAAAAATGTCTCCAAGAAAGTTATAAAAAAGAGAAAGTACAGTACTGTACCATATAGAAAAAAAATCCATGTAAAAGTGGACTCACGCAGTTCAGACCCCTGTTGTTGAAGGGTCAGCTGTACATGGAAAAAATCACAAGTACCTAGAACAAAAATAATACTTTTCTAATTATTAGATTAGCCATCAAATATTGATGTTAATTGAGGAGGTTTGATGTAATCATACTCAAACACACTATATTTTGACCAAAGTGGATTTATTTTTCTTCACTGGTTTGTAACTGTAATCTGTTAAATTTTGGCCTAGAAACTAAGTAGAATTTACTTATTAACGATATATGCACAATCTAATAAAGCAATATTGGATATACTTCGCTTAAAGGGGACAGAGAGGTAAGCCAGTGAAAATACTTGATATTAATAAAAACATTTGGATTTTCAAACAATTTTTGTTTTGATTCATGCCCCTTCAGTTTTCTGTCTTTGAGGGGAAAAGTGTTAAGACAATTTTTTATTATTTTATTTTATTATTATTATTTTTTTAAAGATTTTATTTATTTGATAGAGAGAAAGATCACAAGCAGGCAGAGAGGCAGGCAGAGAGAGAACGGGTAGCAGGCTCCCCGCCAAGCAGAGAGCCCGATGCGGGGCTCGATCCCAGGACCCTGAGATCATGACCTGAGCCAAAGACAGAGGCTTTAACCCACTAAGCCGCCCAGGTGCCCCGATTCTTTTTTTTTTTTAAAGACAATTCTTAAAGCAGTATTTTAGTGTTAAAATTTAATTTTCCCATCTCCCTATCTTTAAGAATTACAAATTTTTAAGCATTACAGAATCCCAGAATTGAATAGGTGATGGGTTTAGTTCTCACGCATGGGCAGGACCATGTCTTGTTAAAAATCTAATATTTTGAAATGTTACTCTATGACTAAGAATATCCCATTTCTATTCTAAATAGTTGTAGGCACCAATTTTCATATTGGATTAAGCCCACTTTCTATTAATCTACCTTTAAAATTGCTCTCCTTTTGCCTGCCTTCAGATTGAAAAATTCTGCTCCCTTTTACTTTTCTTCCTAAGCATTACTTTCAAACCTTTAATTTTTTGTTTTAATATTGGTATTTCAATTACATAAGTAATAAATCTTTTGGGAAAAATAGAACACATTAATGCTACAAATAAAGGTATAGATCCCCTTGCAATGAACATTGCCCTTCCGGAGATAAATACTGTTAAACAGTTTTGGTACATATTATCTATCTATAATCATTTTAGTTGCAGAGCTGACAACTATAAATAGGCTCCATGCTCTGGTTCAGCATCTTTTTTTTTTTTTTTAAGATTTTATTTATTTATTTGACAGAGATCACAAGTAGGCAGAGAGGTCGGCAGAGGGAGAGAGGAAAGCAGGCTCCCTGCTGAGCAGAGAGCCCGACGTGGGGCTCCATCCCAGGACCCTAGATCATGACCTGAGATGAAGGCAAAGGCTTAACCCACTGAGCCACCTGGGCGCCCCTGGTTCAGCATCTTAATCCATGGTAAATGTAGTATTTCATGACTGGTAATAAACATAGACTGAGCACCTACTATGTGGGATCTAAACCATTCACTCATTCACTCATTCATTCATTCATTCATTCAAGTATGTGCTTGACAGTATTCTAAGCACTTGGGGTGCAAAGTCTTCAGAGATAGATAATCGACAAATTTCATTACATAACATGTTAGAAGTGTGATAAAATTCTATGGGATGAAGGAAAAGTAAAGATAATCAGGCGGTGGGAGGTTTGCAATTTTAAAGTCGTGTGGTCTGGGTAGAATTCACTGAAAAGAACACATTTGAGCAACGATTTGAAGTAGACGAGAGTCTTAAAAAAAAATTCTTTAAAACGGGTGCCTGGCTTGGTTGGTAGAGCATGCGACTCTTGATCTCAGGGTTGTAAGTTCGAGCCCCACATTGGGTGTAGAGATTACTTAAAAAATTTTAAAAAAATCTTTGAAGTAGGTGAGAGTTAGCCATGTAGATACCATGGGGTGGGACTTTCTAAGCAGTCTGTAAAGGTCAAAGTGGGGGCTGCACCTGGCATATTTGGGGAACAGCAAGGAGATTGGATTGGAATGAGTGAGATGAGCGGGAAGAGGAGGTCAGAGAAGTAAAAACAGAGGGAATGGGGAAATCACAGGCTTTCTGGGCCATCATAAACTTTGACCTTACTCTGACCTGTGAAGCCTTCGTGGGGTTCTGAGGAATGATCTGGTTCTTTTTGGAAGGATTATACTGGCTCCGTGTTTGGAAAAGATGAGGAAGGTAAAGAGAGACTAGTCAGAAGGTTTTAATAATTTACACAGAGGATGATGGTGGTGCTTGTGGAAGGATGAATATATAAAATAATAAATATACATGATGTATAAAAACGTAATAAATTTATGTGCATAAACTAAGCAGTATATGTGAGATATGGGTATATAATGGTGAACAAAATAGATATGGTCACTGCTCTTTAGGAGCTTACATTCTAACTCATCTAGAGATTTTTCTTGGTAATCATTCCTAAATTTTTCTCAAAAGATTTCTTATATTCTTTTTCAAAGGATAGTAGCCAAAAAAAAAAAAAAAAGAATTTTCTTAAAAAATGTATCATGAAAATACATGTACACATACAGCCATAATGAAAAAGAAGTATTAAGTTTATTAGATTCTGGACATTTATATTATGTTCCCTACTAGCTTTTCTGGGTACACTTTTTAAAAAGATTCTATTTATTTATTTGACAGAGAGAAACAGCAAGAGAGGGAACACAAGCAGGGAGAGTGGGAGAGGGAAAAGCAGGCTTCCCACGGAACAGAGAGCCTGATGCGAGGCTCGATCCCAGGAATCTGGGATCATGACCTGAGCTGAAGGCAGACGCTTAACGACCGAGCCACCCGGGCGCCCCTCTGGGTACATTTTCATTGTACAACACTAAATTAGCAGCTTTGAAACAAATTTGTAGAATGCACCTATATTGTTCCTGTGTTTAGTTTGCCTTGTGCTAGATCAGTTTTTAGACAGGTGTTAATTTCTTTTGGGAGGTGATACTTCCTAATTATTAAGGAGCCTGGCTCTGGAGCTGGACTGTCTAGGCTGAATCCTGACTACTACCTGCAACTGTATGATAAACTAATTACTTACCCTCTTTGAGCCTTGCTTTAGTTTGCTTTTCTAAAAAATGGGGACAAATGTAGTACCTACCTTATGGTGTCTGTGTTGATAATTAAATGAATCGATTCTAGATAGATCTTAAAAGTAGAGTCGATAGAATTTCCTGACAGATTTTTCAACCTAAGCAGCTGGAAGGATGGAGTTGGCATTAGCTGCGGCAGTAAAAGATGCTGGTAGAGCAGACTGGGGGGAGAAGGTCAGTAGATTGATGTGCAGATGAAGATGGCAGAAAAATGAATGAAAGACTCTCATGGTCTGTTCTTGTTTATGCAGTGTATGGTCAAGAACATTTCATTTACATTTCCAAGTGGTAAGCTACTGCATTTAGACAAGAATGTGTATCAAATACTCAAATAATCATTACAAAAATTTTAAGGATAAACTGCTCAGTATGTATTAGCGTCAACCTTTTTTAATTTCAGTAACGTATCTGTCTCTTCACGAGTTGTTCTGTTTCCCAGTTGCATCACTGGATATCCTCTTCCCTTCAGTGCTTGCCCTGACTTAATGTAAGTTTTCTTTTTGTCTTCCAACATGATTTCTTGGCCTTTTCCTAAATCAGGTATCAGATTTTTGTACCTGTTCCCAATATTTGCTCTGAGTCAGGCAAGGAGAGGCCCAACCCCATGTGTTCCCATTACCCAAAGCATATCCACTTTAGAGGCCTGGGAGAAAAAACGTTTAAGGGTGAGGACAAGCGAACCTCTAAGATGTTAAGGTTGAATAGATTGAAATGGGGGCACAAGGCTTGGGGTGCTCCATGTTACCGTGATTAGCAAGAAGGGTATAAAGAGCACCTTTATTTGGGAAGATGCAGACATCAGCCATAATCCTACATCAGGCTTTTGCTCCATTCCCAAGCCAAATGATCAGTAAAACAGGCTTATGTTTTCAATTTCCACTCCCTGACCTCTACAAAGAACTCTTAACTCGACATTCATGGAGTAGCCTTACATAAATGCATGGTATAGAAATCCTATATAAAGTGTGTGTGTGTGTGTGTGGGTGGGTGGGTGTGTGCTGTGTTCCCTAAAGTCTGTAGGGTGGATGAAGCTCTGTAAGGTATCTATGACTCAAAAAGTTAAGAGCTGTTGCTTCAAAGAGTGCTTATATTCTAGTTTTAAAGAGTAGCTATGTTAAACCTTTGTTTTATCTGACTGTCATTGATTTTAAGTCTAATAGACTCAGTAAAGACACTAATAGCGGATAGAAGGGTCCTTTGACAGTAAACCTTTAGAGGTGAAATCTAAAACAATTGGGACTTTTCCCATTGACGAAGTTATTTTTTACGAAGTTACAAAATTATTACATAAAATAAATACAACTTTGCATCAAGAACAATGCCAGCAAAAAAGAAGCATGTGTGCTGAATCTCATCCTCCAGCTAAATTGAGCTCTCGAGTTGTTACTCTGCCTTGTGAGTTACAAATCACCAGCAGTGAAGAGTCAGACTTTGTCCTACTATCTTTTCTTTCCTCTAAGACCAGGAAGAGCTCGTTACCCATCATGTTTTCTCTGCTTTTCACCTTCCTGCTTTTTCATTTTATATTTTCGTTAGCTTATACAATTCTCATACTAAGAGGTGGAAGGAAAGGATTTGCCTTAAAAGTTCATTATAGTTACAGATACGGCATTAGAAGGATTGTGTCTAGGTCTGGGTAGGAGGTGGTTGGGTGTGTTAAAAAGCTGTACTGATAATCACAAACTCTGGGCAAAGTTAAGTGTCATTGCAAGGTTTCAGATGATTCTCATGTGTCAGGTTTCCGGCCAGACCATTACAGAGGGGACCCACAGCAGGCATATTCCAGAAAGCTAACGAGAAATTTAACAAAACAAGACATATCTACTGTACAATGGAATTTTTAAAAATGGAAATATATCCGTATGAACTGTATAAATTACAAGAGTCAAAGCAGTGATGTAAACACACTGCAAAACCTATGCATGAAGGTCATGACCTCGATGGGAATCTGTCAGTGCTATAAAAATACATATAAACAAAACATTTTCTTCCTCTGATAAACCTACAAGATATAAAATTAAGAGTATTTACATAATTTTATACTGGACATGTGAAAAATGTACCATGCTAGAACAATCTCGTTCCAAAGTTTGAAACATAATTCTGTCAAGTAAAACTGTTCTTCATACAATGTATGAACTTATCAATAACTTCCTGGGTATAAAGTTGTTCTTTATATGACAGGTGAGGATCCGTCTGAATTATATTTTGGTTAGAATTTTGTTTCAACTGGTACCTGGAAGAAGATAGAAAGTTCTGGTCTTAAAAGATTTGTTAAGTACGGTCCCTTTCAATAATCCTATCTTGTACTTAAAAAGAGCAAATGTGGTCCGACTTGTTAAAATTAAGACCTAGACTTTACCAGAGTTATCCACAAATTTTTCGTCTTGAATTTTAAATGATCACAACCTTCCATTGCTACTTGGTTAACACAGACCCATGTGATACCATGTTGTGATGTAAGTGTATCTTTCAAAGGCCTAATTTAACTTAATCAAAATGACAATACAATGGTTGTAGCAATACACCCCTTCTCTACTGTGTCAGCGACCACACAAGTTCCAAGGGGCTCTGCGTGCTGGCCGGGCACATTCAGCTTCTATGTGGATCACCACTGGTGGCCTCATTTGTCTTCCTCTAAGTAATGTAGTGAGGAGTTGGTGTGAAATATTTTGTTGTTGTTCGTTTTGTTGTTGTTTTAATATGGGGAAACAGGTACAGGATGGTCCTGACCACATTCTGTCAGACGGTTGGTTCCGAAGCTTTGATTTGACTCGTTAGGTATAAGTTCTGTTTCTACACTTTATCCTTTTCAACTTGGTGACAGTTCGGAATCCAGCTACTGGGGAGAGGATTTCCAGTAAGGCTGTCCTTATAGGGGCCTCAGGCAAGGTGACCCATGTGAGTTTCTCTAAAATCCAGCCCTGGCAAACATGGTGGCCTGGAAACATGACTGGTGCTTTCTGAGAATGTGCTCTCACTCAGGCCTATCTAACTTCTGGGATGGCTGTTTCATTGAACTTTTCCTATTTGGCATAAGTTTTAATAAGGGCCTGGGGTTATCTTATGCTATATATGTCTTCATTTCTAATCTAAATTCCTTTTTTCGTTTCTTCTTAAACCTTTCCTCAAATAAGAGAAATACCATCAGCCACCTCCCATACTTGAAGGCAATCATTAGATTCTTTCTCAGGATCCCTAATTCCATTAGTCTTTCACCAAACGATAGAGCCAGTGTAGCATAGTGAATAGAGCCCAGGGCTTGGCATCAGATAGATCTTGCTTCAAATCCTGTTGCTGTCACTTTGGTGTGTGACCTTAAGCAAATTAGTTAAGCTCTCTGAGCCCTCCCCAATTTCCTCATTTGTGAAATGATATCTTTTTTGCATATTGTTGTAAGGATGAGATAATGAATGTGATGCACCTGCCATGTACCTGATCTGTAGCAGATACCCAGTTTGGTTTGTAATTCTGCTTTTCCCAAACTGGAGACTTTCCCTTAAAGGACTGAATATTCCAGAAACGATTGTTCTAAAGTGAAATAGAACTATCCAGTTAAATGAACTTGGCACCTTCTGGTAAGGAAGGAGAGGCACTTAACTTCACTTTTATTGTTGGGCTAGGCTCTGTGGTAGGGACTTCCCCATGCACCTGGGAAGCAGGAAGTGTGTATGAGCTTCTCAGCACCATCACTAATTCATCTATAAGGGGAAATAGCCAAAGTTTCTCAGCCTCCTGGATTATTATAAGAGTAGAATAAGATCTTGGTTGTAAGTACTTTGAAAACATAAAGACATCTCTCTCTGTGTGCTCAATATGGCATTAATAGAGACCTAGTATCACTATTTTCTATCCTTTTTTTGTACTGGTCTGAGTTTATTTTCCCCCGAAGTCCCTCTGAAAACTGGCATTGCTTTCATTTCCAGGGAAGAGGCCCAGCGGCTCAAACAAGGGCTGGACTTTCTGTAGCGTGCTGGAAGAGGCCTCACTGCTTTTCAGTTTTTTTGTTGTGATGTCTAGAGAAAGCTCAACTTGTGGAAGAATCTTACCTGACATTCCCGATTACGTAATCCTCCATTTGTATTTATGGTAAAATCAAATTTCATTTCTTTTTCCTGAGAAAACCAGAATGGAATCGTGGATTAGGAACATTAAAAAAAAAAATGTTGAAAAAGAAAGGGGAATTTAAGCACAGGTGGTTTTTATATAAATGCAAAAGTCACCAAAGAGCTGGTACCTGACTGGGATTAAACTTTGAAGCGTTGTAGTCCTTCTTCATC
This sequence comes from Potos flavus, assembly GCA_028534135.1. Classification (NCBI taxonomy): domain Eukaryota; kingdom Metazoa; phylum Chordata; class Mammalia; order Carnivora; family Procyonidae; genus Potos; species Potos flavus. The sequence goes on along the minus strand of CM052887.1, from coordinate 13,019,346 downwards.
CAAATGTGCAAGACCGCGTCATGGATTGTTAAGAAAAAGATTGAGTCCTTGACTTCATCGTCAAAAAATTCACACTGTGCAAGCTTCTCAATGAAATCGTCTGAAGAGTGGGAAAGAAAGAATAACAGGAAGAAGTAATTGTTTGGCCACAGGTTTCTTCTTGAGACTGGAGATTTGAATTTCCATTTGCAAACATGCAGTTCATTGATGTTTGGTGAGGTGTTTGGGGATCGCGATGGTACAATACCAGTGTACCATTAGTATGGTATTTTCTGGAACAAAAGGATACCTTTCTAATAAAAGAATACATTTACTGCCCTAATAAGAAGGAAAATATTCAAATGAGGAAAACTTTTAGTCCTTCTCAGAAGAAAATCAATCCATTTTCCTTTAGGCAAAATCCTAGTGAGTTGATGTCCCTGGCTAATGATTAGAGCAGCAAATGTGGCTTATACAAAATTGGGAATCTGCCAGAATAGGACATATACTGATAGACCAGTGATATGCTCTGTTTCTGGATTGCTGGACCTATTATCTACCAGTTACTAACTGTAGTCCATTTTCCTAATAAAGGAAATATATATAAAGTCATATATAATATAATCATTATAATTAATATAAATTATATTAATATATATTGATATTATACAATATATTAATATTGTGTTAATGTAAATTATTATCATAATTAATAAATCATAAACAAGACCTAGACTTTGGATAGGCCGTCTACATTGAGAGTTGGCCATGAGCTTGAAGTGATTGTCAGAACATAAAAACAACTTACCATCACTTCCAACAATATACACATCTACGTTGATCCTGATAAATTCTTGCAGAATCTGTTAAAAAGAAAGTAAATCTTCCTTAGGAAACAGTTTTACTTGTCAGAAACATAAAGAAAATGATCGTAATTATGCCATATGGGTATTGTGTTGCTTAAAGAACCTTTTACATTTTGAAAAGAGATACAGTGTAAAGAGACACTAAAGTTAACAAGGCTCTGTGACGGAAGGAAATAAACGCAAAGGAAAGAACTCTCCTCTTCAGAAAGAAGTTAAAAATGATCGTTCTTGTGGGAAGTATGACGGGGAAATCTTGTTTCCACTCACAAAATGGGTTCTGATTTACTTTGAAAACCAATTCCTTTATGGGATTACCTTGACCAGAGCTTTCTAGCTACACAGAAGTAGAAAAACCCCAAACCCTATGGCTTGTAAATTGTTCATTATTCCTGTCCACAGTGACTGGATGTAGTAGCACCAATGAATCTTGATTTGTTTTCCAGGTCCTAGGCTAAGAATAAATACCAGTAGTGATGTGAGTGAGGTCATATAAGGTAAGAAGAGTTGCTTATACTATTGATCATTTTAGATGATCATTAAAATCATTGTCAATCATCAGTAAACACCGAACCCCTACAAGGCACTGAACCAAGAATAAGGGCTTTAAAGAAACATAAGGCAGAGTCCCTGTCCTTTGTGCTATACTGCTGGGACCAAAAACAAATTGTGTGTGTGTGTGTGTGTGTGTGTGTGTTTTCTCCAAAGCTAAAACAAATGCAAAAACAGAGAAAGAAAAGAAAAAGCAAGCAGTTTTGAGAGTTCTGTGATGTTAAGAATTTTTTTTAAATGTTTTTTTTAATTAAAAAAAATTTTTTTTAGAGTCTGAGGGAAACGAAATTGATTCAATTTTCTAACTTTGTATGCAGTTCACCCATATTTAATAGACTTTCTCTTAGCTCAGTTCTTATGTAGGCAGATTTCTGTGAAAACCCCAGAAAAAGAGGCATAAATGTGGAATGTCTTAAATTTTCTTTACGTCTCTTTCTGCATCTCTGTTGGAAACCAGTTTATTTTAGAAATGCTGACAGAACCATGGAAAGAAAACAGAATACAACCTGAAGGTTTTAGTCCTATTTTTAAATCACATGTGACACTGACTTTTCACATAGCTACTTTTTTGGTGGGGTGGGAGTGATGGGGGGGTGGGGGACAGGTTTCGTATAGCAAAGTGAAATTTCTTCAGTTTGTAATGGATAAAGACAAAACAAAAGGATCCGCTATTCCCCCTTTGTCCAAGATCTTCTCAAATATTCTGTATTTCAGGGCAATTTAGATACAGTGCCCACAAGGATCCAGAGGTCCCACAGAGCTGGAATTTGGTAGGAGGTGGGTGTAGTTGTGTAGTGGCAAGTTCAGCGTACATTAGAAATATGAGTGTGGTTGTCTTCAAAATTATATGCCAGCTTTCTGGGAAACACTCTTTTAAAGAGCTCACTGAGGGGCGCCTGGGTGGCTCAGTGGGTTAAAGCCTCTGTCTTCAGCTCACATCATGATCTCAGGGTCCTGGGATCGAGCCCCGCATCAGACTCTCTGGTCAGCAGAGAGCCTGCTTCCCCCTCTCTCTCTGCCTGCTTCTCTGCCTGCTTGTGATCTCTCTGTGTCAAATAAATACATAAAATCTTAAAAAAAGAAATAAAGAGCTCACTGGACACACCCCACCCCACTCCCACTCCCACTCTCTGCATGGAATATCCTAAGATTACGATTTGCTTCTGTTTAAGTGTGTATGATCTAAAGGAACATCTTTTTTAACTTTTGACCTTTGACCACTGATTGGTTGTGTTCATTCAGAAAGAAAGTAATTACCGTTTTGAGCCCCCTCATTGAAGAAATGTCAAGAAATGACACTGCTGAAAAGTCAAGAATAAGGCTATGCAGGCTGATTTTAGGGACCATAATGTTGAGAGGAAGATCGGCATTCCAGTCTATCTGGAAGGGCAGGTCGGTGGTGTTGATGGGCTGATCCAGTTCTTCTATCTCATTGTTGTCTAGCTCATCGTCGGAATCTTTAAAGCCATCACTGGTACATATGAACCCTTTCTGCAAGAGAAGACAAGAAATATCCATGATAACTCTGACCAAGAGAAACATTGCATATGTCAAAAATACCCAGTGAATTTCCGAAGCTCAGATTCACACTTAGGTCATGCCCTTTTCTTTGGAGAAACAACATTTTCCCAGGAAAACAAAAGTTTTAAGGAGACCCTCAAAGATGCCATTTAAAAAAACAACACTAACTGACAGCTGACATACCTGGTTTATCTAGCATTTCACTTAAAGGAATGGAACCAACACCCTGAACTACATTTTATATGCTTTTAGTTATAATACCCAGAAATGTGGTCAAGAAACTTACTGGTTTCATCCCCAGGAAATAATCAGAGTCTCACAGGACTTAAGAGGCCCTTAGGAAAAACGAAGGAGGCTTACAAGATTTTTGCCAAAATGCTATCATTTGGTCACACAAATTGTCAGATGTATACGCAGTCCACACCGGGCTAAGGCTTTGTTGGTTCCAGGAATCAGTGCATATTGAAATGATAATTCACTTGTGGTTAAATACAAAAATATACTTTTTCCCATTAAAAAAAAGAAAGAAAGAAAGAAATTTACTGGTGTCACTTGCAACAGGCCTTTCTTCTGCAGCTTCCGGATTTTTTTCAAAGCTTTGTTGCGCTTGCGTAGAACTCGTAGTGGATTGAAGCCAACCTGAAAAATCCATTGCTATATTACAAGAGTGCAGAATAGGATGTTGCTGAATAGAAGAATTCTGATAACTCTAAGTGGGATGGGTTGGGATCGGGGCACATAATAAAGATATGTGTAATAAAATGTAGAAGTGGTTGAAACAATGACAATGATGGCATTGTGTCAATGACTTTAGTCTGCTCAGCCTGTGTGCCGTTACTAACATTCAAAAACCTGGGGCTCCTGGCTGGCTCAGTGGTTAAGCATCTGCCTTCAGCTCAGGTCATGATCTCAGGATCCTGGGATTGAGCCCTGCGTCGGGCTCCCTGCTCAGTGGGAAGCCTGCTTCTCCCTCTCCCACTCCCCCTGCTTGTGTTCCCTCTCTCACCGTCTTTCTCTCTCTTTCTGTCAAATAAATGAATAAAATTTTTTAAAAAATTAAAAAACTTTTGTGCCACCCAGAGTTTGTCTGTAAATTACCCGTCAATAGGTCTAAACTCTCCTTAAATCTGTGTGTGTTTTTGGCCTATGCAACTCTGAAGGGACTTTATTTACTTTCTACTTGTTGGATATGGTGGCATTTAATTAGTACTCTACTTCTATATCATTTTCATTCTATTAAACTTTATATGATTATATTTTATAGTATCTATTATTATATGATTTTGTTTTATAATTTTAGTATTAGATCTGAGGGCAACCTTCATTTTCTCCTTTTCAAAACAAATGTGGTCTTGCTGTGGCAATATTTAACTCCAGAGTCATAAGTAAGGTGAATCACATTATGTAATAATAGTAAAAAAAAATCCTTGACAAAAAAAAATGTAGTTAGATGGAAGATTCTAGATTAAGTGAAAAGCACAGTATATAAAGCCATATAAGCAATATAATACCATTTTTGCAAAAAAAAAAAAATAGCTGGGTAGAAGAATATCTGATGCGTACCAAACTAAGAATAATAGTTAAGGCCAAAGGCAGGAGCTATATGCAAAGGACAAGGCAGACCAAAAGGCAGGTTCGAGAGTAAGTGCTGAGCTTTTGTTTCTTGACTTTAAAGACTGCCTCTTTGTTATCTTCTCTTCAGTCCATCAGGGACACTCAGCTGTTCTTTGGTGTTAAATATTCATTAACGTTATATTTATTCATTGTCAGTCATATGCCAGATATTCACTTCCTATCCTAAATATAGTCAATGAGAGTCAAATAGTAAGTGCTCTCTTGTTTCTGAGGTTGATGCCCAAAGAGAATCTGTAGGATACTCTCTGCTAAAAACCCAGCAGCCCCAAATCTTGTGGTAAGTCCTTTCACTCTACAGCAAAATTTGATGAAAAGTGACTGCGGGGGCGCCTGGGTGGCTCAGATGGTTAGGCATCTGCCTTCAGCTCAGGTCGTGATCCCAGGGTCCTGGGATCGAGCCCCGCGTTGGGCTCCCTGCTCAGCTGGGAGTCTGCTTCTCCCTCTCTCTCTACTGCTCCCCCTTCTTGTGCTCTTGCTCTCTCTGTCAAATAAATAAATAAAATCTTAAAAAAAAAAAAAGGTGACTCTGTATTGAATCTCATCCTAAAGGGCCTTATTTCCCAACATATTAATAGACCCCTTATAAGGTAGTTTCATCTGCTCTGGAACACGGGACAGAAAAACACGAACACAATCCGGCTTCAACGTATGTGAAATCAATCACCCTCTGGTTACAGAGCAAACATTTCATTCCTAGATATTCAGTGGAATTACAAAAAAAAAAAAAAAAGTAACAACTTCAAACCTTACAGCATCGATAAGTTTCTGTTTAAAGAAATTAATGTTTGCAAAGTAGATGGGGGCTGGACACCTGAAGATCTTCACCCCTTCCGGCTCATACATCTGTAAGGCAGAGAAGTAATAAGAGACAAGCCCACTGAACTCATATTAATATATTTCAGCAAGTCGAAGTAAAAAACAGATCTTCCTTACGTCCGAGTAATCTTTCTTATTCTTGTAGATGTTGCTCCTTCCAACATTAGCCAGAATGCTGCATTTTGGACTGTAGGGAAAATTGACACCAAGTGAATCACTTGTGAGTGTTTGTGAGGCCCGTAAGGCTAACACCAACTTCCCCTAGCATATTAAGGCTATGAGCAGGCTCACTTTTCAAAATGTAAAGGGCTGGGGGATCATCATGCCGTTAGACACCCCGGGGGGCAAACACCTTGTTTTACCTATCCTAGAACAACCTAGAACAATGCCTTCCATTTACCACCTTCCAGCTTACAAAGTGCTCCCATATGCTTTTGCTGTTTGGGTTCCGAATATCCCAGTTATTCAGTGACATCGATACGGTCACCCCGTTGTACAAGCGAGGGCATGGAGAGGCACAATGTTTTGCCTACAACCACTCGTTCTGTCTCTGTGATTGACAGGTCCCCGAGAAATGAATGAAAACATGATGGAATCAGAGAGGGCAGGAACATTTCAACATAAATATATTCCATCAGCCAGAGATGAGCTTTAACCACCCCACCTTCTGTCCTAGAACTCCTGAGCCACCAAGAAGCCTATTTCTCTGTCACACCATGCCATCTGACATAGGCTGAGTGACCACGTGGTGGTGACATTATATGGCAGAGATTTAAGAATCAGGAAGAAGTTTGGACTAGATGTTAAGAATCAAGAACGCTAACTAGTCTTTGTGGACTTTTCGGATGACAGGGGCCTTTGAGAAATTCTCTAGTCTAGCCCCGTTTTCAGATGGGAGTAAAATCGATCAACCTGTAAAGAGGAACAGCCCTCCGCTAGACATGGAGAATCCCACAGTCTTCTCTGGAACCAATTTCCATGTCTGGCAAGACTATGGCAAAGACATGACACCTCCTCAGAGGATAATGACTTTCAGTTTCCATCTGGGCAAACAGACTCCTCAGTTTATATGATTTCTCTGAATGGGTGGCAAAGCAGGGAACAGACCAGTAGCTGGTGGGGCCTGAGCTGATGCTCTGAGGTCAGGGCATGTCTATGGCCCTTCAGGCCTTAAGGTGAGCCACATAAGGAAGAACAGACCATCCGGTCTTGATAGATGTGCATGCCTGTCAACTAAACTACTTTCCCCTGAATCAGTGACAAGTTTGACCCCTTCCCACAGGCAGGTCCAAGTGTGCGAGGAGGCAGAGCACAATCAACACTCACAATTGGGTCCTGAACACAATGGTCAGGAGCTGAAATGCCACGCTAGCCGCCAGGCCTAACCCGAGTCCCAGGACAATGGCAAAGATGAAGGTCATGATCCAAATTAGCTGTAAAAAGAAGGCGACACATGCATTACAATTTACTCTGACTCAACCACAGTGTCTTAGGTCCAGAGCTTCGAGGAAGAATGAACTTCTAGAGCCAAAGCAGAGATTGGAAGTGTGCAGGACAAGGGACCTGCCTTGAGAGGTCATTTCTTTTTTTTTTTTTTAATTCAAGATTTTTATTTATTTATTTGAGAGAGAGAGAGAGAACAAGTGGGGAGTGGCAGGCAGAGGGAGAAGCAGACTCCCTGCTGAGCAGAGAGCCCCATGTGGGGCTCGATCCCAGGACCCTAGGATCATGACCCGAGCTAAAGGCAGACGCTCAGCCGACTGAGCCACCCAGACACCCTGGGAGTGTGTCCATGTCTAATCCCATCTCTGACCCAGTTAAGGAAGTAATTGAGTCTATATGGCACAGTTAAAACTGCAGAGCCAGCAGCTGTTGGTTAAAATCAGCAAATTAACTAGCAGCGCTTCTACTGATTTCTTACCCGTGGCATGCTGATTTAATAAATGGCTACTATCTGTACAAGAATTTTAGCATGTCGAAAGGGTGTTAAAATCCCCAACAATCATCTACCAGGAACAAGAGTAAACCAAGTATAGCTGATTACTTTATGCTTGTTAAGTACCATAGGATATGTTAACAACCCTTTTATGCCCCAGACTTTGATCCTGATAAAATTATGGACTCTGCGTCTCATCACAAGGTATGTCAAGAACAAGGGGAGACTTTGTAGGGTATTTCCAAAAGAAATGTTCAGAATTTAAAGTGTTTGCAGATTCTCTGGAAAGGAACATCTGATGTAATGAAGAAGCAAAGCAACCATATTCCACTAGTGTTTCATGGAGCATTTCCTACTTGCAAGTGGCCCGTTCTTTTAAGTTAAAATCCCAAAGAGGGATCATTACAGTATGCAGTTTAAGGGGCGCCTGGGTGGCATCGTTGATTGGTTAAGCCTCGGACTCTTGGTCCCCACTCCAAACGGGGACATCATGGTCATGAGATCGAGCCCCCAGTCGGGCTCCCCACTCAGCACAGAGTCGGAAATCAGCATGTTGTCCCTATTTCTCTGTCTCTCAAATATTGCTGCCTCTACTCACACAATCATACTTATCCTTCCGCCAGAGCCTTCGTATCTCTGTGAACTGCATCAGCATTCCCTTCAAGTTCCCAAGTGCTAAAGCCGCCAGGACAGACTGCAAAAAAAAACATAAACAGCAGATGTACTTAAAGATAATCAAATAAGTCATACAGAAACAAGGGTGAAGGTTGTAGATAAGGGTGTCCTTTAAAGGGCCTCCAAGCCCAGCCCAGAACACACTCTTTTCCGGTGTAGAGTGCCATGCAGGACACACCAGACCTGGGACTCTGACCCGTTCCCAGGCATGCCTTTGTCCCCACTGTGGTGACAGTGCCAGGCTCTGGGTAGAGGAAAGCGCTTACTGGCCTGTACCTTGAGACAGAGACAGGCAGATCTTAAGACTGATGCCTGAAATAAAATTTTCCCAACCTGAGACAGTCTAGTGTGTGTTTATTTATTGGAGGTGGGGAGAAGAGGTTGCCCTTTGTTAAAAAACAAAAGCAAAAAACAAACAAAAAACTTGGGGTACCGGGAATCATAATTCAAACCTTTGAGGATGATCAGCATTCAAACTTTTTTTTTAAAAAGGTTTGATTTATTTGAGAGACAGTGCATGCGCATGAGTGGGAGAGAGACAGAGGGCGAGGGAGAGAATCTCAAGCCGACTCCAGGCTGAATGTGACATTGAAAAGGAAATTGCCAGTTAAGCACTGGTTAACTGGTTAGACAGTGGTTCGCAAATGAACGCCAGTTACAAAATGGTGAAACCCGAGTAGGGTCTCTGTTCTAGTTGACAGTGTGGTGCCAGTGTCCCTGTCCTGGTTCTGACTGCATACTGCAGCTAACGTAAGATGTCCCCGCTGTGGTGGGCGAGGCGCATGTGTAGGGTACTGGAGGCTGAGCCTCCTCCATTGGGGGACCGGAGTATAAAGCATGTCAGGTGCCCACTGCCGAGGAGGATTACCCCTTCTTTTTTCATCATGCATTTCTTTCTCACCTGGTCAGTATTCCAGGGAGCAACAATTTAAAAAAATTTTTCATCGCAATACAGACACAAGAGAGCCCTTTAAAGAGTAAAGATTACAGAGCACTGAGAAGCCATAGAAAGGAAAAGGGGGATAATTTTATCAGGAATCATGTCTCCATACTGTATTCAATGTAAAGGATTAAATAGGTATAAAATGCTAAGAACTGGGACACCTGGGTGGCTCAGTGGGTCAAACGTCTGGTTTTGGCTCAGGTCATGATCTTCAGGATCCTGGGATCAAGCCCTGTGTCGGGCTCCACGCTCAGCGGGAAGTGGCTTGAGATTCTCTCTCTCCCTTTCCCTCTGTCCCTCCCACTTGTGCTCTCTCTCTCTCTCAAATAGATAAATAGAATCTTTTAAAAAATGCTGACAACTGCTGATGCTTGATCAGCACTCATTTATCATTAGCTCTCTTTGTGGCTTATTTTGCATAGTTCACATGACAAAGAGGAGCAAACCAGCTATTTCGGTCCAACAGATACTACGGTCTAATCAGAACTCATCGCATGGATCCCTCGTCGATGGGGCTTTGACTCACATCACGGACAATGTCCTCAGGTGTGCTTTATTCATGACAGAGATAGATTGTTAACTGGCAATGACTTCTTGAGGTTGGCCAACTCAACATGGGCGATGTAGAGCCCAAGTGTACCCTGGGGAAGAAGCACGATAGGGCAGAATTCTCTAATAGGGGGGTTGTGTGTGCACTTATTTTTACTGAGATAGACATTCTTCTATTTCTTTGGTGGAGACTTCATGATTCCTTCGATGCCATTCCTTTGGAAAGCAGTAGGTTAGCCTGTGGAGAATGCATATTCTTGACAGAGAGTACTCTGCATGGCTTGAAGACAGATTTGGCCAGCGAGGCTCTTTGGGACGACCACACAGTCTAGAAACCTGGGACCAGATTCACTTGCCAGCTACCAACCAACAAGGAAAAAGGCCTAGATATCAACCAAGAAACACTGTGGGCTTGTGTCCTATCTCTATGCCCTTTGTAGTGAGAAGTGCAATATAATGTTTGTAGAATAATAACAATACAATAAAAATACTAACAATAAGGGCTACGTTTATTAAGTGCTTGTCCCGTGCCTGGCCCTGGGCAAAGTCCTTAATGTGGAATATTTCATTTAGTTTTCACAGCGACTCTGTGAGGGACGTACTGTTTTCCTCCCTATTTTTACAAATGCAGAACGTGAGGTCCAGAGAGGGTAAGCAATTTTCCTAAAAGCACACAGAGAAGAGGCAGAGCCTGGATTAGGAGGAGGTCTCTAGGACTTGAGAGCCAGTGCTCTGTGGAAAATTACATCACCTCCACAAAAAACAAGGTATTTACCATTGTCTTTTTTCCTAGAGATGCTTTGTTTTCCAAGGTCTGCTGGTATTTCTTTAATCGGGGGGGCTGCAGCCATGTACAAAGCATGAACCCAAACCCTCAAAAACCACAGTTCAGGAGAGATGGACCAAAGAACAAGAGGGTGATGGTGTGAGGTCTGTGTGTGGCGGGCACCCGCAGCCCGCAATCTGATAGTGTTGGTCTTGGAGTCCGACCAAACGCTGGGAGCTGCAGGGTGGATCCGTGAGAACCGGTTGTGTGGCTGGTAGCACCACTCTCTGAACTTTGATAGAGGCCCTGATGACCTCAGCCTCTAGGGGAATCTTCACTTCTGTCAATCCACATTGAAGCTTCAGCAGCTGGCTGTCTTTCTGTCTAAACATTATTTTCGGGGCTTACAAACATGCGGAGAGTGGAGCAGATAAGGGAGTTGGGGCATTTGCGTTCCTAGCATTCATAAAATGCTGCCGAAGATTTTTGGCCCCCAGACTATGGGCCAGGAAGGGTTCTCGAGAATTTGCAGTTCTGGCATTTTCCTGTCTAGTTTGCGCTTCCAGAGTGGAAGAGCCAGGGTCCTTGATTCATCATCACCCGAAGTGGAGAGAGATTGAGAACCCAAAGAGAGATGAGCGTTACCTTTTGTAGTGGTTCCAGAAGAAATCCAAGGGCTAAGATGCCAATCAGCACGATGATAGCAGAGAGAATCCCAGCGATCTGTAAAGACGAAAAGATTGTCATTGCAAAATCGACTTTCCCCCCAGCTTGGAGTCGCCAGCCAGGTCCCAACGCCAGGACCGCCCTCTCAGTGAAGACCCTCAACTACCTGTGTTTTGCCCCCAGTGCTCTCCTGAACCCCCGATCTGGAGAGGGCGGTACTCGCAGCAAAGCCTTTGAATGATCCACTGAATATGTTACTCAGTCCCAAGGCTATTAACTCCTGGCAGGAGAACAAAGAGGAATCATTTTTAGAAATGGCACTGGTGGTACAATGTCCACAAAACATTATTCGAAGTTGCCTAAAGAGACCCAGCACGGGTCATAAACTTACCTGATTGCCATCGATCGGATAATCATATTTGAGGGAATAGACGCTGGCCACGGAGAAGGCCACCACAAAGCCAACAATGGCAATGCTGAAGCTGTCCCCAATGGTCTCTTGGAGAATCTGCATGTCGGGTGCGACGGGAGGCTGAAATCTGGAAAGGAAACGGAGCGACTTTGAACATCACCCACCTGCTAATAAACCTTCAATGGCATTCACTTGTCCTCGGGAAAAGCCCAAATTCCTTAGCTGATTCCTTCCCGATCTATCCCTTCCCCAGCCCCACTCTTGCTCAATCACTATCATTTCCCAGAATTTATGCTCCAGCCATACCAAGCTTTTGTTTGTTTCTCAAAGGCATCATCTATACTCTCACCTTGGAAACTTCTAATTTGCTGTTCCTTCTGCCTGAACTCTTCTCCTCATCACCATCCCTCCTTTCAGAAAGTCTTCTCTCACCACCAAAGTCAGGGTTAGGTGAGATTCTCTGTGCTTCTCCAGCCCTGGATACCTCCCTTCCTTACCTCCCCCTCCCCCCAAGACACAGAGCAGGGACTGTGACCACTTCATCGTTCTATGACCAAGACTGAGCAGTCTTCATGGTGAACATCACACGGTCAATAATTGTTGGGCAAATCAATGAGTGAATGCCGTCTAGGCTGAGTTTGGTCTCAATTTGAAAGGTGACCAGCAAGAATTTAGCACTGCTACAAACTTTGGAATCTGTTATCTTAGTGTTGAAAAGCAAGGCTGTCTGAATTTGATACCAGAATGCAAATCCAACCCCATGATAGCGGTGCATCTGATATTTCTGCTAGTATAGCCACATTATAATGTACACTTATATCCCTATAAGCTTCATGCAAAATGTCTTAGATTCCACTTGTATTGTTACACGGGATTGAAAAGCATCACCCACAATCTCTCCAGTAGTTACCATGGACGACGGTCTTTGAGCAAACACAATTAAAGACAAGGGAAGCGAGAAAGTCTTCCCTCCATCAATAACAATACCTTCCATGAAAAACCCTTAGCAAACAGATGGGCCTTGGACTCTGCCCTGGGACCCACGGTAGTGCTGGAGCCAAATGTGGCTCTGATGGAAAGGCCATTTACAGTCACGCAGTGTCAGGGAAACGTTCAACTCAGAGAAGATCCTTCTGGGTTTGTGCCTCATGGATTTAGAACACTCAAATGATATTTGCTAACTGTGTTAAAAAGGTCCGAGTTTCTCCGGGTCAACATCCATTGACTGAAATGCTCAGTTTCTTCCTGTCAACATGTGTTTTGGACCTAAATCTTATTGAAAGTGAGTTTATTGGATCCATTCGACTCTTTCTTAATTGCTGTTCATGTTTTATGAATACCGTGTTCGTATATTTATGGCCTTAATTTTGAAGAAGTACCGTGAGGTTCCATGAATCAGAATGTTAGCCTGGAATGTTGTTATTGTTGTTGTTATTGTTTTTCAAAAACAAATCCCAAATTGATGATACAGTTGAAATTTGCTTTTTATACTGCAATAACCAGAAGCCTGCTATTATTCTTTTGTCCTGGACTCTAAGTACCAGAGACAGAGTGGTGTGATGGAGATTTACAGTCTGAAAACTGGGATTTATTTCCTGGCTCTGCTACTTCCCCTCGCTGAGCCAGCTTCCTCCTTTGTAAAGGGAGAATAATAACACTTGTTTTCTTTTCTTCATAATTTTTGTGAGGAGGCGGTGTCAAATAAAATAATGAACATGAATACTATTTACACACTGTGAGGGATCAAGTGCCTATCAGCTATTATCGTAGGGATCCCTCTAGAATCTGAATACATCCTCTATGTATCCTTCACTGTCTCGATGATCACTTTCCTTCAGCCCGTGTGTGTGACTTCACAAAATCACTTCCAAGGTGTCATATGTCATAACAGCAGATTAGCAATAATTAATAATCATTATTTTCCATTTATATTCTATTGGTGATCATCAGAAATTTAAAATGCCCACTCAGGGTGCTTGGGTGGCTCAGTCAGTTAAGTGTCTGCCTTTGGCTCAGGTCATGATCTCAGGGTCCTGGGATTGAGCCCCATATCGGGCTCCTTGCTCAGTGGGGAGTCTGCTTCTCCCTCTCTCCGTTCTCCCTGCTCATGCTCTCTTGAGTACAAGCACACCGTGTCTCTCAAATAAATAAAATCTTAAAAAAATAAATAAATAAAATGCCCACTCAATCATCATCTAGAAAAAATTAGAGTGGAAAAAGCATGTAAAGAGCCTAGTACCTAATTCAGATGCTAAATTAGTACCAAAGCAGTGGGAACACTCATTGTGGGACAGGCACTTAGGCATGCATGTCACACGTATGAACACACTTAATCCTTACAAGAATCCAATGTGATAGCTATTAGTTTTAGCCCCATTTTTAGAGCCAAGGACATGGAGGCATAGAGTGTAGTTATTTGCCCCAAATCAAAAAGTAACTCAGAAGTAAATCATAGGCACTCTGCTTCTAGGACAGGTAAGCTTGCCTACCAGGCTACACTGCCTCTCTGTGGAGTGTAATGATTAATAAATGTGAATTACTCCTTCCCCTGCCTGCAAACACTGTGGAGAGAGGTCCGCTGACATTCAAGATTTATTTACTAAGAAAATTCTCGAAGTTTGTAACTCAGTGATCTGAAGTTTATGTTTTATTTCCCAAATCCTTTCTGCCAAGGTCCTCTTTAATTTTGTATCTACCTATGTCTATCTGTCTAGGTAGTATCTGTCTGCTAAGACTTTTCGATAAAGTGTAATTACTTGCAAGTTACAGGGTGGAGAGAAATCCCAGAAATAGCCTTTCAGTTTCAGACTAATTCTTACTTAAAAATCTTTTAAATGAAAAGTGGTGCCTGAGATTCATTAAGTGTAACAAACGACTATCTGGTGATAAAAGTATTTTTGCATGTGTTTGCTTTTTTTAAAAATTGGTTATTTCAAAGTCAACAATGCATATAAATGCTGATTCCTGGAATTCTCAAATGCTCCTTAAGCATGGGGAGGGAAGGAGGTCTTTGTTTGTTTGTTTTAAACAGGAACAAAACCCGTCCTTGGTAAGCCAATTGGAGGAAATTGATGCTCTGGTCAGAGGACAGAAAGAAGAAAACACAAAACTGGATCTCTCTTCTCAGTCCAATAAAGGCAGTGCCATCAATGCATTTTCAAAGTCCTTGCCTGAGCTGGACCTCCCATCCTTCCCCAGCGTTCACTGTTGCTCTGGCCTTGTTTTGAATGTGATCACGGGAAAGGACAGAGTGTGCCTCTCCGGATTGCTCAAGCAGTGCACGACGGCGATTCCTTCTTTGTCTCTTTTGAACTGTCAGCACTTAGCTCTAAGTCACCTCCAACAAAACACTGCATATTGTTTATAGTAATCTACGGACAAGGAAATCTGGTTTCATTTGGTTCCTCCTTTTTATGAGGAGAAGCAGGTTTGATTTGCCCCCCCCCCACTTTTTTTTTACTTTGACTGCTACACTTTTCTCTGCGTGTTCATCCCCTGCGCAGCTGGTTTGTGAGTTCTTCCACAAGGGCAGACTTTCTGATGTTAAGAACCGCAGAGCCCTTGTGGCTCCTTCCTAGAAGGAGAGTAGCGCGCCTTCCTCATCCTCCCATGAGGGAGGGAGGGTTCTGAGCCAGATGAATGCATTGGGCTTGCAGCCCTCCCCAGTTGCTGCTCCCTGTCTAGTCAGTGCTTGGAGAGGCCACCATAAAAGACACACTTACCCTCTGTTCATCTCCCCAACCACAGCCACATCAAACCTGTCTTTGAAGTTAAAGCCATAGGACACACCTGTTGCGATCACAGTCTGCAAAGTTGCAAATTGCCCAAGTTAGAAATATGAGATACCACTCACAGTCTTCTTAGATCAGAATCTCCAGCCCTGGCTTTGCTACTTTTTAAAAAAAGTCCTGAGGCAATTCTCCTGAGCCACCAGAGGTCAAGAACCGCAGCTCTGATGGGCCTGCCAAGCCTCTCAGAGGCCTTGCTCTCTGCGTCATCCTTGTCTCCCCCGGAGAGAATAAAATCACAAAAGGAAGTCATTAATTCAGAATGAAGAGAAAACCATACTAAATTTGACACCCAGAAACTGCAGAGAGGGCATCTGCCCCACTAAAACCTCCTGAAGGTACCTGGGGCAAATAATACATTATATCTTAATAAAAAAATAAATAAAACCTCCTGAAGGTTTGCAACATAAAAACAGGAGACTAATGAATTATGAAAGAAAGTCTTAAGATGATCAGTTACCATGATGAGTTCAATTGGGATGGGCACTGGAAGTTTGGCTTTGTAGCGCTGATTTATTTCTTTAACCACAAATACAACCAGTAGGATAATCAAGGAGGTCACAAGGTCTGTAATATTTGTCTTCTCTATTTGTGTGAATACGGATTTCAGTACCTAAAATTATAAAAGCAAAAAACAGCCATGGGCTATATTTTTTTCTTCCTCTTTAAGGATGTTTTTGATTTTTATTTTTTATGACCTTTTTTTAACTTGAGTACAGTTGACACACAATGCTAATATCTGGTGTACAATAGAGTGATTCGGCATCTCTATTACAATGTCATTGACTATACTCCCTACGCCGTGCCTTTGTTCCCGTGACATATTCATTCCATAACTGGGCTGTATCTCCCGCTCCCCTTCACCTATTTGGCCTGAACCCCCATCCCCAACCCCTCTGGCAGCCATCAGCTTGTTCTCTGTATTTATAGGTTCCAATTCTGCTTTTTGTTTGTTTGTTTATTCATTTGTTTTGTTTCTTTCCCAAGTGCTATATCGATGTATAATTTGGATGCAATATTTGATTATTTCCAAACAGATTAAAAAAAAAACATTGAGGCAAGCAGGACTGGCATGGATGGAAGAGTGATTCTCTATTCTGCTCAAGTTAACCATGAATGAGTAATCATAGACATTAGCATGGAGATATGAGAAGGGTAAGTTAGCATAGCATTGGCACTCCACTGGTATAGGGATGCTCGTGGCCTTTTTGCTGGGAATCTCTTTGACTGGTGTCAAAATTCCCTGGATACTTTTCACATGTTTACAACCGGTCTCTTCTGCTCTTAGGTCTTATGGGCTATTAGTTTACATTCAGCATCTTTGCTCCATCCAGGGAAGAACCTCTGCTCCCCGATAGTTTTCTTAGCATGTATCCCCTTAATTCCTGGCTTTTTTTTTTTTTTTTTAAAGGTTAAGGCCCTTCACATTGCTTAGTTAACTGTCTGTGTCACTTTTGGAAACTCGTTTCCTGGCTAATGGTGCATTGGGCGTGATTTTAATTTTTATAGCCGGTTGGATTCCATATCCATGGGATCTGGAGAGCTCAAGCAGGCCCGAACTAGATCCCAAATTGCTCCTCAAACACTTCATTCTAGACTAGCTCTGGATGGGAGTTAGAGAAGGCTGGTTCTGTTATGGAGCAAACTCTGTCTCAGCTCCAAAGACCATCTTGATAAAAGCACCAATAAGCCCAAAATTCGTAAAAGCAAGGAGACAACAATGATCAGAATGGAAATACGTGCAATCAAGACTAAAAGGACAATAGGAGAGATCAGCAGAACTAAGAGCTGGTTTTGGGAAAAGATAAATACAACAGGCAAACCTTTAGTGCGACTCAGCAAGACAAAAAGAGAGAACTCAAAATCACCATGCCCCATGCACACTGTCCTATTCATATATTGGTTAATTTCCTTTTGGCTTATAAACCGGGATGCAAACAAGAGTCCAAAGCACCTCTGTGTTCAAAGAACAAGACCTGGTTTTTAGACACAGGGAAATGTTATCACTCATTACATTTCTTTCAAAAGAAGATTTTGGGGAAATTTTCAAATCATAAGACAAAATACTAAAGCCTTTAATAATGAACTTAGATTTTTTTTCCCTTTAAATAATACTTAACAGTTAAATCTCAGAGACATGGTACTTGATTTGCATTGTTCACGTTAGCTGGATGATAGATGTGGTTCCATATTCAGTGTTCTTCCCTTGGACACTAATTTTTTCTGAATGTGACTTAATTTTACAACCTGTTGGTTTTTCGGGAGTTGTTGGGAAGCCCCATGCCGAAGGCATGAGAGGAAAGCTCTCCCTGAAACAGGATAGTACATTTCACATATTTCAATTTTTCGAGGCCAAAGGACTACTTACTTTGAAAATTGAAAATGGATCAGCGTATGCTGGGACTGTCAGCTGAAGCATGAATTTGAGCTGAGAAACCAGGACGTGCACGGCAGCAGCTGTGGTGAAGCCGCTGATGAGGGACTCCGATAGATAGATCACCACAAATCCGACCCGCAGGACCCCCATGAGCAACTGGAAAGAGAAGGGCAAAAGGTCTTCGGTAGTCTAGCTTACAGGTGCACCTCAGCAGCTAGAGAACCAGCAGCGGAAAGGATCCAAAATGTAAAGGTTTGGTCTGTATGCAAATGAAGAAGCAGGTGTCCTTGCCTCCCGGAACACCTCGGGTTTGGGGTTCCTCCCTCTCCCCCTTCCCCCATTCAACCCCCAAGGCGGATTGTCACAGAGTGTTCATGGAGCATGTAAATCTAGTCTACACCCCAAGAAGTACCAGGCTTCTTCCTTCCTCCCCCACCTTTGAAGGTGCCATATCTTTGAAGATGCACCCATATATCTTTCATAGGAAACTCCTATCCACCATCAGCCCTCATATATTTTCCCATGTAATTTTAAGTGGCTTGCTGGCTGCTCCGGCATTCATGGTGAGCCTCCATTCATATGCCCTCAAACAAGTTGCTTGACTTTCATAAGAGGTACGCTACTGTGTACAGAACCTCAGAAGCGCTCGGGTTTAGCTGGGGGCCAAAGTTGTTCATTCCCCCAAAGCCTCAGTATTTTGCAGTGACGTGCATGGACAGAGTCTCCTTCCCTTGAATCCCTGGATTGCCTTTCCATTCGTGTCTCCAGAATGCAGCCGGAGCTGCGGACATGCAAAGGCGCTAGATTCAGAAAAGAATCGACCACGTTGTCTGTCAGTTGGGCACACCACTAATGTCCTTGTTTAAACCCACTTTCTCTTTCTTTAAGGAATGGTCTTAGCCAATAATATCACTCCTCAGAAACTCAGCCAACATCTTGAGGAACCCATGCCATTCTCACTATTCATTTTACCAGCGATGGAGTCGGGGGTGTGGCTTGGGAGGGAGGATTTAGCCCCTCCATAATCCTCTTCAGCTTTCCTGAAATCTTTGAGATGGACAGTTCGAAGTGCTCAACCCCAAATCCTTCCAGCTAGATTACAGTCCCTGAGCAATCAGAAACAAAAAAGTTCCAAAGACACCAGTGTCACTATGACTCAAATTAGGCATTTCACTTCTCACCACTGGTGCCTCCCTCTTCCCATTTTTCCTTCTCTCTGGACCTGTGTTCCCTCATCTTTGCAATGTGGATCTGCTCCTCTACTTCGGGTTGGGGTGAGGGGCCCCTCTCCTTTCCTGTGGGCCACTGAGAGTAGAATGCAAGCCCAGGGAAGAGTGGGAGCGGGGTGGCAGAAAGGAGACAGAACAGAAAGATGTGTACCAGTGAGGACAAGCAGCATGCGGAGGGGAGGGCCGATTACATGAGAAAGTGCTCACCTGAATGATTCCAGAAAGGACTGTGACTGTGGCAGCCACCATCACCCTATACTCGTTTATTGAGGAATCATTACTCATTGAGCTATTAGAGATTTCCAGAGCAGCTGTACTCTCCGATGGGGTTAATTTCACAACGACGGCTCCCACCATCATACTCAGAACTGGAAATGGACCTAATTAACGGACAATGCACTGTAGTCAATATAGGGCTCCCTAAAGCATAGGTGTCTTTGACCCATAATGTAGCGGATAAAGAGATTGCCAGCTATTCTGCCCTCCTTCCCCACCCCCAGTCCCAATTCTTACAAGAAACTATGACTGCTGTCCTGGATTATGCACAATTAGAATCGATACAGTGTGTGGCGAGTGGAGTTAATAAAGAAAAAGCTATGTGAGCGTTAATTGGCCCACAAATTCACTTACCCACAGATATGTGCTTGGAAGTGCCCAAGAAAAAGTAGACCAGAATTGGGAAAAAGGCTGCATATAATCCATAGCTTGGAGGGACGGTGGCCAGCAAAGCAAATGCTAAGCCTGTAAATACAGAAACATCAAGGTCCTTATTTCAGGCAAGGGAATCGTAAAAGTCCTTCTTAAGTTCTTCAAATGTTTCAGATTGTACCTTGAAAATCAGTTACTTTATTAATTCAAATAGATCAAAGATGTAAATGCAAGAGCTAAAGCCATAACACTCTTAGAAGAAAATATAGGTGTAAGTCTTTGTGACCTTGGATGAGGCAATGGTTTCTTAGAACTGACACCTACAGCTTAAGCAACCAAATTACAAACAGATGAATTGAGCTCCATCAAAATTTTAAAATGTGTGTTTCAAAGATTACTATCAAGAAAGTGAAATGACAACCCACAGAATGGGAGAAATGATTTGCAAATTGTATCTCGGATAAGGGTCTAGTATTCAGAATATATAAAGAACCCTTACAACTCAACAAGAAAAAGAAAAAGAACCTAATTTTAAAATATGCAAAAGATTCATTTCTCCACAGATATACAGATTGCCAGTGAGCACCTGAAAAGATGTTCAACATCATTAGTCATCAGGGAAATAAAAATCAAAACCACAATTCCAGACTCATGAGAATGGCTAACATAAGGAAGACCGGTAATAACAAGTGTTCACAAGGATACGGAGAAATTTGAACCCTTATATGTTGTAGTGGGTGACCATGTGACAGCAGTCACACTCCTAGGTATATACCCAAGAGAACTGAAACATAGGTTCACACGAGAACTTGTACACAAGTGTTCATAACAACAATATTCCTGATAGCCACAAATTGAAAACAACTCAAATGTCCATCAACAGATAAATGGATCAACAAAGTGTGATCTAGCCATACCGTAGAATATTAGCCATCGTGCAAAGAGGTAAATTACCCTTACATGCTACAACATAGATGAACCTTGAAACCATGATGCCAAGTGGAAGAAACCAGACACAACAGACCACATCTTCTGTGATTCTGTATTATATGAAATGGCCAGAATTGGAAAATCAATAGAGACAGAAAGTCGTTTCCAGGGAGATGGATGGATATAATGGAAAGTGACTCCTAACGGACAGAAGGGTTTGGGAACGGTGCTGGTGGTAAAAATGTTCTTGAATTAGATAATGGTGAGCGTTGCACAACCTGGGGAATATATCAAAGAATGCTGAATTTTGTACACGAAAAGGATGAATTCTATGGCATATCAATTACCTCTCAAAAAAAGTTACCTTGTAGTACAGCAACCAGCCCCGTGCTGATTCCAGAAACAATGTCACTGAGTAGCCATTCCTTTATCTGGTAGGCTGGTAACCAAGATGCTATGGGGAACAAAGACAGGGCAATCTTCTTGGCCTTCTGTGTGGAACAGCTGAAAACATTGAAAGCCCCAACTCAGTTAATTCATATCCAATTGTAAGTTTGGCACCTAAATGCAGTGGAAAATTGGTAAAGATGATACTATATTCAAGAATGAACCACCACCTTTCCCACTAACACTCACCTCCTTACCCATATTGACTACCCCCCCGTCACTACCAAAGGATTTTTTTTTTTTTAAGAAAAATGCTGATTTTCTTTAGCCGTAGTAGAGCTTATCTGTCATCCTCAGCTTGCCTTTTACAACATTTCATTTGAGAACTTTCCTCCGCCCTTATTTCTGAGTGCTTGGATATGGGGAGATTCTGTTGAGAACTGAGATGCTGTTCATTTTAGAGATTCCCTTTCCAGCCCTGGCAGGGAGTAGGAGGTTTGGAAACCAAAAATAAGAAGACCCTGAAGGCGATGGGGTAAAGCCAGAAAGGAGAGTTTGGAAAGTTAGAAGAAAGTGCTTCACTTATTCCTCATACCAGTACCTTAAAAAAAATATCTTACCTACAACACGCTTTGAGATGATCCAGAAAGGTCTTGTGATGTCTCTGTTTCTTCTTATGTTCCTCCCCGAAAGCATTTGCAGAATACACAGGCCTGGCTACAACGTACTGGTTCCCAATGGGTTCGATCATTTTGCTTTCTCTGACGGCTTTGTTAAGAGGAAGACCTTTGGAACTATGTGGCAAACCCTTCTTCTTGCCTTTAGCAGGTTGAAATGCCTGAAACCAAACAGAGCTTGCTTCTTAAATAACTCGGAGATAATGTGATGCAATTTACAGATGAGTGATCTCCGAACTGAATGTTACCACCTTTTGAGATCAAAAGAGGCAGGATTAAGGGACCTAGATTGTGTTTTGAGACAGTGATATCACTTTTTACTCCAAGGAGCTGGACACCGCTCCTTTGGGTAAGTAAACAAGGGCTTTTATTATTTATTCTTAAAAGATCACCAAAAAGTAATAGGAATTGACTCAGTTTACTCATCAGTGAGTGCTTTTTTTTTTTTTTTTAACTTGTTAGGTGAGATTTCATCAAGAAAATAATTCATTTTAATTTTTTTTTCTTAGAAACATTTCCGAGGTTATGGCATTGGAGTCCTGGAACAGATTAAATTTAAAATCTACTCATTGCCCCTTCACGCAGTCGAGACTGTTCTGTTTCCCCAGCTGAATTTTTGAAAGACCCATGAAATGCTTGAAATTTGTGAAATTCAAGGAGACTGTCCATTTATTTTTCTATTGTTTCTAGGAGAGTTTTCCAATGAACAGTTGAGGGAACTATTGCACAAAGTTTTACTTGGTTACTTAGCTCACTAGTAGGGAGATCTTTTTAAGAGACGATCTCGGGCAATTTGCTTAACCTCTCTGAGCCTCATCTATATAATTGAGCTAATAAGACTCAAGTTTCAAGGTTTTAACGAAGAGTAAATGGGAATGTTTTCAAAGCATCTAGCATTGCCCCTGCGCACTGTAGACTTTCACTAAGTGATAGTTCATATTCTAACTATTTGCATTTCCTGGGTTAGATGTTTACATTTTTTGTTCTTATCTCAGTCCTGTGTCTGTTATGCTTAAGAGATCAATTTTGCAAAAAATCTTTTAATGCACATTACCTATTCGGCCCTCACAGCTCTTAAAGGCCCCTACGATTCTAATTATTGTCCTCTTCTTACAAATGATAAAATAATAGCACACACCTCCCCACAAAAATCTGAGTCCTTTTCCTCAGAACCTAGAGCGAGCTGAGTGTCAAACTCACAACTTCTGCTTTCATATTTCTTTGTTGTTTCTTCTATGACACTCAGCTTCTCTGTTGTCCCCTGTGAATGTTAAGTGGAGATCATTCCAGCTAATGGTCAGCATTTTCCCCTCTAACCTTATTTCTGTATTACTACTCACAATACCCAGGTTTTGGTCCCTGAACTCAGTCACAGATACTAATTGAATGATCTCAAACTAGATTGTACCTTGTTACACAGCCCTCTCTCACAGCTCAAGGGATTTCCAGCCTGTTTGCAGGGCTCAAGTCAGAACCAGAAATCAGATGCTGGCCTCCATTTGTCCCAGCCGTCCTGCCTTTGACCACCCATTTCTCTCCCCCACCCAAATCCCTCCCCTCTAAAGTCCTCTCTACTGATCTTCTCTGACGACCGAGGAGGGCTTCTACCCTACCCTCTGGCTTGACCTCCAGAATTTGGGGTGTTGTTGAGCTTTGTTACGACTGTTAGACCCCCTCTATTCTTTCTGAGTCTCCTCCCATCCCAACAAGCTGCTTGTTTTCCCTGCTTCTTCTCTATCCCCTCGCTCAACCCTCCACCCCAGTTCCAAGTGTCAAATCCCACCAACTATACAGTACTCCTCATTGTCAGAAGAATGTTCATGAAGTCAAATGGGCTTGGCTTACTCATTGCTATGCCTAGCACAGATTTTTGTCCTTCTTTTCCAATTACCAACAAAACACTTAACAGTTAATCCCTGTTCAGTGACTCTTGACACTTTAGATCTCTTGCAAAGGCTATCTGGAGTGTCTTTCAAGAACAGCTTTCGCCCTGTGAGGTATCCAGCCTAGCCAACCTTAGGATGAAGAAGACTCAAGCACTGTGCATTTATTTCTATCAGATGCTGCCACGGACAGAAAAAAGAGATTCCACTATTTTGTTGCTTTACTCATATTTTCACCGGGTTGCTCAGAAAAACTCATTAGCTCTTTCTTAAGAAAGTACTTCTTTCCTACCTTTTGCTGTTGTATGTTTGTTTGTTTTTTTTTCTCCGTTAAGGCATGGTTTGATTTTTTTGCCAGTGACAGTGATGGCAGAAATCACTCTGTTTGGCTTTGCTTCCTTCCCTGAGGATGACCTTGGCTGGCTCTTAGTGGGTTCCATCATACCTCCCGTGGGATCAGGGGCCTGGGCACCTGCCATCCTGCCCCAGATTGGAAAATGCCTCCTCTTCACACCCAAGCACTGACTTCAAGGGGAGTGCTCAAGGTCAGGAATCAGAGCAGCTTAAAAAATCTTTTCAGGGGGCCTGGGTGACTCAGTCGGTTAAGTGTCTGACTCTTGGTTTAGGCTCAGGTCATGATCTCAGGGTTGTGGGACTGAGCCCTGTCTCAGGCTCCTTGCTGGGAGTGGAGACTGCTTAAGATTCTCTCTCTCTCCCCCTCCCTCTGCACCTCCCTTTCCCTTCACCCCACCCCCCACCCCTGCCCAGCCCTGGCTCACACAAGCACTCAATCTCTCTTTCTCTAAAAACCCAACCAACCAACCAAACAAAAAAACCCACAAGAAGTTTCCAGAATTTAGAGAAAGAGACCTTGAGGGCCACATTCCAGTCTTGTGGTTTGTTCTTTTACTGGCGTCCTTGCCCCCAAAGCCGCTGCCTCTCGTTCCACGCTCAGCACACAATGAGCCACTGAGTCAACCACCCCCGTGGCGCCTCAGCCCCGAGAGGCTCCAGACAGTCCTAAATTCAAGTCGTTTTCCATGTCATCATCTCTGGGATGCTTTAGTATGATCTATGTCAGTTAAGAATTCAAAGCAATCAGCTTGATCTTTTTTTTTTACCTGAACAAATTACCTTCCCCCAGAAATTCTTGAAAAATGTTTCTTGGTTCCTAGAAATTACAATTCCAGTCTCAGGCATGACACCCATATTCACATATGCCTTTCCATGTTCTGATTTATCTTCATGCCTCAAAGTTCTCTCTGGGTTTCTTCGGGCATCAGTGGCTCTTCGGGGATTGAAATTGATTCTCAGGCATCTTTCCTCCTAATAATTTTAGAACTCAGAGTCTTGCTGGTATATATTTCCACTTTTATTTCCTTTTCAATGATGTGCTCTTTTAAATTTTTTTGCCCTTTATGATTTATGTATTGTCTACATAGACACACTCCCATATGCACATATATACCTGCTTACTTTGGTCCTGGGGCTTAGTCATATACACTTGTTTTTCTCTGCTTTTTTTTTTTTTTCTGAGCAGAAATTTAATTACAGGATTGATTTCTGAAGTTCAGGGGTTTTTTTTCAATTTAACTATTCTGGTTGATAAGTAACTTTGATATTTCTAGTGATTAGGGATGGTCATATGCGTGACCTCTGAACCCCACCCCACGCCCCGTTTCGCCCATCTCCAACCTGCCGCCAAGCACCGAGTGTCACTGCCCGCCTTCCAGTGACCCCAGCACCTCCACCTGCCTGCCCCCTCCACGGAGAAGTGTCTAAGGGCCTCGACTTTTCCACTCCTCAGCATTTATCTGTTCAGGGTTCTCGTCTCTCAGAGCACCGCCCTTTCTGCTAGGAAACAGCTAATTTGAACCCAGGTGCTCCTAAGCAATGCTAGTATTTTTCATTAATTAGTGCTAATTTGAAACCAGGAGCCAAGCAGGTATATGGAGCATTTCCCAGCCCCTCCCCAGTTACAGCCCATACCCCTACCACTGTGGCACAAGGTGGGTGCCCAGTGACCCCACTCTTCGGTAGGTTCTCCATATACCCCTGTGCCAGTCCGTGGAAGGCCAGAGGAAGCCAGCCCTATTTCATGAATTGCTCCTTGGACAACAGGAAATACAGCTGTATCTTGATAGCCATGCTATGGGAGGAGGGGGAAAGGGGGAAAACAAGCAGAATAATTGCTCCAGGGGGCACTGTAAGAGGGACCCCGATTGAGAGCCACAGATGAACCAGTAAGTGAGGGTGTGCACAAGCCCCACATTCTGGTTGGTATCAAACTGGAGGAAGGCGGGGAGATGGCAGCACCAGAATTAGAGAAGGTCAGAATGGCGATTAGGAGTAACCGGGCTTGACGTGGGTTGGGAGGGAGGAGGATCTGCGCTGATGTCGATAAAGAGCTGTCAGAAGCGGTCAGAGGCTCGGGCAGCCAATGATTTCTAGTTAAACCTGTGATTTCTGTGTGCTTCTGCCATTTTTGAAACACAGCAGGGTAATTAAGGAAGCTATATGATAAATCTGATCCTCGAGCTATTTCTTTGGGAGAAATCAAGGGGTCCATTAACATTTAGAACATGAAAAACTGTCCTGTTTTTCCCTTTTTTTAAGTGATGATCTTTTGAAAGCTGTCGGCAACTCAAATCCTTCCAGATTGTTTGCGAAGCCGGAGTCTTTCCATCGAGAGAGGAGATAAAGTGACATAGAAAGCAATTAAAGGCAATGGGACTAGCGTGGGGCTCCCAAGGGCATGGAGCAGTTCCCCCAGAGAGTCTCAAGGCAAGATGCCCAGAGGAAAAGGTTTGAAATTCCTTTTTTGCCAAAATAATATGGATACTTCATACAACTCTAGTTCAGTGTCCATAGTGAGCAAGAACATAACATGTGTCTTGCATTGCTTACTCAAGAAGTTTGTTTATGTGACTTACTTAATTTGTAGTGGTTTTTAATTTTTTAGGTGAGTTTACTTATTGGGGCACCTGGGTGTCTCAGTCAGTTGGGCATCTGCCTTTGGCTCAGGTAATGATCTCAGGGTACTGGGATCTATCTTCACACTGGTCTCCCTGCTCAGCAGGGAGTCTGCTTCTCTTTCTCCCTCTGCCTCTGCCCCCTCTCATGCTCACTCTCTCTCTCTCAAATAAATAAATAAAATCTTTCCAAAAAAATAAAGTTTACTTATTTAAATAATCTCAATACCCAACGTGGGGCTCAAACTCACGACCCTGAGATCAAGAGTCGCATGTTTCACTGACTAAGCCAGCCAGGCGCCCTTATAATAGGTCTTTAACATCTTCTAGGAACTTAGCTTTAGCTTAATCTTAGTTCAGGCACTAAACATTATTACTATTGTTGTTGTTGACAATTCTTTTTATTCACAGGTAGTATCATTGGTTATACTGCTGAAAAACTAAGTCAAACCTAATGTAGTTGGGAGATGCAGCAGGAAAGAGTGAGACTGGCCACTAAGCAGAGCTGGCTTCATCATTGCTTAACTGTGTTGCTATGGGCAAGCCCTCCAAGCTTTTGTTTACCTAGTGGTAGAAGAGGAGGCCATTACCTTCCCTGTAGGGCTGTTGTCAAGACAGCAAGTGGGGCTGTTGTCAAGAGACTCCTTAGCCTTAATTGCAGAGGTAATGGCCTCAGGACTGAGTTCATATTGACTGTGTCTATTGACTATTTACAACGGTGTTTGACAGAAGTCTACTGTGATCTATCTGAAAACGTTAGTGCTACCAACTCTCCTATGACTTCATGTCTACTCTGCATTTGCCCAGAATGACCAGGTTTCCACTCTCATGGGTTTATTTTGACAAAATTTGAAAGCATGCACCTATCTCAGCTTCATAGCATGGCGTGTGAGGCCCTTCATGAATTGGCTCTGGCCCATCTCACAAACTTCTCAGCTTCTCCTTCCATGTTTCCCATCTCCATGTCTTCGAGAATGTTGTTTCTTTTATCCGTGTTCTTCTCTTCCAATGCCTGGTGAATTGCAATTCATCCTTAAAAATACTCAGCTGTCTCTGATCATTGATTCGTTCCTTCTTTCCTTCAGGGAGCATTTATTGGCCTATTGTTTGTCAGGAACTCTGTCTCTAACATGGTTGTATAAGATAAGAAGATGTGGGTAAAGCCTTGGTGGAATCCCCGAGAAAGAGTTAATCATTCCCTTCTTGTACATACTTTGTACGTCTTTCTATACCATAGTGTACTGTGCTGTCATTATTTGTTTATGGATTTCTCTCCCCAGTGAGACTCAGTTTCCCAAGGGCAAGGGCCAAATCTTAATCATTTTTTCCCTTTGCATGGGATACAACATATAGTTGTTGCCTCCAAAGATTTGTTTAAATAAACTAGACTGTGAACAAAAGATATAAATGGTAAATGATGTACTCCAAACTCCAAAGTTTATGCATATATGTGGGGGGATGTCCAAAGTGAATTGCACAGATAACAGATTAGAAGAAGAAGGGCCATAAATGTGGGTTGGAGTCAAGGAAGTTTTCATGAAGGAACTGTGGGTCTTGAGTTAGACCTGAAAGAACAGATCAGTTCAGGAGAGATGTTGGGAAAGCAGCGGGGAACGAGCAAATCATGTTCAAAGGATAGTGATCCACAAACTGGAACAGAAGACTTTGTTGGCCAAACATTTACATTGTTGAAGAAATGTGAAAATAAGCCACAGCAAGGAGTTTCAGACCAAGTAGGCTACAGAAGAATAGAGAGGATCCCTGGACTTTCTATAAAGGTTTTGTAGGTTTCTAAGTACTTTTGCTTTTTTGTCCTATGAAGTAGGCAGGGAAGGTAGACCTTATTATCACCAATGTACAGATGGCAAAATTGGGATCTGGGAAGATACAGGACTTTTCCAAGTCTCACAGCTAGCAAGTGACAGATCCAGAACAAGAAACCAAGTCTTGTGAGTGATTCTGAAACGCATTCATTTCTGCCATGTTGATGTGGGGGGGCCCATTAGCCCTAACCCCCAAGAGAGCTCCAGCTGAGGCACTTGAACCTTCCCCCTATGTCCTTACTTTCATTGTCGGAGACACAAAATCCAGAGCCTGGGTAGCTGGAGTTCAATCTTGGAATGAACTGGTTTGTTGAGGAAGCTCTTCTTTTCTCTGTTTGGAGAACCAAAGACCCTCCTTATGGAGAGGAGTGGGACTAAGTTCTTGCTTATTTAGTCTAGGAAAAGAATATCCATTCTCATTTTGTGAGCTGTTTCATTTCTTGGTTCAACATGAGCTATTTAGTAGATAATAATACACTGGCTGATTATTTATATACTCATTCATTTATCCAGACTGAGGAGGCAAGGTGTGTATTAACCCACTGTAAACGACTTGTCTCTGAAATCAAATAGCTGCCTCCTAATTTCTTAATAGGACTGATCTTTATGTGGCTTTCACTGTACTGTTTCTCTGAATGGCAATTTTACTTGGGAAAAGAGAATTATTTAGTCAAATGATTTAATACAGTGTTTCTCACTTGCATGTTTAAAGACTGTTGTGTGACATTTTCCTGACATTATGTAGAATGAAATAGATTTTATCTTGTTAGGACTGGAAATTCACAAAATAAGTACCCCCGCACGGTACATTACTCATGGCATATAACACTCTGCTACTTTCCAATGACCATTTTCTTCCCTCTGTCTCTTCCTTTTTCACTCTCTATCCTACTTGCTTTCTATTCCCTCTTCTTTTCCCCCACCCCTTCCCTTCTTGTGCTTTCTGGGATGTCTGGCAGATAAATCCCTCACCTCTGGACAGAAAGGCCCTTCTCAACACCTTCTAACAGATGACTACCTCCTAGAAAAATCTTTCCTAAAATCTTGCTTTATTGGCCAAGCTTCAGAACAGATGGTCTACCTATAAAGTCAGATTCGAGTCCAGAATGAAAGGAATTATGTGGATGATTAAGGCAAAAACCTCTTCTATTGTTGAAGAGGCTATCTAGAGCTTAACAATGCATACAACAATTTATTTGGTCAAATCAAAGTCTACTCAAATATTTGCTTCACATAGCTAGGGCTCTGGGCATACATTTTAAACCTATTGGTAGTGGACTCATTCATTCTTGCTTCCGCAACCCTAACTTCTAAGTGGATTTGGATCAGAAAATATACCATTTGCAAGAATTAGAAGACAAGTTTGAGCAAAATGATTGTAAATTTGCTTCCTACCTGGTACACACTCAGTGAGACACTTGAGCACCAGCAGCAAATTTCTGAGATCAAGTAGTCCCGTTGTCAGAAGTGTCCATCCACTTAGTCCTGTAGGCTCTGATTGCATCCATATGTACGGGGGTGTCTATATGTAGGTTATGTAAGGCAGTGGGGAAATTACATGTCAGCTTTAATAACTAACTTTCATTAACTTTTACAACAATGCAAAGACTCCAGTGTGGTCTTGACCTTTGAGACTCCGATCAGTAGATGAGATGGTGACAACAGCTTCCTCAAGTTCCTCGTGAGGTTATACCACTCATTGCCCTTGTGTGTGCGTGTGTTTCATTGGTTTGCAGAGATTTGCACAGAGAGGTGTACATGGAAGTTAAAAAAAAAAAAGATCTCTGCAGGTATTACCTCCCTGATGTTGTACCTGCCAGTTTAGAAGGGAGCTCCCAGTGACTTTCAGATTTCTAACCCCAGCCCTCAAGACCCACATATTTAATGCCTATCCATCCTCTCCGCTTGGATGCCCCATAGGTGTCTCAAACTTGACACACCTAAATCTGAACTCCTGATCTTTCCTCCCCAGTTGGCTTCATCTCTACTCTTCCTCATTCCAGTAAAGAGCACCCACTGTACTCATGTCGAAAACCTGTTGCAAACATTCTTCTCTTGCAAACACTCTCCTCACCTCCAGCCAATCTAGCAACATTAAGGCCTGTTGAATTGACCCCCAAATATGTCACGAAGCCATTGTTTTCCACCTCTATGTGCCTCCCTAGCTTAAACCACTGCTGCCTCTTGCCAGAGCCCCATGCAGCACTCCTTGCTTGCTCTCAGGCCTCTCAGTCTCTTTGCCACCCACAGTCGTGATCTTTTCCTGTTAGACTCTTTATGGAGGTCATAATTATCCTTAAGGTAAAAGGTCTCCAAAGTCTTGATGATAGCCCCCTGCCCACCTCCCCAATGTCATCTGGCCCTCCTCACCCCATTGTTTTCTCCATTCCAGTCACAGTGGTGTCTTTTAGTCCCTAGAATTTTCCAGCTCCTTCTAGACATTGTGTCCTCTGCTTAAAAGCTCTTCTCCTTCCCACTCTCTCTGCCTGTTACTTAGCTTCAGTGTCACTTTCTCGGAGAGAACTCATTTGATTCCCTGATCTAAATGAGCTCCTTTTGTGCTGTTCTCTCCTAGCTTCCTGTAATTTTCTCACATAGCATCATAATTTTAAGATAAATATTTTTGCCACTATTGTCATGGTTGCCTCCCTCATTAGAATGAAAGCTCCATACAAGCAGAGACCTTGGATTGTCTTAATGACTAGGGTAGCCCCAGTAGCTGCGATGAATGTATCACATGTATCAATCACTGATTGAACGAGACTTAAGTGAATGAATTTTATTTGATACAATTCTGAAAGAATCTGGCAAGTCACTGGAGTTTCTTCTGAATTAATCTCACCTCTATTTTTTAACTTGGCTCAAACAGATACTGTGTAATCGAATTAGATGTGGCATCATTTAGAGCATATGATACTGTTTTTGATTGTTTTAACAAACGTGCAGTATTTATTTGGAACTACTGTGTATTGATCAAATTGTGTTCTTAGGTTCAGTTGCCAAAAGAATGGGAAAACAGTGCATATAAAGATAGACCCTCAGAGCCATTGATCAGTTTAAAAATGATTTATTTTAGAACAAATAAATTTTTTGCAAGCGTGACAGGATACAAGCTGAACAAAGGTGAATCAGAAGCATTCCTATATACTA
This sequence comes from Potos flavus, assembly GCA_028534135.1. Classification (NCBI taxonomy): domain Eukaryota; kingdom Metazoa; phylum Chordata; class Mammalia; order Carnivora; family Procyonidae; genus Potos; species Potos flavus. Next base: position 12,988,169 of record CM052887.1, on the reverse strand, counting down.
ACAACAACCAAATAGAAAATGTAAAGAAAGAAAGGGATCATTGGTAATAGCAACAAAAGCTATGAGGACAAGTAGGAATAAGTTTTGTCCAAAGACATGTAAGAACTTTATGGAGAAACTTGCAAGACATCACTAGGGAGCAAAGGAAAACCTGAGAAAAATTTACAGCCGCACATCTTATGATATGGAGTGAGGGCTCCATATCATAAAGATAAATTAATCTATTACAGAGTAATCTATAGCATTAAGTGCTATTGCAATAAAAATCTGAAAGGTTCCCCCCCGCCCATAGAACTAGAAAAACCTGTCCTAAAACTTGTATTGAAGCACCAAGGACCAAAGGACCAAGAAAGTCAAACCAATTCCAATGAAAAAAATGTGGGGAGACTCTCTCCGCCAGATTATATTATTATTATTATTACTACTACTATCACTACAAAGTGTTAGTAATTAGTGTTCTATCTGTGCTACGGGAAACAAATGTGCTAATGGAACAGAACAGAGGGCCAGAAGCATACAGTGAAACTTAATATATGATTGAGGTGGCGTTACAATAGAGAGAGGATGAACTATTCAATGGTGGACAACTGGCTATCCACATGGAACAAATACAATTTAGATACCAATTTCACACCATACAGACAAAATGTGTTTTAAGTTGACTAAAGACCTAAATGTAAAAAGCAAAATTTTTCAACTTTCAGAAGAAAAAAAAAATACCATCAAACCTTGGGATGTTTTCTTACACAAGTCACAGAACTGTGCACATCATAATGGAATTTGGTACCCATAGGTCCTACTTTGTTCAAATTCAAATATGAAATTCACTCTAACAAAAGTGAAGAAGGCTTCAGCCTGGACAAGATATTTGCCCCAGCTAAGTCTTAAGAAGGATTAATGTCCAGAATATATAAAGAACTCCTACAAGTCAATAAGACAAAGGGCAAAAACTCAATATGAGCTGTCAATTTCCAGGGAACTGGAAGTGCCAATGAATATATGAAAGATGTTCAATTTCACCAGCAATCAAAGAAAAGAAAATTAAAACCACAATGAAATACATTTCATAGTTTTCATTAGGAGGGGTGGAACTAGCTTTGGTGGAGCCTGAAGCTTATGTAAATTGTGGAGTTGATTTTAAGAAAAAGAATATGGGAGGCACCTGGGTGGCTCAGTCAGTTAAGCGTCCAACTCTTGATTTTGGCTCAGGTCATGATCTCAGGGTCATGGGATCGAGCCCCTTGTTGGGCTCCACGCCGGGCGTGGTGGAGCCTACTTAAGATTCTCAGTCTCTCTCTCCCTCTGCCTTCCCCTAATAAAAAAATTAAAGAAAGAAAGAAAGGAAAGGAATATGAAATTACTATGGGGATTTGAATAGCCCCAAACAAATGAAGGATTCTGAAATTTAAGCTTCATTTTTTCTGTGGTAAATCTCTTTTGCCTGAAAATGCCAACAGTACAAGGATGTGAGTAATAGGAACTCTTACACTACCGTTGTGAGTGTAAATTGGGGCAATCACTTCAAAGAGCAGCTTGGCACTATCTTGTCAAGGTGAGGACACATGTCTTTTAAGACTTGGAAATTCTCTTAAATATATATTCTTAAGAAATGTTGACATGTGTTCAAAAATGTTCGTAGCAATGTTTGTAATAATGGTGGAGGGGGAGGAGGATATCCTAAATGTCCATTTATAAGACGATGGATAGAGAAATTACTCTTTATTCATAAAATGTAATTCCATACAATGAAGAAAATTAATGTATTAAAGGTACACATAACATAAACTCCTCTGACAAGCACAAGATTGAGTGAAAAAATTATGAAATAAGTACATTATGATTCTGTTTATATAAAACTTAAAAACATGCAAAATACGAATGATTTATAGACAAATAGCAAATGTATAAAAACAAGTAATGGAGGGGAGCCTAGGTGGTTCAGTCAGTTAAGCGTCTGCGTTTGGCTCAGGTCATGATCTCAGAGTCCTGGGATGAAGCCCCAAGTTGGGCTCCCTGCTCAGCGGGGAGTCTGCTTTTCCCTCTGCTGCTCCCTCTGCTTGTGCCCTCTGTCTCTCAAATAAATAAATAAAATCTTTAAAAACAAAACAAAACAAAACAAGCAATGGAATGGTAAGAAAGTAAGGATAGTGGTTACTTTTGTGGAAAGAGGGAGGAAACTTACTGGGGAAGACTATGAAGAGGTTTTCAACTGGGTCTGCAACATTATATTTCTTTTTCCTATGGCAAATTTCTTTTGTTTGAAAATTGAGGTATGTATTAGTTTCCTAGGACTGTCATAACAAAGTACCATCACTTAAGTGGCTTAAAACCACAGAAATGTATTCTCCCACAGTTTTGGAGGCCAGAAATCCAAAAGCAAGATGTCCCAGGGCTCTGTCCCCTGGGAGACACTGGATGGAATACTTCCTTCTTCCTTGATTCAGGTAGTGGCCATATCCCTGGGTTCCTTGGCTTGCGGCTGCGTCTCTCCCATCTCTGCGTCCAGCATCACTTGGCATTTTCACTCTTAGTCTCTGTCTTCCCTCTTTTTTTTTTTTTTTAAAGATTTTATTTATTTATTTGAGAGAGGGAGAGAATGAGCAGGGGAAAGGCAGAGGGAGAAGCAGGCTCCCCGCAGAGCAGGGGATGCCCGATGTGAGACTCGATCCCAGGACCCTGAGACCATGACCAGAGCCGAAGGCAGACGCCTAATCAACTGAGCCACCCAGGCGTCCCTGTCTTCCCCTCTTTTTATAAGGTGACTAGGCATTTTGGATTAAGGATCCATCCTCCTTCTGTATAACCTCATCTTCACTAACGACAATGGCCCTATTTCTAAATAAGGTCATTCTGACGTGCTGAGTTAGGACTTTAACGTATCTTTGGGGGAGGCACAATTCAACCCACAGCAAGGTGTGATTTACCTGCAGTGCAATATACAAATCTTAAATGTATATTTTGTGAGTTTTGACACATGCATATTTGTATCACTTTTCTATTGATCCTGTAACAAATTATCACAAACTTAGTAGCTTAAAACCACACAAATTTATTATCTTATAATTCTGTAGGTCAGAAGTCTGACGTGGGTCTCCCTGGGCTAATATCGAGGTGTTGATCAGGGTGGGTTCCTTTCTGGGGGTCCTAGAGGGGAATCTGTTAACTTGCTTTGTCTAGTCTCTAAGAGAGATTCCTTGGATTTTAACCCCTTCCTCCATCTTTTTTTTTTTTTTCCCTTCCTCCATCTTGAAAGCCGGCAATATTACATTTCTCTGCCACTTCTTCTGTCTTTCTGACCACAGCCAGGAAAGGTCCCCTGCTTGTATGATTAGATTGGGCCCACCCAGATAGTCTCGCCATCCCAGGGCCTTTAATGTCAATCATGTTCCCGAAGCCCTTTTTGCCATTTAGGATAACGTATTCACAGGCTTGGAGCATTGGGGATGGATGCCTTCGGGGGCCATTATTCTGTCTGCTACCAATGTAACATCCACCCCATCAAAGTTTAGAACATTTTCAGCTCCCCCCAAAATTTCCTCTTTTCTCTTCTCAGTCACTCTCAGCACCCCCATCCCCAGAGGTAACCTCTGTTCTGATTTCTATCACTTCCAATTAGTTTGGTCTGTTCTAGAACTTCATACAAAAAGGGCATACAGTATGTTCTTTCTCTCTTGCATGTAGCTTCTGTCTCACTGTGTAATATTTTTGAGGTTCACCTAAGTTGTTACATGTATCAGTTGCCCATTTTTTTTTATTGTTGACTAGTATTCCATTGTATGAATATACCAAAATTTGTTGGTACATTCTCTTGTTGATGAACATGTGGGTTATTTCCAGTCTGGGGCAATTATAAACTTTGTTGTACAAGTCTTCTTTGGACACATATTTTATTTTCTATAGGATAAGAACTTAGAAGCATTACTGGGTCACAGGATAGAAATATACTAACTTTATATGGAACTGCCAAGTTGTTTTCCAAAAGTGGTTTTATCAGTTTAGTTTCCCACCGTCAATGCATGAGAATTCTAGTTACCCCTCATCTTTGCCAACATTTAGTGTGATTGATCTTTGCAGTTTTAGCCATTAGATGGGTGTTTATTTTCTTCTTCTTTTCTTTCTTTTTTTTTTTTAAAAAAAGAAGCAAAATATTTTTCCTCAAACAACAAAATAAGGGATCTTCCTCAAAAGCTTAGCCCATTTCAATGAGGGGTAAATCTTTGGTGGAATACAATAGCTAACTATTTTTAATGCCATTGTATGATAATAACTTAGAAGCACTCTTAAAAAAATTAACTGCTCTTAGACCTTAATATAGTAAATGTATCAATTTACACATATATCCTAGGAAGCAAATCTTTTCCTCTCCTGTCAAATTTTATCCTCTTAATTAAGACATGATGCCTTGAATTAAATACTTCTCTTAGATTTCCAAGATTCTCCCACTTCCTCAACATAGGCTGTGTTTTATTTATTTATTTTTCTATCCCTGGTACAGTACTGGGAATATCACCAGTGCTTAAAAAGGCTATTGAGTGAATAATACAAATAAAGAAGCATATTGATTTAAAGCATGAATATGAAAGACTAGAGTTACTATCTCTCTTTTAATAGAAAACAGAGTTTCAAATTTGCCCTAAAATCATAATTTGATACCAGCCACAAATTGGGGTTGAGATAAATCCCTTTATATTCCATTCTTATTGATGGTGGAAGAAATCTTAATTGAAGAAGAAAACGAGCACTTATTAAAAAAAAAAATCAAAGACTTTGGACACTCATGTTCCAAACCACGAAGTTTCCATCCACAATGTTGTCTCAGATTTGGGATTACATGACTCACAACACTTTTGAGATGGGGGTTTTTAGTTTAATTTCCTGGTATCACCTTATTCCACAACATGGCACGGCCTACCAACTGTATTGTGTTCTATTAGAAGAGCCTCTGCATTAAATTTCTGTGAATCAAACCCAATTGGAATGTAACAGAAGGGCCTAACTGGGTACTCATAGGCATCTGTGGTTAGAATTCGGAATCACTGTGAAAGCTCTGTAAAAATGGATCTGTGAGTGTGCAAGGGTGTATTTTTTCAGTGTCCCTAGTTTTCTTTTATTTCGTTTTTAAAAGATTTTATTTATTTATTGGAAAGAGAAAACATGAGTGGAGGGGAAAGGCAGAGGGAAAGGGAGGGAGAAGCAGACTCCCCGCTGAGCAGGGAGCCCAACTCGGGGCTAGATCCCAAGACCCTGAGATCATAACCTGAGCCGAAGGCAGACACTTTAGTGACTGAGTCACCCAGGCGCCCCTCGCATTGATTTTTCTAATAGACCCCAGGCAATCTTTTCACAGTGCAATTTGCCCATACAGAGCATCTTTCTCTGTTTCCTTCAGGATTTAGGAAATAAGACAGTTATTCTCTTGTGTATTCATAAAGACTGACCTTCCCCAAAGGATTCCAATCCATCAAAGAAAACAATTCCCAGTTTAGTATAAATCTCTATTAATCCCTCTTAGTGTTGAGACCAGACACTAGACAGAAACTCACATTTCTGAATGGAGAAAAAAGGATTCAAACAAAGCGGTAATCACCAAACAGAAGCAAATTAAAACTTCTGGTGACTTATTTTGGTCCAGCTTGAGATTTGATTTAGAAAAGAGCACACAGGGAAAAAAAGAAACTATCCTATAAAACACAATCTGGTAGAAACTCTTCCTTTGGATGAGTTTGGATTAGAGAGACCTCCTGGGGGCAAAGCCATCCCCTGCTAATATGGGGGTAGGCGTGGCAGTTGGAGGAAGGGGGAGTGATGCCCAGACATTTGCCAACATTCGCAGGAAGTACACTTTGTACAAACTTGAGGACAGTCACCTGGGGCTCACGGCTCTCATTCCAAGCATAAGTCTCATTTCTTTTATTGTTTATTGTTATTTCAACTTGGTTTATTAGGTGTGTAGTGTGATAAGACTTCTTATAGCAATATTGGAATGAAGGATTACATTTTATGTGTTTGAAGATAACATTATAACCTTTCGCCCTCGCCATTACAGGCCTCCGTCCCAGCCCCATCTTCATTTTGGAGGTGGGACTCCCAGTAAAGTGATGACTGTGCTGAGTCCCCTGGGATGAAAAGCCCAGACTGGTCATGTGAAACTCCCTTCCACTTCATTGCCAACATTATTTAACATTTTGGAAGGAAGCCAACTTCATCTTTGGAGGATTTTAAAGAGTTGGCTGGGTTTCACACCAGCTTCGTCATGGTAGAATTTTCTAGTAAACAGTCATGCTACCGTAAGATACCGTAAGAGTCCACAAGAGTCTCAACATCTGGATACTCATAAGACTGGATGAATCCATTGTTATTTCTCTGCCGAAACAAAGGGCTCCTTTTTGGCCATTTTCTTAGTTCCTGATGCCACATGGTACACTTCTTACTTCTTTTCTGGAACTCCTTTGCTGTCTATAAGCTTGAATTCTCCTGATTCTTCCATTCCTTGTATCAATCTCCTTATAGCTTGCTCTTCTTCTTTCTGCCATCACCTCTGCTCCCCAGGGCTTCATATCATTCCTCTGCTTTCTTAACTCTACATTCACTCTTCTTTATTTTCTTGGCAGTCATGATTCCAAAATCAACATCTATCTCTCTCGCCACTTGTTCAAGTGCAGATCCTATACTCCCAGTTGCCTACAAGAACGCTCCCTTTAAGCGACCCTGCAGCTTCCCAAACTAAGAATGTCTAGAATCAGGCAGCAACTTAAAACCAAAACACAGTCACATTATTCATGGGTCAGGCTGGCAAAACACAAAGGTTTGAAAATATTCATTCCAATGAGAATGTGGAGAATTGCAGCCCTTTGTGTTCTGTGAACACAGGTGTTTATTAGTACGTACTATTTTTTGGGCAATATTTATCAATAGTTAAAAGACATTTAATAGGATTTAAAAATACATATTATTTGACCTAATTCTTCCACTTCTAAAAATTTGTCTTAGAGATGAATACACATATTCACAAATATGTAAAAAAAAATTCACATACAAGAATTTGCACTGTGGCAATGTTTTGTGAGTTATAAACAATAATAGCAGCAACAGTACCCCATGAAAACAATTCTGTTAAAAATAGCCAAAGTACTAATTGAGGCAGACTGGTTAAATATTGCAGCATTCATACAGTGAAATAATATATAGATTTTAAGAATAATAAGGCATATCTGGAAAGCTCTACCTTAAAAATATGCTATTAAAGGCAATGTAAATAAGGCCTAATTAACATATGATCTTATTTGTGTACAATAAAATTTCAAGAATGAATACACAAGAAGCAGTTAACAGTCACTGTGTTTTGAGAGTAGGATTGGAAAGAGAAGGAAGAGGATTGGTTTTCAGTAAATACCATATTGATTTTTGAAAATACAATTTTATTGGTAACGTTGAAAAATGCTACTTCTTACAAATTCATCTTCTGGTTTCCCTAACTTTGTCTACATCAGTTGCTTAGCCATGTGGATTGAGGGTTTGAAATCGGTCTTGATTCCTCTTTCATTTTTATTTCTTATTAAGTAAACTTTATTAAGTTCAAGCTCAGTGTGGGGCTTGAACTCATGACCTTGAGATCAAGAGTTGCACGGTCTACTGAGTAAGCCAGCCAGGCAATCCTCCCCTTTCGTTTTTAACTTTCTCATAGAGTCACCAAATCCCCTTCCTCTCTTCAGTGTCTCTCAGCTGCATCCTTCCCTCTCCAGAAGGCTAACTCTGTCCTGGTCCTGATTCTTCGACACCAATTTCCTTGAGAATCTGGGCAAGCCACTCACTCTCTACCTTCCTCATATGTAGAATGGGAATAATAATTCCTATCTTGGAAGGAAGGGGATATTCTACAATTAAGTTAGGTAGGAAATTTAAGTTCCTGGCACATAGTATGTGCTCAACAAATGCTATTTTCCATGTTCTCTTTAGAGATTTTACCTCATAATACTGTATCCTCTGATTCATATTATATACAGCTACCAAGTTCATTTCCTGAAAATAGTATTTTCATCATTGAATCCTTTGTTAACTTCCTTTTGCGCTATGATCTTACCCTGGAATTACAGATGGGGCAAGTAGTCAGCATCATTACAGCTAGTGACTATCGAGGCTTTTGGAGAATTTCTTCTGGAAGGAAGAGAGGTTGCTATTACTGTCACCACGGGTCCATGCTAGCAGAGTTGGGGACGCTTCTGAAGCAAAGTTTTCCCACAGTCAAACCCCTTTCCTGCCACCCCTGAGATCTTTCTGTAAATTCTCATTGATCTAATTCGAGTAATAACCAGTGGGGAAGTAGATGAAGCCCCAAATTCACTATTCAATACTCAAGATCTTGCATCAAGATCTCACATCAAGATCTTGCTCTCTCATATCTGTTTTGCTTTCTTTTCTACTTTCCCTTAATTTGACTCAAATCAACCCATTTCTATACTGTCCTTCCCATGTTCACTTTCTACTTTTTAGAAGTTACACGCACTTGTTGTAAAAAAGAGAGAGGGAGAAAGTATTACAATGTATGGAAATATGAAGAATAAAAAAAAAAGTTCCCTTCCACCACTCCAGTAGTACTTGTCAACAAAGCTAATCAAGACAGTTAAGATAGAATTTTGGGTTGTATCAATAGATTCAGATAAGAAGAGAAATTATAATCCTCTTTTCCCTTTTGTATCTGTTTAAATATCCCTGACCTTTGAAGCTTTTTAAGGGTTTGGTGGGCACAAGGCAAAAATTCTATTTTTCCTTTGGATATGTCCATAGGACAGGCAGATATTACTACTTCTACTGCCGAACAGAGGAACTAAAAGCAAATAGTAGCTAAAATAAGCAAAGCATATAAGCCTTGTAAAGGAGGCTCCCAGAACCAACCAAAGCTTGGGTAGAAGGAGATACCATTTGGTATAACCAGGTACTTATGCCCTCAGGTTCTCTCTTCTTTCCTCATTCGCCCTCCCCCCATTCTCACATGTGAGGCCAAAGCAGTGGTCTTACCTCCCCTCACTTGGCATAGATCATTTCCCATGAACCACTCTGTCTCCAGAAGCCCAGGCACATTCATGTCTAGAAGTGCTCAACTGTGCCCTCAGAGCCTTACCGATCATCTTGCCATCCATAGGCACTCTCAAGTCAATATATCCTTATACTTTGGTTTTTGGACTGCACTGGCCATTAATTTATGTACATACTGAAAAATGTATTATTGTATAGTACATGGGCATATAATTTAGAATGGATTAGATTTGAATGCGGTGGTCATTTCTAAAAATATGTGCACAGATAGATAGCATCAGGCAGTTGGTTACAAACATCACCCAGCTATTGCAATATTGTTCCTATGCGAAAATCAGATTTGATTCACAATCTTTTGATTTATTATACCTTTCAAAGGAATGCAACCCAACCCAGTGTAATTTTAAGGACTGTAGGTCCTGGTATTATTACTATTATAGTCATTGGATATTTGTTGAATTCATTATGAAGAGATTGAATAGGCAAGTACTGCCAGTTTTAATGTATTCTTTATCATGTAATCAAAATTGTAGAAAGAGAGAGGGAAAGAACATATTAATCATGGGCACTTGGGTATGAAAGGGAAGAAAAATTGACTCCCTTTATTGAAAAGGGAGGAGTTTTCTTGACCAAATTCATTAATGTTAATTAATAATTGACTTTTCCAGTGAGTGCTGCTTTGTTCTAACATAAAAAAAAATTAAAAAGAGGATTTCCATTGGCTTTTCTCTTTCATTCCAGTAAACATTAAAAAATATTTTACCTCAAAACTTTGTGATCGAAACTAACCCAGCAAGGAAAGGCAGCCAAGATCAGAGGACAGGCTATTGTGAATTCTACATACCTTAGCAACATAATTGTTAGCTCAAACATTCATTACCTCACATATATATACCTCACATATAATTTAAATGAATTATCAGCCCCCAAATGTTATCGTCTACTTTAAACATTTAAAGAACCTTGAAAAATCTTCAAATTGTGTTTTGTAACATTGGTTTGTCTCTTCACTCTCCAAAACAATGTTGTCATATATATATGTTTTGACTATATATATATAGTTTTGACTATATAGTTTCTCTTCTTAATATTAAGATCGTAAGAGAGACCAGACTCAGCAATTAAGACTAAGACCCCTTGGTTAACCCTATCCTGTCTGCAGCTGTTAGTTTCTCTCCGGTTAATGTGAGATAACTCATTTCCTTATAATTCAAGTTCTTAGACATTTCCCCCCCAATATCTATAAAGGGAAAAGTTTGACATTCAAGACTGTGAATTGGACATTCCCATATCTATTGTGAGTTTCAGGGGTACAAATTGCAAAATCCCTGCTTCGTATTAACAGAAGTCAGCATCTCACTCTTTTGATGTAATTTTCTAAAAAGTTTTCTGTAATTTGTCTTTTATCATCCATCCATCAAACTGATAAATGGCCTAACATGTGCCTTTACAGCAACATTCCCAAATCCTATAATTCATTGTTTTGTTTTATTTTACAGCTTTGGAAAAAAACATTGTTTTAAAATTCCAATTAAATTATATAAATGATAACCCTCATCTCCCTCCTCCTCCCTCTCCTTCTCCTTCTTCCTCTCCTCCCTTCTCCTCCTCCTCCTCCTTCTCCTCCTCCTTCTTCTTCTCCTCTTCCTCCTTCTTCTCCTCCTTCTTCTTTGCCTTCTCCTCCTCCTCCTTCTTCTCCTTCTCCTTCCTCTCCTCCTCCCCCTTTTCCCCCCTCCTCCTCCCCCTCCCCCTCTTCCTCCTCCTCCTCCTCCTCCTTCTTTTTCTTCTTCTTCTTCTTCTTCTTCTTCTTCTTCTTCTTCTTCTTCTTCTTCTTCTTCTTCTTCTTCCTCCTCCTCCTCCTCCTCCTCCTCCTCCTCCTCCTCCTCTTTCTCCTCCTCCTCTCCTTCTCCTTCCTCTCCTCCTCCTCTTTCTTCTCCTTCTTCTCCTCCCCCTCCTCCTCCTTCTTTTTCTTCTTCTTCTCTTCTTCCTCCTCCTCCTCTTCCTCCTCCTCCTTCTTCTTCTTCTTCTTCTTCTTATTCTTCTTCCTCCTCTTCCTCTTCCTCCTCCTCCTCTTCTTCCTCCTTCCCTTTCTTCTTCCTCCTCCCCTTCTTCTTCTTCTTCTTCTTCTTCTTCTTCTTCTTCTTCTTCCTCCTCCTCCTCCTCCTCCTCCTCCACCTCCTCCTCCTCCTCCCCCTCCCCTTTTCTTCTTCTTCCTCTCCTTCTGCTTCTCCCTCTTCCTTTTCCTCTTCCTCTTCTCCTTCGCCTTCTCTTCTTTCCTCTGGGAAAATCTAAAGGGTCAGTTACTGATAAATTTCCTCGATGAAAATTCATGGCCCTTACAGGGCTGGAGAATGGTCTTGCTTTTATTTTTCTTGCTGAGGATACTTCAGATGTGGTGGTGAGTTATTTTAGACCATGTGGATACAGGCATCCACTCTAGGAAAGTAGAACAAGGTGGAAGGATCCAAGGGTTCTGATACCATAAAGACTCTGTACTAGCCCCCCATAAGATAGCCTTAGTTTTGTGTTGAATGATACCATCTTCTATTAAAGTCTTATAGCTTGTTTAGGTAAAGAATTAGACTCATGAATCCATGGTTCTCAAGGCTTCTCAAAAAAAGTTTTTTATTGTTGGATTTTCAACAAATAAGGAGACTGTGTCACAACTAGAATTAGTGTTAAAACTAGTGGCCATTCCCCCCCCCCCATTTTTTTGGTAATGGTTCCAATTTTAAATCATCTGTCTCGCTGTCTTTTAGTGCACATGAACTTATAAAACCCTGTATTCTCACTTTTTGATTGGGAAAATACTATATAGTTCCTAAAGCAGATAGCTTTTGACTTCAGAAACGGAAACCCCAAATCAAACAGATTTTAACGTAAAGAAAAGTAATGGTTCATGCTACTGAAAAGTTCAGAGGTAGGCTGTAGGTAAGGTTGGGTCTGGTTTCATTTCTCTGAGAATTTCTTGGGTCTGCTGTCCTTGGTAATTTCTATCATCAGGTTGGATTTTCTTCATGAGAATGGATATAGGAAATACTCAATTCCAGTGGAGTTTTTAGCTGGATCCATGATGATCCAGCTACCTTTCCAAGCACCTTGCAGCTGGTATGACCACATGACCAGATCTGGCTGACCAGGTAAGAGAAGGAGGGATGGAAACAGTTTTTGAGCCTTGTTCTTGCGGGGGGCGGGGGGGTGCCCTCCTTCCACTCTTTTCTCCTTCCCATTGGATAGATTTTGGATATGGCAATGAGTCATCTTGAATCATACAGACGAAGGTAACACTTTTTATTTTTATTTTTTAAGGCAACACTTTTGAAGACGAACCATCTTGAATCCTTACAGATTAAAGTGGAATAAAAGGAAAGGATTCTGAATCCCTGACCCCATGCAACCACCATGCCAGCCTTGAACTGCTGCTTATGCCTCAACTGTCAAATGGGGAGAAAAATACTCCTATTTTGTTTAAACCAGTATTACTTTGGATCTCTGTAGAGCAGCCAAGAAGGACCCCTGGGGTCCCAAGACCCTTTGAGTGGATCCCTGAGGTCAACTCTATTTTTTATAATAATACCCAAAGATGTCCACATTCTAATTCTTGGAACCAGTGAATATGTTACTTTAAATGCAAAAGGAACTTTGCAAATGTAATTAAGGATCTTGAGATGGGTGTTTACCTTGGATTATCTGAGTGGCCCAATGTCATCACAGGGGCCTTATAAGAAGGAGACAGGGCAGCAGAGACAGAGAAGCAGCTCTGGTCATGCTGCATTGCTGGTTTTGACGATGGAGGAGCAGCTTTGAGCCAGAAAATGTGAGGAAGTCGGCAAGGCCAAGGAAGTGGAATCCCCTAGAGCCTCAAGAAAGACCATCCCTGCTGACCCCTTGATTTTCACCCAGTGAGACTGATTTTGGACTTCTGATTTGAGAAAGGTAAGATAAAATTTGTGTTGTTTTAAGCCACTAAATTTGAGTTAATTTGTTACAGCACCAATAGAAAGCTAATACAAACACCCTGACATTATTTGCCTTTTTCACTCTCATTCTGTCCTGAGCATACAGTGGCGTTTTCCAGAGGTTGGCTATTGTGGTAGCACAACAGATGGAACACATCAGATATGAGAATCCTGTCGTTTCTGTTAACCTAGATATTAAAAAGGTTTGCAAAAATATGAAAAACAATGCCACTTCTCTCACTGATTTTTGTTTTGCTTTGGAAAATTTATTTTTTTCACTGAAAATTGTGTTATTCATATTAACCTATAAGAGGTATATTGTTATTTTAAATGAGTTTATAAATAGTTTTAAAATTCTCAGTTTTAATTTCTAGTACAATAGATACTGATAAATATAACCCACATAAACGAAAGCTCTTTGTGGTTCTTGATAATTTTTAAGGATGCAAAATGATCCTCAGGTCAGAAAAATCTAAATACTAAATACGGTAGTGCCAAAATGGGCTGCTGCAATTTTAGATCACAAATTCGCTCGCCGTACTATACAAAGGAAAGAGAGAGCTTTCCTCTCCAAACATCAACTAGAAATGCCAGGATTCACTCTGGTTGAACCAATTTAGGAGCTCTGCCCACTCTTGTACCAATCACTGTGACAATGGGAGGGATTACTCTGATAGAGTCAGTAATCAGGGCCCACGCCTGGAGCTGGGGGTGGGCTCAATTCCATTTAAACCGTGTGGCTGCTACCTCGTGGGAGAAAGGGACAGATGGATGCTGGGGAGTCAGTCAGCAACAGTTCTTGTAGAAAATGAAAAATGATAATCATGGCAAACAGAGCATTTCTTGTCAGGCTCTGTTCTAAGTTCTCAGTTAATTTTCACATCCACTCAGTGAGAAAGGCATTATTATTTATTCTAACATGCAACCTACCCTCTGCCACTGCTTCAGCTGAGAGATATGCTTGAAGAATGTTCAAATGTTTCACTTTCTTAAGATTTTGCCCAAAGCTTTACCGTTAGCATAATGCTAGCAGTAGAATGCAAGGGTTATAGCACAGGCTCTGGGATGGGACAGACATACACAATGCTCAGATTTGACTCAGAAAACAAAGGGGTTTTGTTTTTTTATAACCTATATAATATTCTTTATAACCCCACCACCACCATGGTATTCATTAGTGGGGGCAAATTATATTTCAGTCTAATTAAAAAGTGTAATTCAAATCAACAATTTAAATAGTTTCCTTAGACTTAAATATTCTGTTTCTTTCAGGACAATGCTCAAGTTTGTCAGATTTCTGGCCCCCGCTTCCAGAAGGTGCTAAGTGTTTTGGGGAATGGGTGGGAGGAGCGTGATGTGAGCCTCTGTGGTGGGGGACTGTGAGATCCTCGGAGCCACATCCTGGACTGGCCGTGCCTCAGGGTGACCGGACCAGCCCCCACGTGTTCTGTGGGTGTCTGCGGCTGAAGCGGGAGGGCGGCCTTCTCTCCCGGCTTGGTTAAGTCGCCCTTCCCTTCATGGACACCTCAACTCTGCCTGGGTCTTCACCGGGCCTGAGGACACTATGGACGTGAACACTGTTGGCAAATTCCTCTGGGAAACTTTAAACTCATGTCCATATCACACACCCCGTTCCTCCCACCCCAAATATCCCATGTGGGAGCGGATATCCTTAGGGGAACTGAAGTGAGTCCCTGCTCCTGCCTCATCATGTTGCGTTCTGAGTTTACTTCTGTGTGGCAGTCTCCAGTTCGTGAGGTGGCTCCTCCCAGAGTCCTCAGCCGAAGCCCCTCAAATTTAGGCTTTCTCTTCACGTTACCTACCGCTACTCTTCTCTCAAGGACATTGGCACAAAGAAGGAAGATTGGGACACATGTCTCTCCCTGCCTCTCTAACTCTGCCCCCTTCCCCCCATAGGCCCCTGAAAGGAAAAAGGGCAGGCTTTTCTCTACTACATAGATCTCTCCTCCATGAAAGTCTGTGATCAAGTCTTCCAGACATGTTCCTTGATGTGGAAAAAGAGGATATAAGAGAATTTAGAAAACCCTTTTCTCTATTGACAAAGCCTGATTTCCAAGCCTGTTGTCTTGCCAAGGAACTGAAAATCTGAGGTTGGATGTTCGAAGCTGAATATTCTCCCTCCCTTTCTGCATTCCCATTTTATAACCCCAAACTCCTACTCTCACTGCTCCCTAATACGCCTTAGGCGCTCTGGGTGGAAGGTTCCATAAATCTGAGAGAAAAGTATACAAAAGGAAACTATGTATGTGGGGGGAAGTAAAGGTACAACCACACGCTTAATAAGGTTACCCCAGGATGTGGATCCTGGCTCTGCTATTGACTCGTGTGCGCCTGAGCAGGTTAATATCTCTAAGTCGGGGCTTTTCCATGCAATGCAGAGAAAACAATAGAATCTGCTTTATGGCTGCCCATCCATGTGCATACTCACCTGGCCTGGCAACAGCCCCGTGAGCATGCGTAGTTACGGTTCCTGAGTTAGCCACATCGTCTGGGCTCAGGAATGGGTCGAATGTTGTTGATACTGGGAGAAAGTATTACTCAGTGACTTGTCGAACCACATCATCAGTGCTTTGCTGCTGTCAGTTCCTCCCAATTCTTAGGCTGTGCAACTAAGATCTCTGAATCTACAGACACATCGTTTGTTACTGGAGGGAAGGGGTCGCTCCCCTTTCTGAGCTGTGGAGAAGCCAGATCGGAAAGAGGAAGAAAGGAAAGGAGAGAGGGAGGGAGGGAGAGAGAAGGGGCGTGGGAAGGGGGAAGCAAAGGAGGGAGTCCCAAGCAGGGCCCTCTATTATAATCTTTGATGGTCTGGCTGACCAGGATAAAGGCTGCTGTCATTCTCAGGTGGAAACATCCTTCTACATGTAATGTGAAGGCAGACCGGTAATCGTGGGAGTCTTTGATGGACAATTCAGATTTTTACACAATTTATTCAAGTAACAGATTTCCTCAGCTTCTGTAAAAACAGGCATGGAATTCTGATGAATACAGATCTGTTTTGTAGCTCTAAGAAAAAGGTTTTAGATGTACGAAGTATAGCTGGAAGGAGGCAATATAGGTAATCACCTGCATCCGGGTTTGGCACACTTTTTCTGTAAAAAGATAGATGATAAATATTTCAGGCTTTGTGGGTGATACTGTCTTTACTGCAAATGCTCAGTGCTGCTGTTGTAGCCAAAAACAACCATAGATCATATGCAAACAAATGGGCATGGCTGTGTCCGCAAAAAAACTATTTATGAATCCTAACATTTGAATTTCATATAATTTGCACTTGTTGTGAGATAGGATTCTTCTCTGATTTTTTTCCTCAACCATTTAAAAACACAGGCTAAACAAAAAGGCAGTGGGCCGGAATTTAGACCCTGCGGCTGTCATTCTCTGACCCCTGATCTATACAACATCGTTTCAGAAACATCGTGGAATCATTCCACTCGCTTCTGCCAAAATCCTAGGATCCCACAGTGGATACTTGAATCCATTAGCTTAGGGTTTTTTGGGTTTGTTTTTGTTTTAAGTAGATACAAATTCCCCTTGGGGAGGCAATACTTCCACTTAACAGCCTTTATGTTGCACTTTATAAAGTTCTGATTTTCAGTGGATTTGGACAGGCAGAAACCAGGAAGACAGGAAGTGTCCTCGGGAGGAAAGAGAAGCTCTAGGAGTGTGGACAAGAGGAAAAGCTGGATTAATGGGACACTTGCGAATGGCAAGAGAGCTCCTCTTTTTCAAAATCTGGCCTAACATCATGGAAGCTTGAACAGACTTTAGAGAAGAAATTGATTGCGTATGGACAGCCCAAAGGTGATGTCACTAATAATTGTTCGAAGAGAAAATCTAGGCTGTAAGCATCAATTTCCACCAGGGCTTTGAGGAAGCCGGTCTAAAGACATGCTGGAAAACTTGCCAGTGCCAACTTTTCCATTGACTTTTACTCTGTGGATGTTGTATTTTGATTTAAGAAAACTCTGTTTAAGAAGCCACGGGTGTAAAAGAGAACAGTGTTATCTTCCGCAGTTGGCCAGATGAAGGGCTTGCACTCAGAGCCAGTCTCTAATGTGCTCACCCACACGCTATTTCCCTGGACTCCTTCTGTCCAGCATGGGACCGACTAGCCACATGAGGCTATTGGGCATTTAAAATGTGGTTCCTCCTAATTGATAAGTGCTGTCAGGTATAAAAGACACACTGGATTTTAAAGACTGAGTATAAAAAATATGTGAAATATCTCACTAATAACTGTAAAGTATGGGTTTTGTGTTGAAATGACTCTATTTATTTTTAAAGATTTTATTTATTTGAGAGAGAGAGAGAGAGACTGAGAGCTCAAGCAGGAGGAGTGGCAGAGGGAGAGGGAGAAACAGAATTCCTGCTGAGTGGGGAACCTGACACAGGCCTCTACCCCAGGACCCTGGGATCACGACCTGAGCTGAAGGCAAATGCTTAACCAACTGAGCCACCCAGATGCCTTGAAATGACTCTACTTTAGATACACTGCGTTAAATAAAATGTAGGCAAATTAATTTCCCCTGTTTCTTTACTTTCCAAAATATGGCAACTAGAAAATAGAAATTTTCACTTGTGGCTTACATTTTGTTTCTGTTGGACAATCCTGAATCAGACTTTGAGCTGATAGGTAGCAGAGGGCCATGAAAAAGTACTGGACAGGAAGTTAGAGGCCTGGGTCTTACTCTTAACTTCTGTTTCTTACTCGTTTTAGGACTTTGGGTAAGCCACCTATTTTGATCTTCAAAATCTGAGCATGGAACTAGATGATATCTAAGGCTTCATCCAGATGGGGAAAAAAAAATTATTCAGGCTAAGAGTATTCTTTTTTTTTTCTTTTTTAAAGTAGACTCCACACCCAGCATGGAGCCCAACCTGGGGCTTGAACTCATGACCCTGAGATCAAGAGTCAGATGCTCAACCCACTGAGCCACAGATGCCCCCAGGCTATGAATATTCTTATCATTTCTCTGTTATATATATTATTTTTATTATTTCAGATCATGAGAAGCTAACATTCTTCTTATACTTATCTCCAAGGGCCTTGAAGATACAACTATAAGCCACTTATAAAATGCATCATTTACCATTCCAAAGAAAAGGTAAGAAGATGCCGTTTGATAATTGAAGTGTTAGTGTAACTATAATAAATTCTCCTGAGATTCTCTGGACCTTGCTCTGCCACAGCCTGTCACCTCTCCCATCTTCTGGCTCCTCAAATGGGCAGACACTTGACTGAGAGGTTGGTGAGATTCATTGCCAGAGCTTTATCCAGCGATAGCTTCTAGTGAGTTCCAGATCTCCCGCTACCACTGGCTTGAAACTGTCTCTGCTTTTCTTTCACCTGGGCAGAATTTACAACATTCTTTGGATGCATTTGAGCCCACACCCTATGTCAGAATTATGAGTCTTTGAAGAAATAGAGATAAAAAGGAGAGATCCTTCTCTAGGGACAGAACTCAGAAACAGTTAATAAAGGGATTTTGTGGGTCCAAAACCCCAAAACAATTTTTCTTGTTACTTAGATTCAGTGGTCTCGTAAATAGGTCTAAATCTTACTGTAACCCATGATTTTTGTTTATTATGTTAATATTCATATTTATCCATATATTACATATTTTTCTATTTATTCATTTTTGTTGGATGCATGCTAGCTACAGCCCTATGGAAGGTGTGTCTGAATTCATACCTTATTTTGTTTCCTTGGAAAGGGCAGATTTCATATGTATTTTTCAAAATAAGTTTTTTATTTTCAAATAGTTTCATATTTACAGAAGAATTGCAAAGATAGTACAGAGAGTTCCCATATACCTGACATCCAGTTTTCCCCTGGGATTAACGTCTTAAAGTAGTATGGTACATTTGTTTCCATTAATAAATAATACTAGTACAGTATTAATTAGAGTCCACACTCTCTTCAGACTTCTTTAGTTTTACCTAGTGTCCTTCTTCTGTCCCAACATCCCACCTAGCATGCCACATTACATTTCGTTGTCAGGTTTCCTTTGGTTCTTCTCTTGGATGTGGTGGTTTCTCAGACTTTCCATCTATTTATTTGTTTATTTGTTTATTGAATCTTTGGGATTCTCTCTCTCTCTTTTTATTTTATTTTATTATTATTATTATTTTGAAGATTTTATTTTTTTAAAGATTTTATTTATTCATCTGACAGAGAGAGCGCATAAGCAAGGGGAGCAGCAGAGGGAGAGGGAGAAGCAGACTCCCCACTGAGCAGGGATCCTGATGTGGGGCTTGATCCCCAGACCCCGGGATCATTACTGAGCTGAAGGGAGACATTTAACTGACTGAGTCACCCAGCTGCCCCTAAAGATTTTATTTTTAAGTAATCTTTACACCCATTGAGGGGCTTGAACCCCCAACCCTGAGATCGAGAGTCACACACTCCACCAACTGAGCCAGCCTGGCACCCCTCTCTCTGTCTTTTTAAATTCAACTATAATTAACATACAATGTTAGGGGTGCCTGGGTGGCTCAGATGGTTAAGCATCTGCCTTTGTCCCAGATCATGATCCCAGGGTCCTGGAATCGAGCCCCATATCAGGTTACCTGCTCAGAGGGGAGCCTGCCTCTCCCTCTGCACACCGCCCCCCCCACCTTGTCCCACCGCTCATGCTCTTTGTTTCAAATAAATAAAATCTTAAAAAAAACCCAAAACATACAATGTTATACTGATGACTGTATGAGTTAGGGTACTCTAGACAATCTGAGCAATAGAGCAGATGTACTACACACACACACACACACACACACACACACACACACACACACAGATTTATTTTAAGGAATTGGCTGATGTGATCACGGAGGCTGGAAGGTTCAAAGTCCAAAATCCGTACAGCAGGCTGGCAGCCTAAATACTCAGGCAGGAACTGGTGGTGCGGTCTTGCGCCAGAATTTCTTCTTTCCTGGGAAACCTGGTAAGGCCCTCAACTGATTGGATGAGGCCCTGCTCCCACTATAATCTCCTTTATTTAAGAAGGGCAACTGATTATAGATGTTAACCACAACTAGATGCAGCAACCCCAATGTTAGTGTTTGATTAAATAACTGGATAGTATAGTCTCGCCAAACGGACCCAGAAAGCTAAGCATCACAATGACCTTGATCTTTCGGGGTGTACTCGTCAGAGAGTTTCTACAGGGTTCTTCGATTGGAATTTGACTGATGTTTTCTCATGACTAGAGTGGGGTTATGTATTTTTGGGTGAACTAGATTTTATAGGTCAATGGACTAAGGAGTGATTGTGGATGGATTGTTTGGAAATAGGTTTCTCAGAAATACAATGTTGGCCTTCACTCTGGAATATACAATATATTCCTGAGATATCCTATTGTTTGTATTCTGCTGGAATGTTCGATTTGACATTCTGACTATTATTATTTAAACTTAAAAAAAAACCCACTATTATTAGCATTATAAAGAGTTACAAAAACAATACCTGAACTCCTTGGAGATGCTTTATCCAGCTTCCTCTAAAGTTAATGGTGTGCTCCCTTGCTGACCAAGTCCAAGGCTTTGGAGAACCAGGTGATCAAGTGCAAGGTTGCAGTTATCTGGGAGGTGGGAAAACCTGCCTCTACAGAGAGGGTAGAGGTGGCACCCCCAAAGGCTCATGAAGTTCGAGTTAAGATGATTGCCACTGCAGTTTGCCACACTGATGCCTATACCCGGAGTGGGGCTGATCCTGAAGGGAGTCTTCCAGTGATCCTGGGACATGAAGGTGCAGAAATTGTGGACAGTGTTGGCAAAGGAGTCACTCAACTGCAGACAGGTGATACTGTCATCCTGCTTTACATGCCACAGTGTGGAGAATGCAGATTTTGTCTAAACCCTAAAACCTTTGCCAGAAGAGAAGAGGTACTCAGGTGAAAGGATTAATGCCAGATAGGACTAGCAGATTTACTTGCAAAGGAAAGACAATTCTATATTCCATGTTTTCTGAATATACAGTTTCTGAACTAGCATGTTTTCTGAATATACAGTCCTGGCTGAGATCTCTGTTGCTGAAATTGATCCTTTAGTGCCTTTGGGTATAGTCTGCCTTCTGGGTTGTGGCATTTCCGCTGCACCATCTTTGGCCCGAGAGGAGTTGCACTGGCGGTTCTCATGGGCTGTAAGGTGGCTGGTGCACCCCAGATCATTGGTGTGGACATCAGTAAAGGCATATTTGCAAGGGCCAAGGAGTTTGGAGCCTCTGAATGCATTAACCCCCAGGACTTCCTACACCCATCTAGGAAGTGCTCATTGAATTGACCGACAGGGAGCGGACTATGCCTTCCCATGTACTGGTAAGTCAAAGTCATGAGAGCAGCGCTGGAGGCCCGCCCCCCAGGCTGGAGTGTCAGCATCCTAGCTGGAGTAGCTGCTTCCAGTGAAGAAATAGCCACTCGCCCATTTCAGCGGGTAACAGGCCTCACGTGGAAAGGTACTGCCTTCGGAGGGTGGAAGAGTGTGGAAAGTGTCCCGAATTTGGTGTCTGAATATATGCCCCCAAAAATAAAAGTGGATGAATTCATGACTCATAATCTGTCTTTTAACCAAATTAACGAAGCCTTTGAACTGATGCAGCAGAGCATTCGAACTGCTATAAAGCTCTAAATTCAACAGAGGAAACATGTTCATCCTCGCACCGACATCCTGCAGTGCAACTGGAACAGCCAGACAACAGGGAGAAGATCTTCCAAGTTCACAGCCTCTTAGCCTTTCTAGACCTTCTCTGCTACTCCTTCTAGAGTAACCTACTCTGGACAATAGTATTTTTTGTATCATTCATAAGTCTCTAATCAAGAACAAGGCTAATACAGTCATAAATCTGTTTTCTGAACTCTCCTTCACATGAATAATTGCCAACTCATTAAGGAATATTCTAACATAATAAAAGTAATTTCTGTGTAAAAAAATAAAGTTAACATTGCACATGGTCATAGTACAATCACCCCAATGAAGAAATTGACATTAGTACAATACTATTTACTAAACCATAAACTTGATTCAGATTTTATCAGTTTTTGTCTGATATCGTTTGTCAGTTATTGTCCTTTTACTGCCCCAGGATGCAGTCAGGATGACACACAATTTATTGTCATGTGTTCTCAGTTTTAGTCAATCTGTGACAGTTTCTTAGTCTTTCCTTGACCTTGAGTCTTTCATGACTTTGAGACTTTTGTGGAGTTCTGGTTGGTGATTTTGTAGAATGCCACTTCGTTTGGAGTGTCTGATATTTTCTGATGGTTCTGGGATATTATGCTTAGATTGAGATCATGTCTTATTGGAAACAATACCACAGAAGTGATGTTCCCTCTTAGTGGGTCATATCAGGCTACATAATTATAGCTATGTCTTATCAGCGGTGATGTTAACCTTGTTAACCTTGATCTCTTGGTTAAGAGATATCTGCCAGGTCCACTGTACACTTACTATTTTTGTCTTTTTTAGTTAATAATTTCTTTTGCTGGGGAGGAGATAATTTGAGACCATGCCGATATCTTGATTTTTTAAAAAGACTTCCACCCACTAATTTTAGCATCCACGTATGGATCTTGCCTATAGCAGTTATTACTCTGGTGTTCAAATGATGATTTCCTTTTTCCCTCATTCCTTCTATATTACTAATTGGAATATTCTATAAAGAAGAGTTGGTCTTTCTCCTCTATATATTTATTTATCCCGTTGTCTACTTATATCAGTATAGACTCACATGCTCTTATTTTATTCTTTGGGTTATATACTGATTTTTTAAAATTCTATTACAATTTAGATTTAGGATTTTAATGAATCTTCGAGTGGGAAAGCACTTTGATTTCCTCATGTGTTATTACATATCTTAATTTTCTTGAAAGGAGCCAAGGTAAAATCTGAATCTCAGAAATGTAAGTAAGCAGTCTAGTGAGGTAGTTTTAAGAGCAAAGCTTCTGGAATCACCCTGCCCACGTACTTACCCTCTCTGCTTTACCCTCCCTACCTATAAAATAAGGATTAGGCGGTATCTACCTAAAAGGAGGTAAAACAAGGTAATGTATGTAGAATGTTTAGTATAATACCTGAGTGTATAGTAAATGCTCAATAAATGTTAAGAATAAATAATTGAAGGTATGGTTAACCCTGTTTGTCATGACTGAACCAGAAAAAGTGAACTAAGGGCTTACTGGAAATCATATCTTAGACTGGTCTTACATCTTGCTTATGCTTTGCTTTCTTCCTTTATGTACTCAGTAAATATCCAGCTCAGAATTTGTCCTAAGATTTATTCTTTAGGGGTGCCTGAGTGGCTCAGCATCTGACTCTTGATTTTGGCTCAGGTCATGATCTCAGGGTCGTGGGATCGAGCCCTGTGTTGGGCTCTGCTCACATCAGGGAGTCTGCTTAGGATTCTTTTTCCCTCTCCTTCTGCCCCTCCCCCCAAGTAGCTCTCTAAATAAATTAATTAATTAAGTATTTACCCAGAAAAAGAATTAGTCTTTAAATTTTCTGAAATGGATTTGACTTTCAGCAGTCGGTAAGATTATGGAATTAGAAACAAGCAAGTTCTAACCCCCTCTACAGCTGAGGCTGACTCCCTCAGCCCTGTAACCAATAAAACTTGGGTGTATTTGTTAACAGAGCCAGCCGCACTACCCTCTCCTGTCACTCCATCTTCTGCCAATTTGGAATAGCATGCTCTCATGCCTCTGGCCAGTCCAACAAGTATTTATATGCACCAGCCTATTGTATTCAATCTTTTTTTTTTTTTATTCAATCTTTTTATTCTCTTCTAGGATCCCTCACATGTCATTTGATGATGCCCTTGGTTCTCAGCATAACTAGAAATTTGGGTTCTGCAACACAAAATGTTTGAGGAAGATCCTTCTGCAAACTGTAAAACCCAGCTCTTCCCTGTGCCCCAGCCCCATCCTACCCTGTAGCCTCTTGGACTTCTTTCTGTTCCTCGAACCCACCAAGCTTTGCTGCCTCATGGCCTGTGCATCTATCGTCCCTCTGCCTGGAATAACTGTCCTCCCCAGCTCCGCACTTATCAGTTACTCACCCTTCAGATCTCAGCTTACAACGCTGCTGCCGTGAGAGGCTTTTGCTGATCTCCACACCTTTGTGCTTCCTCGTTGATCCTTGCTCTTGTCTTTTCTAACCCTTATAACACCGTCATTATACATTTATTTATGTGTGCCCTTTTTTGAGGCTTGACTCCCTCCTGGAATGTCTGCTCCCTGAGGGCAGAGCGACATTGGTTTTGTGTTGTTCCTGTGCTTCTTGTCCCCAGTGTGGCTGCATGTGGTGCCTAATGATGAACGAATGCTTCATTGAATAAACAAACAGCCGACATTTGCAAATGACGGTATTCAATTCAATGTATTCCCCGACCTTTCATTAAACATACAGTGAATGCCTACTAGTGCTAAGTGCTGGGAATAAAAATGGCTAAACCATATCCCCCTGCTCTTTGGTTGTCCCAGTCTATGGGGACAGGGAAGTAGGCTGAATGTTGCCCCCACCACCCCCACAGAGTATCAGATCCAAATCACTGGAACCTGTAAATATTATCTTACTTAGAAAATGGCTCTTTAGAGGCATGATCAAGGATCCTGAGATGGGCAGACTATCACGGATTATCCAGGAGGGCCCTAACTGCCATGACACGTATCCTTATAAGAGGGAGGCAGAGGGAGATTGTGCAATCCACAGGGCGGGAAGGGGATGTGGAGGTGGGGGCAGAGATAGGAGTGATGTGGCTGCAAATCAGGGAGTGCCAGCAGCCACCAGAAGCTGGAAGAGGCAAGGGACATATTCGCCCCTAGAACCCCCGGCAGGAGTGTGGCCCTGGCAACACCTCGATTTTACCCAGTGATCCTGACTTTGGACTTCTAGTCCCCGGGGCTGAGAGACAACACATTTCTGTTGTTCTGCCCAGGGCTGCGATAATTTGTTGTGGTGGCCACAGGACACTGGTACAGACGATGATAAAAATAAATGAATCCTTGGGAAACAACATTGCACATGGAGGTAAGAACCAAGGTGGTGTATGTTTGCAGAGGAAAGAGCTGTGTGGAAGGTATCTGGGAGGGTATCTGGGAACGTCTCTATCGCAGAGACAGATACGTTGAGCTAGGAGTGCAAAGATAAGCAACTGTTTTCCAGGCAGTGCTAGGGCTGGTGCCTGGGGAGGTCATATTGGCGGGAGCAGCGGTGTATGTAAAGGCATGAGACCACCAGGAGCATGGCATGTTCAGGGAACCGGAGCATCTGGGTTGAGCTGGAGTGTCAGGTAGATGGAGAGGAACGGTGGGAATTAGGAAGATGGAGAACCCAACTGTGACCTGATTTTGAGCTGCCTTGCATATCATGTTAATATGCTTAGCCTTTATTCTGTAACTGATAGAAAACTAAGGAAAATATGGAGATGACTGATCTGTGGCGAATGAGATTCCACGACAATATGAACAGTGGACTAAGGTGAGGTGAGACTAGCTCAGTCCTGCTGGCAACTGTGTCTCAAGATGAATGAGACACAGTTCTTGCCCTTTAGTAGCTCGGGGTCTATAAAGGAAAACAAACAGGGGAGCAAATATGTCCTTTACCCCAGATACTCGTTGTAAGGCCGTGGCAATATCCTGTAAGAGATGAGACACTAAGACAGTAACAATAGAGATAGAGAAATGGGGATATTTGGGAGACAGCTCCTTGGTTTGTAAGCTAATAGACCCTGGAGATACTACAGACTATGGAGTGAAGGAGAGGGAGGACTCAGGGGTGCACTGAGGGTTTTAGCTTGTGCAGCAGAGAAATATCATTTGCAGAATTGTATGGGGAAAGCTCCAGGAATTTAGGTCTGGTTGAATTTAAGATGCCTGAGGGACAGCCAAGTAGAGACTTTGTGGCGGGGGGGATGGTTCAGTCTAGAGACACAGATCTGGAGGTCATCAAAAAGGAATGGGACTTGAAGGCATGGAAGGGAATGAATAGGCAAAGACAAGAGAATAGGATCAAGGTCAGAGCCTGTACAGTACTAGTACTTGAATGGGAGAAAAAATATGAATTGTGTGATGTATGAAAAATGTTGTAGACATGAGTGAATATTCTGGAGTCTTGAAGGTGTTGAAGACTTTTTTTTGAAAGACTTTTGGCTGTCTTAGAAACTCGAGTTGTCCCCAGGCTTACAAACTGGGAACTTGGTTGGTAGCCCATATGTCTATGCCTGCTGGCTTCCTAGGATCTGACCTAGGGATCAGGCTGTGTCATTTGTTTAACCTGAACACCCATAATAATAACTAAACTTTTGACCAAATCATTAAGCAATTAATCCAGTGAGGACTTAATGATCTGATCCTAATTGGCTAATAGGCTGACCATAATGAAAATCAAAATCCCTTTCTGTCACAATTGGACCAATCCATCATGTAGAAATTTCTTGAGATAAGCATTTTTCAGTTATTAACAAACTTCCGGTCATATTGGCAATTGCTCTTAAGCTATATAAGTCATGTTTAAATTAATGAGGTTAAATTAATGAGTAACCTCTTGCACCTTCATTGCTTTTTCTGGTTGTTGCTGGCAGACCTGAGGCATGAGCAAGGGAAGGGTAAAGAAGGAGGGAAAACAAGGCAAGGATAGAGGCAAGAGAGGAGGAAAAAAGCAGAGAGGAAAGCAAGGGGAGAGGAAAAGAAGAGAGAAACTGTAAAGGAAGACATTTATCTGAATTTGGTTCTAAAGGTTAGGATAAAATATTTCTTTTTTTAAAAAAAGATTTATTTGTTTATTAGAGAGATATGGGGAAAGGGGCAGAGAGAAAGGGAGAGAGAGAATCTCAAGGAGTCTCCCCACTGAGCGTGGAGCCCAACACAGGGCTCGACCCCATGACCCTGACACCATGACCAGAGCTGAAACCAAGAGTCAGAGGCTTAACCAACTGAGCCAGCTAGACGCCCCCTGGGAAGAAATATTTCTAGTGATTACAGGATCCAGGCAGCAGTGAGGTGTAGCAGGAAGCATGCAGTTTGATGCCGGACAAACCTGGGCTCTGAGCCCTGGCTCTGCCATTCTCATTGTGTGACCTTGAGCCAGGTAACCTCTCTGAGCTTTGTTTCCCTCATCCTGAGGGTGGCGTGGCACAGAGTGAAGAGCTGCATTTCTCCAGCTGGGTTTAAATCCTGATTCTGCCTTGTACCAGCTGCATGACCTTGGGCAAGTTACTTAACCTTTCAATAACTCAGTGTCCTCATGTTCTCAAGTGGGGATAATAACAGAATCTGCTTTATCTAGTTGTTGTGACTCTCAAGCAAGGTAATACTTGGAAAGCATGCAGAAGAGTGTGTTTGAGAGTGTTAGCCATTAGCTATAAAGTTGTATCAGTTAGACTGAAAAGTATTTGTGAAAGCTCCTAGCCCAGTGCTCGGCTTATGGAGGTGATCAGAAACTGAATCATCTTCCCGTTTCGATTCCTTAGATGTCCCAGATGGGGGAAGAATGGCGGCTTCCTAACTTCTCTTTCTCCATTAGGGTGCATCCAAACCCACTTGGACCAGGCTCTTCGGATTCCCCCATCCAGCCTGGTCTCACTTGGTCCTGGGCCAAACAGATGCAGCTCTGGGGGAGAGGGCTTTAATGGGTTGTTTCCAAAAGCAATCTGAAGACTAGTTACAAATGTCTAATATCTTAATGGTTAACTTTGCAACGGCTTCTAAACCTCAGGACTTTCGGCTTTAGAGGTGGTCTATGCATGGTATGCTGATGAAGACAATAACTCAGAAGAGAGATCTGAGAGGACAGAAACCAAAGTCAGTACTGGTAAAGCCCAAGAACTGGAAGGTCACTGCAGTGTTCACACTCGTGAGTGTGATTTGAGTGCAGAATGTGGCATGCAAGGTCAAAGCAAGTATTTTGCCCCTTTCCTCCTAACGAATGGGGGTATATACCACACACACGCACTCTTCCGTTTCACACAATTCATCAGCTGCATGAAACCAAACCTCATGGTTAAAAAAACAAAAACAAAAAAGGCCAACCTTTCCTTGTTTAGCACAATTCTTGCAACCCTGAAGTCAAACGTCGGGCAGGCATAAATCCTGAGTGGAGAGGCCTCTGGGGATGAATGTGGAGTGCTCTGCCTGGTGATTTCACTCCTGCAATGAGGGGGGCACAAAAGACACCTCCTTCCACTTCTTGCAACCCCCGGATCACCTCTACCTTCCTGTGATTTCCCACTCGCCTCTCCTGCCCTGCTCCGGGGACTGTAAGGAGCCAAAAGAGATCCCCTCTGGTGCCAGTCAATGTAGATGACGTCACGTAAACAGTTAAGGGGGGCGAGGTTTGAGCACGTGGAGCTGGCATCCAGCTACCAGAGTTGGTCACATTCATAGTTAGGACGGGTATAAGCCGCACAACTTTTGTACCTTCTTGCCTCATTTTTCTTACCTCCAAAATAATGATATTGATAGAATCTACAGGCTTGCTGTGGGGATGGAACGAGATGATTAAATGAGATCAAGTGATTAGCCCAGGCTCTGATTCAAGTTTAGCAGTCAGTACCTACATAGTTGCTATTATTTTCTTTTTTTCTTTATTTTTTAAGATTTTACTTATTTATTCAGTAGAGACACAGAGAGAGAGAGAGAGAGGCAGAGGGAGAAGCAGGCTCCCCTCAGAGCAGGGAGCCCGACGCGGGACTCGATCCTGATCCCAGGACCCCAGGATCATGACCGGAGCCCAAAGGCAGACACTTAACCGACTGAGTCACCCAGTTGCTATTGTTTCCAGGAGCTCAAGGTTAAGGCCAAATACCAGACCCATGGTGGAGAAGATTTTTTGTCTGCCCTGGAGTGGACGAACACTTTTTCCAATGTGCAGGAGAAACCACATTTGTCATAAATGCAGCAATGTGTTAATCACACTGCCTTTATCAGAATACAGCTATCTTTTTGGAGTGTTTACTGTGCCAGGTTATCCTCCATGAACTGCTGTCAAGGTCGCATGTCAATTGGCTTGGAATTACTGATTAAACATCATTACTAAATATCTACCCCTTCCACCCTATCTATGGAAGCCAGAGCTGCCCAAAGGGGTGTGAAGACTCCTGACGAACATTTTCCAAAGATAATCCGGAGAGGAGGACTGCTGACACTTGCCAAGTCCAGACTCGGGTGTGGGAGACGGTGGGGTGTGCAGTCACGCCTGTATTTTTACCACCCAGCTGGTCTCATGAAGACTTTAGCCAGGGGAACATCTCTCTCTTCGAGTTGGCTTCTGCTTCTCTCCTGGTCATATCCCAAGGTCCCCTGGGGAAGATGGGTGGGGGGCGAGGGGCAAATTTGTCTTGTCTTTAGGGTTTGACCTCAGCAGGGCAGACTGGCTTCTCCATCCGTGCTCCGAACACCACATAGAGAGATAAGATATAATCAGAAGGTAAATAGAAGAAAAAGATATTTGTTGGAGGTGTGGGGGAAGCAGAGAGGGGAAATTCATGTGATATGTAGGGGCACATCATCAGAGTAAAGAGTCAGCATGGGAAGTTCATTGGCAGGGAAGAGATCGATGTCGCCCTGAAAAATGAAGGTGGGAGACCCCTCTGTGTCCCAGCACACTCTCCTAAGAGCCCTGGGAGGAAGCTGGCTGTGATGGGGGCTTGGGGAGGGGCGACTCTGGCCTCTGCAGGGACAATCTGTCTACTCTGCCCAGCTCCCTGGCCTTCAGTCTGTCTGTCACTCTCACTTGCAGGTGCATAGAAAGACCTCAATTAATTTTTGTTGAATGAATGAAAGAACTGGGGTTTGGGGACTCTGTATATTAAAATTCCATTTTGTGTGTGTGTGCTAGCCAGAAAGCCTGGAAAGAGTGTGGCTTATCGCTAAAAATACATTCCTCCTGTCCTCCTAAGCAAAGTCTTAGAGGATCGGAGAAGAAGTAACTTTTTTTTTTCTTTTTCTTTCTTTCTTAGAGAGAGCGAGCAGGAGCGGTGGAGGAAGGGGCAGAGGGAGAGGGAGAGAGACTCTCAAGCCGATTCTGTGCTGAGCTCAGAGTCTGAAACAGCGCTCGATCTCACAACCCTGAGATCATGGCCTGGGCCAAAATCAAGCGTCAGAGGCTTAACGAACTGAGCCACCCAGGTGCCCCCTCCCCCCCATTTTTGTTTTGTTTTGCTTTTTACTAAACCTTTCTTTCAGGGAGGTCTTGGAAGATTTGGCTCTAATTCGCCTGTAGAGGATTCATAAAGGGCAAAGATACATATCACAGATTCCCATCAGGTACATTCCTCCTGAAGCACAGCCGAACTGGCCAAGAATGCAGTGAGCCCCACCCTGAACCAACACCACGGAGACTGTGAGATGAGAGCAGATGCACCGCGAGGCAGCAGGCAATTTTAAGTGCCCCCTCCAGCGCCAAATGCCATCCTCATCAGATTCCTTCCAGCATCAATCAAACACCAACCTAGACTTAAACTTAGGAGCAGGAGGTAAACATCTAGAAGGAAACAGGAATGTGGACGTGATACAAAGGACAGGAATGGAGAAGCTAGTAAATAAATTTTAACCACTGTCCCTTCCAAAGTATGAGGACAGCAGGGTTGGAGACAGAACACCTATTCATCTAGCAATGACACAGAGTTTATTGAGGGTGGGGAAGGGTTCCTCTCACTAGATGTCCCGCCATTTGCTACTTTGCTGCAGGGAAATACTGGATTGCAAAAGCCGAGGGCGTGACCCATTGGCAAGCACGGGTATACAGCCAAGCCGTGTACCTTCTATGGGCGGAGCCTGCCGTTCGCGCAGTACCAAGTACACATGTTCCTCACATGCTCAGGACATTTTGCCAAATCACAGAATCCAATAAATAATTCTCCACAGCCTGCAGCTACTGCTCCCTGGATCATTCCCAAGTCTGATTTAGGGCACGCCAAAGGGAACGTGGGTCCTGACGCCATGAACCACCACGCCCATGCTCTGGCTGACATGCTTCCCTTCTTGGTTTAATCTGAAATTGTTCTTCCTGATTAAGGCCAAGGGCTTT
Source organism: Potos flavus (assembly GCA_028534135.1). NCBI lineage: Eukaryota > Metazoa > Chordata > Mammalia > Carnivora > Procyonidae > Potos > Potos flavus. Next base: position 12,957,138 of record CM052887.1, on the reverse strand, counting down.
TTAAGTCTCCATTAAAAACATTTATTTTACATCACAAATAGACATTAGTTCTGGTTAGTTTATTATTTTCCTGCACCTGAGTAGGATCCGGAGGTTGAGGTAAACAGCAAGGCAGGGAGAAGTGGGGGCGTTGTTGGAGGGCGGGCAGGGAGCGGGGAGGGGAGGGCTGAGTTCTGACCTCTCACGTGCTAGAGACACCCGTCGAGAAGGCAAACACGGTCCATCTAGACGGGAAAGGGGAGGCAGTTGAAATTGTAAATGACATCAAACTATCCAATATTCATCAACAGGTATTTATAGATTATCTATTATATTCCAGGCACTGTTCTAGGCCCTGGGGAATAACAGTTAAGTCGAAGAGTGAAAAAAATCTCTGCTCCCCTGGAGCTTCTATCCTGGTGAGGAGGGACCTGCCATGGGTGACACAAGTAAATCGCATATTCAGAGTGACAGAGGACCATCAGAGAAGGGGAACGCAGAAGCCCGGGTGGGGAGGATGAGGAGTGTGTGGCTGAATTGGGTGGTCGAGGATGAACCTATTGATATGGCGAACTTTGAGCCCAGGGTCCAGGGCAGTGCAGGAGTGAGCCATGAGGCCATTGGCAAGGAGTGTCCCCCGCAGAGAGAAGAAAGGGTACAAAGGGTCCACGACAGAAACTGAATCACGTGTGTTTCAAAAACCCTGAGTGAGAAATGTTGTTTGGTGGTTCCTGCGGACGTAGTGTTTGATCAATGAGGATAAATAATTAATTAATATATAAGCCTACAATTTAAACATTTGGCCTATAATTACCAGAGAAGAAATCGATATTTGAATCTTGGACTATGGTTTGAGTAGGAAATTACGTCTTAAAATGACCTCTTCATTAGGAAAAGCTTTAACTTATTAATTAATTATTTACCGACGATTAATAATTTAATAATTTACCCAGAAGCTCTTGCATAACGTATTGATCAAACCTAATGCTTTCGTATTTTGGAGGTGTCTGAGTTCACGCTTCGGGATTGCACAGGGCAAAGGTATTGGGGTACAGCTGGGGTTTCAGGGAAGTTCAACATGTGTCCTCGCACCGCCGAGGGGCGAGGGAGTTTTCCGAGGCCCCCTTTAGGAGAGGCTTCCCACTCTCGTGATCTAAGCACCTCCCAAAGTCCCCACCTCCAATCACCATCACACTGGGGATTAGGTTTCAACATATGAATTGTAGGGGCGCTCACTTTGCGCTGGGAACCACATGAGGTGTTGGGGAATACGACAGTAAACAAAGCAAAAATGATGCCCGCTTTCACAGGGCTTCCACCTCCAGGAAAATATAGGTGGCAAACAAGTCAATCAATTAAGAATAAAACGTAAAAGATCAGTGAAGCAAACCAACAGGGCATGGTGGCAGCATAACCACAGGCAGTCAGTCTAGCGCCAGAGAATCTAGGAGACCCTCTTAGAGGAGGTGACGGTGAAGCAGAGATCTGTAGCATCCGCAGGAGCCACTCGGGGAAGCCGCCGGGAGAGAACACGCCCAGCGGAGGGAACAGTGCCCACAGCTGTGCGGGGGTGGGAGGGCAGCTGTGTCCACGCGGGGCCAGCGTGGGCGGGGCGAGTCTGCGAGGAACATCATCAACTCTTTCACCAGACACCCAGACCAGCAGCGTTCCTTTGGTATAGGGATCACACAGAGGCAAACTTACCTTGCAGGAGCCAAGAAGGGGGTTTGCCTTTCTCTTAAGAAGAAGAGGTATCGTTTATTTTTAAAGTCAGGTTAATTGGGATCCAATGTATATACAATAAAGTGCATGCATTTTAATATACATTTTTATGAGTTTTGGCAAGCACACACAGTCGTGGAGCCACCACCACACTCATAATATGGAATGGTTCCATCGTCCAGAAAAATTCCCTTTGTGGTCGCTCCCTCTTCCATCTGCTGGCTCCTGGCAACCACGGATGTGTTTTCTGTCCCTATAGTTTTTGTCTAACTGAAATTATACATCACATCATGCGTTCTGAGTCTGGCTTCTTCACTTAACAGAATGCATTTGAGGTTCAGTTAGGTCGTTGTGTGTATGAGTAGATGGTTCCTTTTCCTTGTTGACTAATATTCCTCAGTGTGGATGTACTGCGGTTCATACCATTCCCTAACTGAATGTGCTTGGGCTATTTCTGCATTTTGGCAATGATAAATAAAGCTAGTATCCATATCTACATCCAGTCTTTTTTTATGTGTGCGAACATACATTTTTATTTCTCTAGGCTAAATACTTACAAGTGGCATTGCTGGGTCCTATGACAGTATTTGGTTAGCTTTATAAGAAAGTGTCAAACTGTTTTCCAAAGTGGCTGTATCATTTCCATTCTCAAGATCAGCCTATGAAAGTTCTAGTTAGCGCTGGAGCAAATCAAGTTAGCACAAATCTTTTTTCGTTTGGTTTTTAAATTTTATTTATTTATTTGACAGAGAGAGAGAGAGCACAAGCACGGAGAGCGACAGGCAGAAGGAGAGGGAGAAGCAGGTTCCCTGCAGAGCAGGGAACCCCATGCTGGACTTGATCCCAGGACCCTGAGATCATGACCTGAGCTGAAGGCAGACGCTTAACGGACTGAGCCACTCAGGCGCCCTCGTTTGTTTTGTTTTAAAGGTAATTAAGACTCCCTTTCTTTTCTCTCTCTCTTATTGAATTCGTAGTGTTCACTTCTAGATTGGATTCTATGTTGTTTGGATATGAATAGAGAATGTCATGTGCTTTGTGAATAACAGTAAAAGAAATTGTAACTGGATCACAGACCAAGAGCAAATGGTGGAAGCTCCTGTCTGGGGTCATCCTCGGGTCCCGGCCTGGTTCATAAGCAGTTGTGGGTACCAGCCTGGACATGACCCCCTAGGCTGCTCCAGCCACAGCTCGGGGTTAGACTAACTCAGACTTGCGGCACAGCCCCAGGAGGCTGGAATTGACAGCCTGGTCCCTGATAAGAACCTGAAACTGGGGAGCAGATCCTGGCAGCTTCAGAGCTCAGCTGTGCTGTTCAGGAGGCTAGAATGACAATCGCGTGACCCTCGACATACATCTGGGACGCTGTGCATGGCAGTGTCCTTCCCTAGGTCCTAAACTGTGTATCTGGAGTCGCCATCCTGTAGCCACCATCAAGTCGCCACTTTGAGGTGCCCTAAATATCAAGTGGCTGCGATTATAGCCTACCTTACCTTTCACTTAGTGCTGCATAAACCAACTTGATTGTGCGGAGTGGAATTTAGTGGATGCAGTAGGTACCAAATCACCACCATTAAGGGACTAAGTGACATAGTGGTATCTGGGCCCTGTTTTCTGAACACCGAATAAGGAAAGGTGATTCCATCAATGGCTTGGGGGGACTCCTGTGTATTTTCTTATAATGTTTACTCACTATTCGAAGAAAAATTGGAATTTGGGGGACATCTTGGTAACTTTTGAGGACAATGGGACAGAATATTTAAAATGAGCTGGATGGTCCTGGACAATCCAGGGTTAGAGCCGCTTGTCCTGCTACCTTCATAACAAAGACTGGGCTGGAGGAGGCGGACAGAGCTTCAGACTTCAGGTCGTGCGCTTACAGGCTTGGAATCAAAGGAGCCCGGGTCCCAGTCTGGTTCTGCCTCGTCTAACGCTGTGCTGTTGGGTACATTTCTTCATCTTTTAAAGCCTCCGTGCCTTCATGGGGGTTAATGTGGTCATAAAGTGAGATCGTGTTTGTAGTACTTAATGCACGGTATGATACAAGCAAGACCTCCGCTAATGATCGTGGTTATGATGATTATTTTCTTCCTCTTGTACCTACAGGGAGGAGGGAAGGTGAAATTTAAGACTGGCTGGTTTTGAAACCAAGAGTGCAGAGCAATTTCTTAATATTTAATTTAATTTAATTTAAATTCAATTAATTAATTAACATGTAGAGTATTATTAGTGTCAGAGGTAGAGTTCAGTGATTCATCTGTCTTATATAATACCCAGTGCTCATTACATCACGTGCCCTCCTTTTTTTTTCCCCAAATACTTTTATTTTATTTTTTCAGTGTTACAAGATTCATTGTTCATGTACCACACCCAGTGCTCCATGCAATACGTGCCCTCCTCAATACCCACTACCAGGCTCGCCCAACCCCCCACCCCTTCCCCTCCAAAACCTTCAGTTTGTTGCTCAGAGGCAACAGTCTCTCATAATTCATCTCCCCCTCTGAATTCCCCCAATTCACCCTTCCTTTCCTTCTCACAATGTTGTCCATGTTTTTCCTTATGCTCCACATGTGAGACCATACAATAATTGACTCTCTCTGCTTGACTTATTTCACTCAGCGTAATCTCTTTCAGTCCAGTCCATGTTGAAACAAAAGTTGGGTATTCATCCTTTCTGATGGAGGCATAATATTCCATTGTATATATGGACCATATCTTCTTTATCCATTCATCTGTTGAAGGGCATCTTGGCTCTTTCCACAGTTTGGCGATTGTGGCC
>CM052887.1:12767333-12952558 GCA_028534135.1 Potos flavus | reverse complement strand
AATTGCAGGGTCATAGGGTAGCTCTATTTTTAATTTCTTCAGGAATCTCCACACTGTTTTCCAAAGTGGCTGCACCAACTTGCATTCGCACTAACAGTGGAAGAGGGTTCCCCTTTCTCCACATCCTCTCCAACATTTGTTGTTTACTGTCTTGTTGATTTTGGCCATTCTAACTGGTGTAAGTTGGTATCTCAGTGTGGTTTTGGTTTGAATCTCTCTGATGGCTAATGATGATGCACATTTTTTCATGTGTCTGTTAGCCATTTGTATGTCTTCTTTGGAGAAGTGTCCATGTCTTCTGCCCAATTTTTGACGTAATTATCTGTTTTTTGATTGCTGAGTTTGAGCAGTTCTTTATAGATCTTAGATATCAGACCTTTGTCTGTAGCATCATATGCGAATATCTTCTCCCATTCCGTGGGTTGCCTGTTTGTTTTGTTGACTGTTTCCTTTACATGCCCTCCTTAATGTCCATCACCCAGTTACCCCATCCCTCCACCCTCCTCCCCTCCAGCAACCCTCAGTTTGTTTCCTATGATTAAGAGTCTTTTATGCTTTGTCTTTCTCTCTGATTTCATCTTGTTTTATTTTTCCCTCCCTTCCCCTATGCTCCTCTGTTTTGTTTCTTAAATTCCACATATGAGTGAAGTCATATAATTGTCTTTCTCTGATTGACTTATTTCGCTCAGCATAGTTCCATCCACATCATTGAGAATGGCAAGATTTCATTTTTATGATGGGTGAGTAATATTCTATTGTATATAGATACTGCATCTTCATTACCTATTCATCTGTCAATGAACATCTGGACTCCTTCCATAGTTTGGCTATTGTGGACTTTATGGTGCAGAGCGATTCTTTTGTACTACGGCAGCTTCCATATTTTCTACTTGTTTCCCTAATTCGACAGCTAGAAACGTCTGGGAATTGCCAGCTATATTACCTTTCTATTTTTGCTGTGCAAATGACCACAAACTTAGTGGCTTACAATAACATAAATTTATTATCTTGCAGTTCTGTACGTCAAAAGTCCTATTTGGGTCTTACTGGGCAAAAATCAAGGTGTCCACAGGGTTCTGTTTTTTTCTGGGGTTTTTATTTTTTTCTTAAGTGCCACGTGGAGCCCAATGTAAAGCCTGAATTCACAGTCCTGAGATCAAGATCTGAGCTGAGATCAAGTCAGATGCTTAACTGACTGAGCCACCAGGTGCCCCTTTTTATGGAGGTTCTAAATGAGAAACTGTTTTCTTGCCTTTTCCAGCTTCTCTAGGCTGCTCACATTCCTTGACTCATGGCTCCCTTCTCCATCTTGAAAGCCAGCAATGATGGGTTGAGTCCTTCTCATGTCATGTCTCTCTGACTCACTTTTCTGCCTTCTTCGTCCACTTTTAAGGACTCATGCAATTAAATTGGGCCTGCTTGGGTAATCCAGGATCATCTCCTCTCAAGCAACTTGACCTTAATCACATGGTAAAGTCCCTCTCTCATGTAAGGTCACACATTTACAGGTTCTAGGGATTAAGATGTAAACATCTTTGGAGGGGAGCATTTTTCTGCCTATCATACTAGCAAATTCAAAATACATTCAGATGGAAAACTAAATATGAGGAGAGAGGAGATATCAGTAGGATGTACTTATAGCCTATATATTAACCCCCAAGTCAGAATAATACCCAAAGACCCATAATTAGTTATTTTTAACTCAATAGCTCTTATTAGAGAAATTTCCAACAAGAGTAATTTTGTTATATTCTATTTCCTATTCAAATAACCCAATCACTGAAATACTTAAAATGTCTCCACTTGAAACAAAGCTTCAAAGACAAACTCATTGGCCAGTCAAATCAAACCATACCAAACTCGAAGATGTGTTGTGCTTGTTTTCAGTATGTCTCCGCAGAAGAAGACGGAAACACTCGTAATACAATATCCCATCATCATATATGTGTAGACATAACTACTCACTTGTATAATTTCTGCACACAGACATCCCCTCTACACATGCCTGTGCTATTTTTTAAAACCGAAAAAGGAGCAGTGAGTTTTTCCCCTTGGCATTGCGCTTGAGTGCAGTGCACTAGACCACAGTTGGAGAACGTGATCGCCCAGCTAACAGACACGAAGACTCAGCTGGTGTAGATGAGGTGCGAGTAAAACTTGCTTTTCTTTCCAGCAGATTAGATTGTTTTTCTTTTCTCAACAGCTTTAGCAAAACTTTGGAGAAGTTCCTACTTCATTTGACAGCAACTTGAATCATTGAAAAAATAAAGAAGAGGCAGGGAGGTGGGGTGGTAGTTATGGGAAGAGTTCAATGTGAGTCAACTCATTAGTAATCCCATATTTAAGGGCAAAAGCATCCGGACACATATTATTTTCCTCATGTAGCATTTTTTACTACTGTAAGAAAAATATATGGATGTTACTGTCCATTCCTTCCACCAATCTATACCTTGAATCGTTTTTCCAAGAGTGATGTATTTGAATTCATATTGTCCCCAGTACTCCCTGGAATAAAGAACCTGTATTTCCAGCCTGGCTAGAGGTGATTTGTAGTCTGTGGTTAAAGCACTAAGTAAAGAGCATAGATATGTTAAATGAGGGTAAGTAAAACCCCTATGTTGGAAAAAGGGTTCCTATAAGAAATAAAGGTTATTTTCCACTCATGTTGCCCACCACTGATCACTAATGGCAGATCAGATCTCTGTCTTTGACCTTGCATAGGGTTGCTGGGGATTGTGATCACGTACATTAAAAGCTGTTGTAGAAAAATGCAACTTTCTGCTGGTAAAACTTGAAGGGTTGAAATGAGCTCACTAGACAAATTATCTCCCAATAACAGAGTTTTTGAAGCCGTCTCCAGCCCCCAGCTCTCAGGTCATGCTTGGTAATGCACTGCCCCAGAGATTCGAGAACGGCAATGTTGAAGGCATCATCATGTAAGAACAGAAGCTGGAATGGAGACCAGTTCAGTCTTCCTACCTAATGGCTTCCTGGACCTCTCACAGCTAGCAGTGAGCCTTGTATCAGCGGATGACGGTAATCAGATGTCACCATGGGAGCAAGGCTTACTGTCCCTTCACTTCATTCCAGAATCATGCCTTAAGGGCCCAGGTACCAAGATGGTTGATTTTGCCAACTTTCAAATCACTTCCCTGCTCTAAAGCTCCAGCCTCTCCCCCGTGGGCAGGACAGTTGGCGGGTGTGGACCAAATGGACTTTAACATGGGTGAGGCTCATGTCCAGAGGTTCGGTATTACTCACTTAAATGATATTAAACTGGAATTAGGGTTTGGAAAATTGAGGGGAGGATGGGAAAGGAGTGAGAGGAGAAGAATGCAGACTCCAGAAAACAGAGGCACAGCCCTGAGTCTGCACTTGACTTCAAATAGGTTCTGTTTATAAAGAATGTACACTGATATTTTAAGGGCCAAAGTCACCCGTTGGGTCATTCAACAAATATTTATTGAGCATCAATTTAGGGATGGACTTTGTTCTAAGTACCAGAGAACAAAACAGATGGAATTTGGGGGGGAATTTTGTATTCTAGTGAAGGGATACAGATCACAAAGAAGTAAACAAACAACAGGGTCAAGTCACAGACTGGGGAAGGAGAAACTTGAGCTGACGTCTGAACATCAGGAAGGAACCGATGATGAGAAATGCTGGTAAAGAGCACTCCGGGAAGAGAAGAGTGAGTGCGGAGACCCCGGATTAAGAAAAATCTAGGTGGTCTTGGGGCGCCTGGGTGGCTCAGTTGGTTAAGCGCCCAACTCTTGATTTTGGCTTGGGTCATGATCTCAGGGTCATGAGATCGAGCCCCGAGTCAAGCTCCATGCTCAGCACAGAGTCTGCTTGAGATTCTCTCCCTCTGCCTCTGCTCCCCCACCCCGACTCTCTCTCCCTCTCAAATAAATAAATAAATAAATAAAGTCTTTTTTTAAAAAAGAAAAATCCAGGTGGTCCTTGAGCAACAGAAAAGGGCCATGAACTGGGAATCTTTTCTCCTGAGACCGTTTTGTTTTGTTACATTTTTCAAATTGTGGTAAAATATACGTAACAAGATTTAGCACTTTAACCAGTTTTAAAAGAGTTTATTTACTTATTTTTTAAGTAATCTTTGCACCCAACACGGGGCTTGAACTCACAATCCTGAGATTGAGAGCCACACACTCTACTGATAGAGCCAGCCAGGTGCCCTCCCCCGCTCTTCTTCAGTGTACAACTCAATGGCATCAAGTACATTCCCATCATTATGAAGCCATCACCACCATCCGTCTCCAGCACTCTCTCAACATTCCAAATGGAAACTACCCATTAAACACTAACTCCTGTTCCCCTGCCCCCAGCGTCCCACAACCAGCGTTCTAGTCTCTATGGATCTGACTTCTCTAGGTACCCCACGTAAGTGGAATTATACACATTATTCCTTTTGTGTCTGGCCTATTTCAGTTGGCATAATTTTTTCAGGGTTCATCCATCTTGTACCTTGTGTCACAATTTCCTTTTTAATGCTGCATAATATTCCATTGCATAGAAATTCCATGTTCCGTCTGTCCTCTCATCTGTTGGTAGACATTTGGGTTGCTTCCACCTTTTGGCTGTGGTGAATAATGGTGTGGACACTGGTATTGAGACTCAGCTTTCTTTTTAATATTTTATTTATTTGGGAGAGAGAGAGAGAGCATAAGTGGTGGTGGGGGGAGCTGCAGGCAGAGGGAGAAGCAGACTCCCTACTGAGCAGGGAGCCCAATGTGGGTCTCGATCCCAGGACCTGGAAATCATGACCTGAGCTGAAGGCAGATTTTAACCAACTAAGCCACCCAGGCGCCCTGAGACTCAGCTTTAAGGTGAAGCACTAGTGGTCTGTTTTAACTCTTATGAGGGCTGGATATGTGATTGAAACACATGCGAATCATGTTAAAAAAAAAAAAAGGTGGGAAAGTGAGGTAACTGATAATGTCTGTTCCCCATCCCTAAGATTTATACTTACATAGTTATCTTACTTATTTCTATTTATTAATTGACTTAGCATTATGCATTTCGAGATATCGATTGGGAATAATTACAAGGGGTTATCTATTGAGTCTGGGGACTGCATTTCGAAATCATTGTATTTATTTTCTTTCCAGAAGTATTCAATGTAAAGTATATAATAAAACATTTTTTTAAATTGCGTAATGTGAAAAAGCACGCAGAGATGACTTGGTCTCCGAATTGCCCCCAAACTCAGCCAGAATGTTCCAGAGGAAAGGATGCCTGTTACTCTGATGGAGCAACAACAGAAAGAACAGCTCTGTGCTTGCGGCTGCGTCTGTATCTACAAAACCGTGAGTGAGTAAATACGCCGTCAGATATGTCTCCCTCGAGGTCACTGGAATGTCTTTGGATAGTGGCACAGAATTTCCCATCAGCCCCACTCTACCCACAACGATGGGGGGCAGTGATGATTGTGCCCTTTTCCACGTTGATGGTGATTTTCTGAGGTGCTTCTCAACGAATAAATGTAAGCACACTACTGACATTTACCTAGTAATGGGGTTTAGGAAGGAACCAAGTAATTCACTGCCTACCTCCCCCAAAATACATTTCGAAATCTTAGCTGGATTTCTTAGTCAGACAATGCCGTTAGAGCTGAAGATGTTCATGCAGGGAAAAGTCTCCTTACTATTTTAAAATCCTGGTCCAGTTTTTAAAAAATTCATACACTCTCTATCACACAGAAAGACGTTGCCATGTAGCTACCCGAAGTTTTTTCACTGTAAGCTTTTGCGAGACCCCACAAATGGATCACAGGGCTTTCTAGATCCAAAATCTGTGTACTCCTGGCATCCTTTGCTGTCAAGGACTGTGTAAGAATCCCCCTCAGCTACTGTGATCCTCTTATCCACACTTCCAAGGCTTTCCAGACATTAACAAGTGGGACTGTCGTGGGTGGTGAAGGACCTCCGGGCAGGGTGGCGGGGTGGGAGGCCTCCCTAAAAAGGTATCATCTTGCAAAGATTGCTGCCATTGGTTCTATGGGCAGGTATGATGGGGAAATGTAGGGAACAGATGATGAACTGGAATGGCAAGTTGCACTAAGTTTCAGTTACGTTTCTTCCCCCCCCCCCCCCCCCGCCATAAGGATGGAAACAGGTTTTTCCCCTTGCCTTTTCCCACTTGTGTCGCAGATAAGCAACATCTGTGGCAGCAGCAACTCCTGGCGTCCTACCCAGAACATTCCCTCCCCTGAATGTTATTCCTTCTCAGGATTTCTAAAATGCTAGCCGCACACCAGCCCTGACTTAACCAGATTGCCAGCACACCTCGGGTTTAAGCTGTGAAATCTTCAGACGCGAAGGTAGGAGACCTGGAAGATGTCTGTTTTTAGTGATTTGCCTCCGTGGCATTTATACCGTTGGGAAAATGAGCTGCAACTGAATTTTCCTGTGTGGCATCTAAACAAATTAGTTCCTTGCAACCCTGCCCAGTTTCCGCCTGCCTGTGTCTACATTTCCCTCAAATGTAAGAGGGATTTACAGCCCATGAACAACCTCTGGGATAGTTGCAGTCTGGGAAAGGTGGATCTCACCCCACGACACAGACAGAGTGGAACGCTAGGGTTGGCGCGATGAGCAGAAGCTAAGGAAGCGTCCCTGACCTAACACCATAAAGGAGACCTACTCTGACAAGACTCTTGAGTACACGGCTCTGACTTCAAAAATCTGATCTGCCCTGCTGGTCCCCTTCTCAGCTCTGTATCCCTGAACTCCACCCCCAAACTTAAAACCTATCTTGCCCTCCTTCACAAAGTGAGGACCCAACCCCTTAGCAGGCATAAAATATGACAGGCTTTCCCTTGATCTAGACTCTGTCTACCTTCCCAGGCTCAGCGTTAGTGCTCTCCCTCCCTGACCCTATGTTCCAGGCACATCGCTCTTCTTAGTCCTCAGAAGGCACGGCGCCCATCCCTGACCCCAGGTCAGGCTTCTCTGCCCCAAAGCCTGTTCCTCCTGCTTCACCCGGTGTAGGAAACATTCAGCATGCTTGGATGCACGGCCTCTGCATTCCTCACCTCATAAATCCTGTTAGGAAATAGCACCCGTCTTCTTTTCCAGAAGTCAAGACCCGTTACTCAATTTGCCATGGACCCGGGCCCCTGCACTGTGGGCGGGGAGCCAGGGCTTGGCTCTTCCGCTCCAGCTGTTTGGAATGCGGGATCTGGAAGGATCACCACCAAGAAGCAGGGCAGGGAGGCCCCCTTCCTGGCCATGGTGGGGGCGGGGGGAGCAGCACGCACCTTCCCAGGGCTGCCCGTGATGCCCTACCACCCGCAGCCTACCCTCACGCTGGCACTGCATTCCCAGATGCTTCTGGAACCTTCCCAGAAACTCTGCGGCTGGCCGATGTCTCCAGAACTTCCTGCTAGTGTCTGGTTTTGTTCCTTGCAATCAAGACCCTGACTGTTCCACCTGATCAGCTTCTATGTGTCCTTCAAGACCCCTCTTGGCCACAACTTTGTCGAGAAGCAGCACCCATCCCTTCCCACCTCTAGCCAGCCTTCTCCTCTGGGATCCCACAGAAGTCTGGTCTATGGGCCTCGGCCCTGGTGACGCTCACCCACGTGCCCCCTCATTAAGAAGGGGTTGTGCTCCCCTCGGTCCCAGGTTGCCACACAGTGTCTAATATGACATGAAGTAGTAGCAGCTGTGCTCTAACTAGAAGTCTTAGCAATCATAACATTCATACCTTATATTTATCAAGGGTCTACTCTGTGCCAGGAGATACGCTATCCTGTCAGGCACAAGACAAAGATTTTAATGAATGAACCCATACCAAGAGAGGCTCACAAGATAAGTTTGAATAGTGTGGCTTGGGCGACCCCAAGGAAACATTGGTGCTGTTGCGTCAGTGAGTACCCCCTCTTCGCTCTCTTCTTTCCTCCTCCGGGTAGATCTCCTGTGTTCCACTCTTGTCCTCGACTAGATGCCATTTATTTTCTAGAAGGGTAACAGCTGTGGTTACGGTGTTAGTCGCAAGTGCCTTTATCCTTTAGAGAAGGTTCTCCTGTTGTGAAAAGGCTTCAGGAGAAATAAAGTCTCTCTTTGCAATGTCTTATAGTAGACAGTACTTGTTTTCGTGGCATGGGCACAGGAGCCAGGGATGGAGAGAGAGAGAAGGCCTGCATACCTGTGCGAAAGACGGGGGGGATCGGCTCCCCTCCTAGCAGAGAATTTCAATCTGAAATGGAACCAGAGGCTATAAAATAGAAAGGTTCATGCCTGTGCCCTCAGAAAAACAAGACTTAAGGCCTAAGAGACTGATTTCCTCTAAACGCTTGGTTTATAGGAAATTGAAAATATTGGAGTTTTCTTAAATGATAGGGTGTTAATCAGGGATTGCCTCATTTTGACCTTGGAAAGATTTTCCTTTTGGTTTTCCAGAGACAGGAACAAGAAAGGTCAGGCTGGTCTCACAGAAAGGAGCTAAATTGAGTTTTGTTTGTATGACTGGACCGGGTCTGTCTGCTCGGGGAATTTCAAAGCGGCGTGTACATGTTTCTTTCGACTTTAACAGACTCTGATTGAATTCCCACCCCTTTGCATTTTCTGCCCCTAAATAGAGCCCACCCTGAACCCTCAGCAGACCCGCCTGCAGCTTGCTACAGTTTGTGTATCCCAAACTGCAGTTCTTCTGTTTTTCTTGAATAGACTCATCTCTTTGAGCTTGCCTCAGTTTACCTCTTTATTGAGGTCAACACTGCCCTCTATTTTTTTCTCTTCTCAGGGAAGTCCTCTTCTGGGATCTTGCTAAGCCCCACAGAGATTCTGCCAGTGCCTTGGCCATCCTGTCTCCCCTGGGGGCAGGCTCAGGGTGAGGAGGAGGAGAGGGACCTGTAGATAGGACTGTTGACTCTTCTGTTCCCATCCCCCACCTTCCTGCCTTCTGGCCGAGTGAACACAGGATGGACACCCTATTTCTGAAAAGTCTGTGCTAGACCGCCTCTCTGTCCAACACGCGCAACCTGTTTTACCTTAATGCAAAGTCGTGAGCAGAGGGCCCTCAGGTGAGGTGTAAAACCACCCTAAAAACAAACCCAAACAAGCACACAGAAAGCAAGACACGAATGGGGCAAGAAGGCGACAGAGAGTCACTGGGTCTGCCTCCGGGTCTGACTGCCTGCCAGGCTGTCCTGTGAGGTTGGGAAGACATGGTTGGAGGCGGCTGGTTCCTTGTTTCAAAACAAACAAGGCCCTCGAGTCCTTTGAACAGCTAAGGGAACAGAACACTCCAGGAAGAGGTATTCTCTTCTCTCCTCTGAACTGAGACCCTGACTTACAAGGGAGGCTGGTGTTGGCTGGCAAAATGGCGGTCATATACTGATCGCTGCGCCAAGTGTTTTCTGTGTAACCTTCATGTCCCGAAGCCCATAGGAAACCATGAAATTTTTGAAATAGTTGACTGAGGTGAGTGGCTCGCCACGTTTCTGACTCCACTTTCGGGTTCCTGTCTCTGAGCCAAAAGCTTCACAAGTGTGGCTGTGGTGAGACCTGGCCAGGTACAGCCTCGGCCGTGAGTCTCTTCCTGCTCTTTACTTTGGAACCCAGTCCACGTAGAGAGCCCTTTGAAGCTGGGGTCATGTGTGTGTACATAGAGTATGGTGCTTGTGAGCTCATCGCCTGTCATTCTCACAACACAGGAGCGCTGTGAGCTCCTGGCTTAATTTGGTCAGTGCCTGCAGCGAATCTAGATGAATTCCCCCATTTTAGGATAAATCGACCTCAATTATCAAGACTAGTTTACCTGCACTGGACAGATCAGTCATTAACCTCTTCTAGGTTCTGTGGAGTGTTTTAAGCTTTTGTGTGTTTCTCCAGTTGTGCACTGAGGAGATTTTTAAGCTCAAAGCCTTTAAAATAAATATTAAAATTTAAGTGCTTTGAGGATTATTGTTTTCCCTGCCATGCCCCCAGGGTAGAAGAAGATTCCAGTACTTCTCACCATCTGCCCTGCTCTAGTCCTGGTTCAAGTCACTACTAGATGTTTCTCAAACACAGAGAAAGTCCACAGACTCAGCTCTTCATCTTGATCCTGATCCTGTCCCCTGCCCAGCAGTGAGAGGTAAACAAGTGTAAATCATATCACATCCCTCTCTGGTTTAAGACTCCCTTACAACTAGAACAAAACCCATGCTCCAGTGGGTCTAAAAGATCCACCTGACCAGGCTCCCAGCTGGCTCTTCCAGCTAACCCCCAGCACCCCCCAGCTCGCCCCCAACTTCCCACCAGTTCCCCACTCTCCAGTCTCTGTGGCCCTCTTTCTGTCCCCAAGCACGCCAAGCTCGGTTGCTCTCTGGGCCTTTGCACTTGCTGCCCTTTCTGCCATTTGCAATTTCCCCAGATCTTTGTATGGCTGCCCCATTTCATCATGAGGACTTCAATTCACATCTCTGAGGGAAACTTTACAAGAGCACTCTAGATAAATCAGCACCGCTTGCCCACCTCTGCCACTCTGTCCCATGTCTCCCATGTCCTACCGCAGCAGTTACACATACTGGAAGTTAAATTATTTCAAAAGTACAGTTTACGTGTTTCTTGCTGATCTGCCTCCCTACGCAATACTTGAGTATTGGGAGGCAGGGGCTCAGATTCTCTTAGTCACTGCTGTACTCTCAGTACCTGGAACAGCGCCTCGCCTAATCAGTATTTATTAACTGTCCAGCAACAAATTTAGCATTTAATAAAATTTATCTGATAAGTGAACTAATGATCACGGAATAGCACAGGTGACTCTCAAATGCGTCATGCTAGTGAAAGACGCCAGGCTCAAAAGCCTACATACTGTAAAATTCCACTTACATGGCATTCTGGAACAGGGAAAGTGATAGGGATCAAAAAAAAAAAAAAAAGATCAGCTCTTTCGAGGGGTTGGGGTTGGGGTGGCAGGGGTTGACTACAAAGGGCACAGGGGAGCTCTCTATCTTGATGCTGATGATGGTTACACAGATACATGTTATTAAAACCATATTAAAACCACTGAACAGGATTAATTTTTTATATGTAAATGATACCTCAGTCAATTTCATTTTATTTAATTGCTTGGCAAAATTCTTCACTCACCTTAAATAAGCATTCTTTATTTTTAGTTTTTTATTAATTTTTATTGAGCTATTGACATACCACATTATATTAGTTTCAGGTATACAGCATAATTTTTCCATATTGATATATATTGCAAAAGGACTAGTGCGATGAATAGTTAACATCCGTCACCACGCATAGGTACAAAAATTCTTTTTCTTGTGATGAGAACTTTTAAGATTTACTCTCTTAGCAGCTTTCAAATATGCAGTCCAGTATGTATAGTCATCATGCTATATATTACATATATGTACATTTCATGTATATGACTTACTCATCTTATAACTGGAGGTTTGTACCCTTTCCCTTCCCTCACCCATTCTGACCACGTTCTGGCAAACACCAATCATGCTTTGTATCTATGAGCTTTGTTTTTTGCTTTTGGATTTCATGTATAAATGAGATATTCGTATTTGTATTTGTATTTGTCTTTCTCTGTTTTACTTACTTCATTTAGCATAATGCCCTTGAGGTCCATCCATGTTACTGCAAATGGCAAGATTTCATTCTCTTATGGCTGAGTAATATTCTTGTGTATGTGGGTGAGTGTGTGTGTGAGTGTACACACCACATCTTCTTTATCAATTCATCCAGTGATGGACACTCTGGTTGTTTCCATATCTTGGCTATTGTAAATAATGCCGTAATGAACATAGAGGTGCAGATATCTCTTCCAGTTAGCGTTTTCATGTTCTTCAGTTCCAAAAGTGGAATTGCTGGATCTTATGAGAGTTCTATTTTTAATTTTTTAAAAAAGATTTTATTTATTTATGGAGAGAGTGCGCTCAGGGAGAGTAGCAGAGGGAGAGGGACAAGCAGACTCCATGCTGAGCACAGAGCCCCACGTGGGGCTTGGTCTCAGGACCCTGAGATCGTGACCTGAGCCAAAACCAGGAGTCAGACACTTAACCAACTGAGCCACCCAGGTGCCCCTGTTTTTAATTTTTTGAGGCACCTCCGTATTGTTTTCCACAGTGGCTGTGCCAGTTTACATGGAATATACATTTAATGGTTTGCAGAAAAGCTATCATATTGAACGTGTAGTGAACAATCACCATGTACACACCTCCTGCCTGTGAAACCCTTGGGAGGAGCAGGGTGTGATGGAAAAGCATTACATGGACATGAGCTATGCGCTGGATGGACTTTAGTTTGAGTGTTGGCTTTGCCAAAACAACACAATAATTACTGCGTGTTTCGGTTAGGATTTCTTGGTTGCAAGTAACCAAAACTGTCCACCCCTGACTAGGCCAACTGCCAGAAGGAGGAATGACATAGCTTCTCAGCTCTTGCTGGGAGGCAGGTGCCTGGAATTAGGCTCCCACCAAGACTCCATGATGTGAGAGAGATGCGACTCCCCCCAAAGAGAACCAGGGTGCTCTTAGGATTGCGGATAGCACTGAGAAATATCCAGTGTCCTGGGTCCCCTTACCAAACCCCTCTGAATCTCTGTTCCCTCATATTTAATTCCCACCTCTCAGAGTTATAAGAATTAAACAAAATAGTTCATCTAATGAAAATGTAGAGTGCTTAGAACATAAATGTTTTATAAATTTTCTCTTTCCCTTTTCCTTTTGGCCTATACATCTGCCACTGATTTAGTAGTCCTTAACTCAGTTAGAAAGCTTAATAATTTACCTAGGTCCCCAAGCTCGACGTCAGGGAGTGAGCTTCAGTCTGTTTTTCTGTTGGTTTCACCTCCTAAATACAGGCCATCCATTTCTTCTGGACTATTACAGGTCAGCCTTCTAGCTGGTCCACCTGCTTCCCTCCCCTCTCTCCCGGAGGCAGTCCAGCATGAGGGTACCGTGCATGGACTTTGGAGCCAGACTGTCTGGGCCTAAATCTTGGCATTGTGCCTTAGTAGTCATAGAGCCTCAATTGAATTGCATAATCTCTGTGTGCCTGTTTCCTCAAGTATAAATTGGGGATGATAATAGTTCCTACCTCAAAAAATTGTCATAGGGATTAAATCACTCTATGTGAGCACTTAGGAAGTGCTCGGGTCATGGGGTGTGCTTTACAAGTCATGCTTCTTCGTTTATTTTTTTAAAAGATTTATTTATTTATTTTAAAGAGAGAGAGAGTGCACACACACGTGAGTGAGTGGGGGGAGGGGCAGAGGGGGGAGAGAATCCTGAAGCCAACTCCCCCTGAGTGCAGAGCCCCACGCAGGGCTCGATCCCGAGGCCTTGAGATCATGACCAGAGCAAACCAAGAGTTAGCCACTTAACCAACTCAGCCACCCAAGCGCCCCTACCACACATGCTTCTTAAATAAATCTACCCCCTTGCTCCTTTCAGGATTATCTTCCTAAAATTTGTCATTAGGATCAGAATTCTATCAAATATCCATTCTTCCTACTCTGGTCCTGGTGGGGCTGTGACAAAGGCTCGTAAGAACTACCTGAAACTGATATAACACTGTATGTTGACAAACTGAAATTAAAATAAAAACTTATAAATGAATAGGCAAACAAACAAAATAAAAATTTCTGGCTACAATTGTAAAAAAAAAAAGAAGAAGAAGAAGAAAAAGTAGCTATTTTCTAGGATCAACATCAGGATCGTGCACCAAAGCACTTAGATCCTGCTATGAAATGAAATGTGGATAAGAGATTGATACATACTAGAGGGCAAAAGAATATGAAATTACTCACATATTTTTCTCACATAAAACAAAGAACAGCATTAATCAGCAATAGGCTGTTCAATGGATAACAAGAAACTCAAAACTATTAATTGCATTTTAAAAAGATAGCCAACCCCCACCATAATTATGTTATAACTTGTTATAATTTGAAGTTGAGGTAAAAAGTTGTCCTTTAGGAAATGATTTGGTGAACAGAGGAGAAGTGGTTTAGAGGAAAGATCACAGTATTTGATGTTCAAAGGCCTCACTCATGCCCTGAATCCACAATTACTTACTACTTACTTTGAATGTGTTTTTTCATTTATAAAATGTGGTTAATACCACTACTGCTAACATATTCCTGAGTAAGCTGTTATGAGATATGTATGTGAAGGTGCTCTGGAAATTCAAAACTACTACATTATTATTATTATGATCAATCATGAGGGAATAATATCTGGTGAGTTGATTACTCTAGCCTCATCAAGAATTGCCTCTACAATTCATAAGACAATATTTATTGGTTAAAAAAAGCAACTACTGGTTTTTGCTGAAAAAACAATAATACATGGCAGATGGTAAAAAAACACCTTGAATAATATGAGAGTATCTATTAAAATGTAGATCTATCTTCCTTACATCTTTCAACCCCTGTCTTCTTTCTTAGAGGAAATTAATAGCGTCTTGAGTATCTTGAAATTTTCTTATGTATGCGTAGATAGACATATACTTTAAATTGTAGAACTGGGAACAAACTCTCTTTCTATAGAAATAAGAACATTGTTTTTCATCTTGCTGTTTTTACTTACTAGCATGTCCTGGCAGCCTTCAAATCAGCAGGCGTCTTCAACAAAGATTTCCCACATCAGCTTAGCATTGCATACTATGGACGCACCAGCCCCGCTGTGGACATTTGGAGGGTTGCTGTTATATGCAACACTGCAGAGAATAGCCTTGAACATCCATCTTTGTGCACTTGTGGAAATAGATTGAACTGGAGACTTAAACAGTTAAAACAGGTAAAGATATCGAGGGACCTGTCTCAGCCTAAAGAGATGAATTGCATGGGGGTGGGAGGAGTGGGACGTTGTAACTTGCTCTTGCCTAGGTGGAGTTCCCGGGTCTACAAGATGAAGGCAAACATCACAGGACCGTAAAGTTGAAGGAAATAGGTATGCCTGGGCGGCTCAGTTGGTTAAGCAGCGGTCTTCTGTTCGGGTCATGATCCCAGGGTCCTGGGATCGAGTCCCAGATCAGGCTCCTTGCTCGGCGGGGAGCCTACTTCTGCCTTTGTCTGCCTCTCCCCCTGTTGTGCGTGCGCGCGCTCTCTCTGACAAATAAATAAATAAAAATCTTAAAAAAAAAAAAAAGCAGAAGTTTGGGGCACCTGGGTGGCTCAATCAGTTAAGCTTCTGCCTTCAGCTCAGGTCATGATAACCAGGGTCCTGGGATCGAGCTCCACATCAGGCTCCTGCTCAGTGGGGAGCCTGCTTCTCCCTCTCCCTCTGCCTGCCACTCCCCTTGCTTGTGCTCTCTCTCTCTCTCAATTTCTCTCTCTGTCAAATACATTAAAAAAAAAAAAGTTGAAGGAAATAATTGTCACAGTTACCAAGAAAAATCTGTGCTTCCGCTATTCCATTCAATATGATACTGTAGGCATCTGGGTTTTGGAATCGGCACCACTTTTAGCTCTGCAGGATAATACTTTTATTGAGAACTTTGTAAAAAAAGAAAATTCCAGAAAAGGTTATCTGCAGGGGTGCCTAGGTGGCTTAGTTGGTTAAATGTCCGACTCTTGATTTTGGCTCAGGTCATGAGCTCAGGGTTGTGAGATCAAGCTGATTGAGGGCCGCATTGGGCTCTGTGCTGGGCGTGGAGCCTGCTTAAGATTCTTCTCCCTCTTCTACCCTTTCCCACCCCATCTAAATCATGGAGGCTCCCCTGAGTTCTATTATTCTGCTATTTTGTTTGGGTCTGGGAATACTTATAATGTGGAATGTAATAGTGCCTAGGAAAGACAAAGCCAATAGAAGTTTCTTCCTAGGGTGCCTGGGTGGCTCAGTTGGTTAAGAGACTGCCTTCGGCTCAGGTCACGATCCTGGAGTCCCGGGATCGAGTCTTGCATTGGGCTCCCTGCTCAGCAGGGAGTCTTCTTCTCCCTCTGACCCTCCCCCTTCTCATGCTCTCTCTCTCTCAAAAAAAAAAATAAAGTTTCTTCCTAGTAATAAGTGATGGCCTTCTTCCCCTTCCACCTTCCTAATTAATTCTCCAGTGCCTCCAGTGCATATGCCTTCCAAAATCTGCTACATTTCATTTTAATTCAGCAAATATCTATTGGCTATTCACTGTGTGCCAGATATAGTCCTAGGCTCTGGGAAAGAAGTGTTGATAACAAGATAGAGTTGCCACCCGCATAGAGTTTACAATCTCCTGGGAAGGGAGGGGTTGCAGAGAAGTAAATAGGCTTTCATTCATTTATCCATTTAAAACATACTTAATTAGTGATTCCTATGGGCCAGGCGCCATGCTAAAGAGGTAGAGATAAAAAGATGAATAAGATGGTCAAGGTCCCAGACTTCTTGGAACTTAAAGTTTAGTGAGTAAGATAGAAAACAAACCCCACAAATAAGATAAATATAAATCATCACAAATTCTATAAAGAAAGCTGCTATTTAGATAGAGGGCAATAGAGGATCATACTTTAAAAAGGGTGAGTCAGAGAAAGCTCCTTTGAGAAAGTGTCATTTAAGGTAAGACTAGAAGAGGAGAAGGAGCCAGCCCTGGGAATAGTGGAGGGAAAGAGTTCCAGGCAGAGGCCACAGCCTATGCAAAGGCCCTGGGCAGGCATGAGCCTGGCATGTTGAAGAAATGAGAGGAAGTCAGAGTCAGGGAGTTGTGAATGAATGGAAGAGAGGCTTGAATGAAGTGAATGAAGTTTGGGGAGTTCACAGTGATGTCATTCAGGGCAATCGTAAATGGCTTGATCCTGATTTTATTCTAAGTGCAATGGGATGCCAGGGCAGGATTTTTTTTTTATATAGATTTTATTTATTTATTTGACAGAGAGAGGACAAGCAGGAAGAGCAGCAGAGGGAGAGGGAGAAGCAGACTTTCTGCTGAGTGAGGAGCCCGATGTGGGGCTCGATCCCAGGATCCTAGGATCACGACCTGAGCTGAAGGCAGACGCTTAATCTACTGAGCTACCCAGGCACCCCCCAGGGCAGGATTTTTATGACCAGGAATAACCTGATCTAGTTTGTGTTTGAGGAAAGTCACTCTTGGTACTGGTTTGTGAATGAACTGAAGAGGGGGCAAAAATGGGAGCAGAGAAAACATTTAGAAAGCTTTTCCAGTATTCCAGGTGAGAGGTGAGGTGGCTCGGTTTATGATGGGGCTGGTTGGTGGGTGAGTTGGAGTTAGAGTTGAAGCCACATTCATCAAGGCTTTCTGAAGGAATGAAGGTAGAAGGGGAAATAAAGGATTAAGATGACCTCTGGTGTGGGGTTCAGGAAATCGGAGGGGTGGTACAGCCATTCACTGAGACATCTGAGATTTACAGGAGGAACAGCAGAGCTGAGGTGGAGGTGAGGGCAGATAGGGAGTAGAAGTGGAAGTTCCTTATGATGTGTTTTGGGGACGTCCCACTGGAAGGGTTAAATAGGTAGGATATACTTTGATGGGGAAAATGGTAGATCATGCTTTGAGGACTGCTGGGCACTTTGGTCTCTTAATATGCTTGCGCAAGTAGAAATGTCCAGCAGATGATAAATGACCTGAATCTGGAGCTTGGGAGAGAGGTCAGGGCAAGAATTCTAGATAACAGATGAGGTCAGACATGTGAAGAATTCAAGAAAAGGGAATAAGTGATTTGTCAGCTGCACCTCTGCATAGTTCATTCCGACCACAGCCAACCACCCCCCTTTTCTCCTATCATATTACACATACCACAGTGTACATATATAGACATTCCTCCTAAATGTCTCCAAAAGTCTTCACTCTCAGCATTGAAGCAGAGGATCCTATAATGAAAGATATTCCTTCAAGTGAGTTAGCAGGGAAGTGACATGAAATCTTTGAGTAAAATATAGACCTTTTCTGAAATAGAGTCTATTTACCACAGTAAAATTTCCTTATGCACAAGTTTATTAATTATTAAGGATTTGTCACAATAGTGAAACCTGGCCAAGTAGGTGTAACTAATGGGTATCACTGCAAATATTTTGTGATTATGAGATTTAATTTCAATATTAAGTTATCAGTTGCACCTAAATGGTAATGTTTTTATTACCTTGATAAGCATGAACAGGATTAACCTAGACGATTACTTTAGTATGTTATCAGATATCCTTCCACTTAATATTTTTACTCATCCACAGTTTGATTTTTTTTCTTTAGGCCAAATCTAACAAGGTTTAAACTCTTTCCTATACATCTAATTTCTTTACTTCTAATATATAATAAAATATCTTATTGACTTGAAAATTCATAATACCACTGCAAACGACTATAAATTTAAAAATATGTGTTTCCAACTTAAAGATGTTTTCTTCGGAAGATTTGGGCAAAATATTTATCTTCAAAATATTTAACAGTCAGGGGCGCCTGGGTGGCTCAGTGGGTTAAAGCCTCTGCCTTCGGCTCAGGTCAGATCTCAGGGTCCTGGGATCGAGCCGCATCAGGCTCTCTGCTCAGCAGGGAGCCTGCTTCCCCCACCCTCTGCCTGCCTCTCTGCCTACTTGTGGTCTCTCTCTCTCTCTGTCAAATAAATAAAATCTTTAAAAAAAATATTTAACAGTCAGTACTATATGGGTCCTAACCCATCGGGAAGATCACTGGGCATACACAACTAACAGGACCTGCCATTGTGTCCTGGCTGGGGACTGGCCTCACTTTAGCATACTGTTAGACGAGAACCTGTTGATTTCTATTTTAAGACAGGGATTTCAAACTTGAAAACTTATAAGAACCAAGCAAATGATGGATCTAAGGGAAGGGGGCTGAGTGTAAGGCAAATACAAACTGGTGAGATCTGGTGAGACTTTAAAGTTCAACAGTCACCCACAGAGGACAGTAATTACTTAGCTCCAGCCAATTGTTGCCATTAGAAACACAGATCAAAAGGACTCTCAAAATTGGGATTTGGGGATTGTGGGCTGGGTGTGGACCAAGGGCTGCCAGCTGGCTCATCTGTGTTCTAAGCCCATTCTTGAGCTTTCACTGGAAAAAGTACAGAAGTTTCTCATTTGTTTTGAATACGCTTTGGTCAAGATTGACTCAGAAGAAAGAAAAGTTGAGGACTCTTGCTTCTTTGAAAAACATTGTTTTTTCCATAATAAGCCTTTGTTTATTTAGGTGTATATGAGGAGAATAATAGGAGAATAACACTGTTGAGTGAATGTTTATTGGTCCTGTTTTAAGGAAACATGAACTTTATAGTAAACATAAAACTACATTGTGTTATACCTTACATAACTTATAATCTTTGACCTTTTCCTGACTCTTAGCCTTTGTACTCTTTTTGCAGAACTG
The DNA here is from genome assembly GCA_028534135.1 of Potos flavus. NCBI lineage: Eukaryota > Metazoa > Chordata > Mammalia > Carnivora > Procyonidae > Potos > Potos flavus. The sequence continues at coordinate 12,933,278 of CM052887.1, read as the reverse complement.
GATTTTTTCCTAATTAAACAAAATCAAACATAAATGTGAAGAAGTAGAAGTGATTCTGGATGTCACTTCTGTTTCCTCTTGCCTCCCAGTTGGAACCATTCCAAATTAGTCCAATATCAATTCTTTTCTTGAAAGCAGAAGAGGAAGGAATGGGAGAAGGAAGGAGAATAAGTGGAAATAGTAAGGATAGGAAGGGGGTCTACAATTTAATGAAAGTGAAAAAGGTGTTTCTGAAAAACTAACAATGCAAGAGATTTAGCTCTTATCTCTCATTGCTTACTTATTTAATAAATATCTATTAAGTATCTATTATATATCAGGCACAGTTCTAGGCTCTGACAATAGAGCAGACAGGGTCCTTGCTCTCATACAGCTTCCATCCTAGTGGAGTTGATGATGACAAAGTACAAAGAAATAAGCAACATAATTGCAGAGAGTGATTAGTGACTTGAGAGACAAAGATGATGTGTCAAGGAGAAAGTGAGGAGGCCCCTTTTCTTTGTCAGCTCTGGCTACCATAACAAAATACCATAGACCATGTCGCTTAAACAACAATATGTTTATTTCCTCACTGACCTGGCAGCTGGAGGTCCAAGATCAGGATGCCAGCATTGTTGGGTTCTGGTGAGAACTTTCTTTCTGACTTGAAGGTGGCCACCTTCTCACTGTGTCCACACATGGTGGAAAGAGAATGAGAGAGTACACTTTAGTGTCTCTTCTTATAAGAGCACCAATCCCATCATGAGGGCCCCACCCTCATGACCTCATCTAAACCTAATTATCTCCCAAAAGTGCCACCTCCAAGCACCGTCGCATTGAGATTTAAGCTTCAACATGTGATTGGGGGGGGGGGGGGCAGGGGAGGACACTATTCAATATATACTATTCCACGCTTGGCTTCCCAAAATTCATGTCTGTCTCACATGCAAAATTCACCCATTCCATCCAGACAACCCCCTAGAGTCTTAACTTGTTCCAGCATTAACTCTGAAGTCTAAAGTTCAAAGTCTTATCTTAATAGCATCTAGATCAGGTATGGGTGAGACTCCAGGTACAATTCATCCTGAGGTAAGATTCCTCTCTGGCTGTGAACCTGTGAAACCAGACAAGTTATGTGCTTCCAAAATACAGTGGTGGGACAGGCGTAGGGTAGACATTCCCATTTCCAAAGGGAGAAATAGGAAAGAAGGAAGGGGTGATGGGTCTCAAGCAAGTCCCAAACTTAACAAGGCAAAGTCCTTAGATCTTGAGGCTTGAGAACAATCCTCTTGGTTCATTGTTCTGTCTTCCCATCGCCCTCACAGCTCTATAGCACTGCCCTATCCCTTTGTCCCAGCAGGGCTCTCTGCCAGGGCCTCACCCTCTGAAAGGAGGAAACAGCCTCATCCCTGGGCCCATGGTGGGAGCGGCAGCTTAGATATCTCTGAATCACCTCTGATTTTATTCCTCTCTTTTCTTGAAGAATGACACAAGTTTGCAGCCCTCATTTGCTTTATCTAGTTTTCTCTGTGTCCTTTAGTCTCACCTGGCAGAGTTTCTGCTGGAACAATTCCATCTCTATTCCTAGCTTCTGCTGAAATGGATAATTAGATTCATGTTCATGTTCATCCTAATCTTATCAAATGGTTCTTCAGCCGCATCCCTAGCATTTTTTTTTTTAAGAACAAACGTCATTTTTTGCAACATAGGTAGGCTGAGAATCTTCCAAATCTTCAAGCTCTTGTTCTGAACAATTGCATTGCTCAGAATTTAGCTAAACCACTCCATAACATTGCTCTTTGGGATCCATTTTGTGTAGTCAAGCCACCTGCAGGGGTTTTTACTGGCGTGGGGCCCCTCCCTTGAGCACATGTCCCAGATAATAGCCTGCAGAGTCACAAGTAAATGTAAGTTCCTGAGAGGACTCCCCCAATGACCTTGTGGTAAGCCCTCTGCTCTCATCCTAGGGCCTCACCCTTATGCACACCTTAGATAAGACCCTGCCTCACAAGCTTACTAAGATCTAGCTATTTTTGGTATGAATTGACCAATTTGGTCTTAGCCCAGGAACTTCAAAGCACTCCACCTGAGGACCCTTATAAAGTCATGTGTCTCAAGTCCTGTTGTGTTCTTTCTCCCTGTACCCTGCCTTGACCTCCCCATGTGACCCCTCAAGGGGTTCTGTGTATCTCCTCCAGGACCTGTGAGCATAAACTTCCCTATTTTGCTTTCCCTTGCTGTATTTAGTTGAATTGTGGCTCACCTTCTGACAGGCAGGGGCTCTACTTACCAAATGTTAATTAAACAATTCATCTTTCTCCTTTATCTCACTATGAGCAGTCAGGAGGAATCAAGCTGCTCCTTCAATGCTTTGCTTAGAAATCTCCTCAGCTAACTCTCCAATTTCATCACTCACAACTGTCAGTCTCCACAAAATGCTAGAGCACATTTCAGCCAAGTTCTTTGCCATTTGATAACAAAGATTGCCTTTCCTGCAGGTTCCAATAACATGTTCTTCATTTCTGTCTGAGACCTCTCCAGAAATGTTCTTAATGCCCACATGTTCTGGCACATACCTCAAAACCCTTCCAGGCTCTACCCATTGCCCAATTCCAGAACTGCCTCCATATATTTAGGTATTCGTTACAATAGCACCCTACTCTTGGTACCAAAATCTGTATTAGTCAGCTTAGGCTGCCATGACAGAATACTATAGACTGGGTGGCTTAAACAACAGAAACGTATTTTCTCATAGTTCTAATGGCTAGAAGTCCAAGATCAAGTTTCCAGTGTGGTTGGGTCCTGGTGAGAGCTCTCTTTCTGACTTGTAGATGACCACTTCTTCTCTAGAGTGAGCTCTTTGGTGTTCCTTCTTCTAAGGGCACTAATCCCATCAGGATGGCTCTGTCCTCAGGACCTCATCCATAGCACCTCTCTACAGTGGTGATCAAGGAAGGCTTCTTTGAAAGATAGCATTTGGACTGAGACCTAAAGGATGAGAAAGAACCAGGATTTTCTTCTGATTTGTTTGCTGTTGTATTCCTACTCCCTAGAACAGCGCCTGGCAGAAGGTTTAAATGTTACCGTGAATGAATGTAAGAATGAATCAATGACTGAAGCAAGCAACCTAAGTAGAGATGGGAAAAGAGTCTTCCAGACAGAAGGACCAACAGTGCAAAGATCCAACAGTAAACAAGGTCTTAGTATGTTGTGGATCAGAATGAAAGCCAGTGTGTCTGGAAAACATGGAACTGGGGAATAGTGGAACAAGATGAGCATGGAGAGGTAAGCAGTATTATCAGATATTGCTTGGTGATCTGTACTTAAATATACTGTGCCATTAAGGGATGAAATCTGGAACAGACTATCTGGATTCAAATCCTTGATCCTTTACTTACTATCCATGGAGCCTGGGGTACATGAGTCAGCCCTCTGAGCCTCAGTCTCCTTGTGTACAAAATGGGAAAAATAACGATATGGATAATTATAATAAATATAAATAACAGTAAATAATAATACAAAATGATCAGCTTGTTTCAAAGATTAAATGAGTTCATTTTAAAATGAACTCGAAAGGTCCCGGTCAGTAACTGTGAATATGTGACATGTTTCATAATGTTTATACTTTGCTGGGATGTTCATGTGCCTTCTTACCACTAGTGTTCTGCCCTTTGTGAATTACTTTTTTTTGTTACTATTGTTATTCACCAATTTTTCCACTGGAATATTGTTTTTTAATTGTTTTCTGACTTCCCTTTGAATGTTACGAATATTAAAACTTTGTCATGGGCATTGCAAATATTTTTCCTAGCTTTTAATTTGCCTTTCAATGGTGTTCGTGGCATTTATCCCATTTAGAAATTTCAAAGGTTCATGTGTTCAATCTATTCTTCTACTATTTTAGTTTCTTAATCATATAAGGCATAAGAATACTTTCACATATTACACCTGTATTTCTTCTAATACTTTGTACATTTTTACATCTAAATCTTTGTTCTAGTGGATTTTTTTAAAAAAAGAATGATATAAGGGGGCGCCTGGGTGGCTCAGTCAATTAAATGCCTGACTCTTGATTTAGCTTCAGGTCATGATCTCAGGGTAATGAGATCAAGCCCTCAGTTGGGCTCCATGTGTCGGGCTCTAGGCACTGGGCATAGAGACTGCTTAAGATTCTCTCTCTCTCCCTTTGCCCTCTACACTTGCACTGTCTCTCTCTGTCTGTCAAAAAAAAAAAAAGTGATATAGGGGTATTATCACTGTTAGCATTTTGGTAAATATCTTTTAATACATAAATACATATTCATAGATATATGCATATAAGTTCATATAAGTGTGATCAGAGGCAAACTAAACAACTCTGTTGGCATTGACTACCACCACCCCTTCACTACCTGCCCTCTAAATAAGGAAAGGGCTGGAGAAGGGAATTCATGGAGGAGTAGAAGTGAGTTTATCCTTCTGTCTATTGGGAAGATTCTTCCCCACCTCACCCCCAGGCAATGTGCTGTGGATCTCCAAGAGAATTACAGAGACTGGAGGTCCCGTGAGAAGGAGAGACGCATCTCTTGATCCCTGGCTGGATACTAGCTGGGCAGCCAGCCACACATGCCATCCACTCTGGTGCTGCTATGGGTGGAGAGTCAGCTGGGCATTCTAAGGAGAGCTTGATGAGTGTCCCCTGAGGGTAAGGGATTTTCTGTGTCACAGAGACTGGTGTCTAATTCTTGTCTGGAAATCTCCAAAGGCAGAAGGCTCTTTGGAGTAGTCCTTTGGGCAGGGCTGGAAGGGACTGTGGTATAGTATGAGTGGGGAAAAAAAGTTGGGTGGTAGTCTCATCCCCATTTTCTGTGGTTCTCGGAGAGCACTCAGACCAATGAGCAGGTCTGGCCTCTCACTTTTCCAACATATCTGCTCCTTTTCTTATGCTTCCTGGTAGATGAAAGCCATCACCACAAACCACCAGTTGTTCCAAGTCAGGAAACTGAAGGTCATTGTCATCTTCCTCTCTTTTACCCCTCATCTCTAGTCAACCACTAGCCATTTGGTTGTGTATTCTTACGATTTCTTCAATCTCTTTTCTTCTCTCCACCTCAGGCATGCACCAATTGTTGCTTGGGTTACTTTAAGAAGCCTTCTAGGATGAGGAAAGCCCAGATTTTAAGATGACATTCTTGAGAGAGGGATGGGAGAAGTCTCCTTGTTCTTGTTGACCCCAGAGCCAGGGAAAAAAAAAAAAAGAAAAGTGAGCATATTCCAGTTCCCAAACCAAACCAAATAAAATAGACCCCAAGCAAACAGAAAATCTACTCTCCTTCTCCCATGCTCTTTTGAGTAGGCTTCTTTTTTTACCACAAAACATCATGTTTATGTTTTTGCCTACATTTCCTCACCACTCAATTTTCAGTTTTTGAATTATCATTTCTACCTCCTTTTGGCTGAAATTTGCTGTTAGAGATTATCAATGTCAGATACAAAAGTGCAACAGTTAGGAATATTTCTGTTGCAAGTGATAGAACATCCAACATAAACTGGCATAAGCAAAAAGGGGAATGTATTAACTCCTAAAACTTAGAAGTCCCTTGAACTAAGTACAGGCATAGCTTCATCCAAGACTCAAAAAAAATAAAAAACAAAACCAAAAAACCCCCACCATGGTGTCATTTTTCTCCTTTTATTGGCTATAAGTCCCTGGTGTTGGCTTTATCTTAGGGCCATGAATGGGAGGAAGATAGCTGCAATGTCTCCAGTTCCTGTATCTACCTGATTGGACGTTTAGAAGGAACAAGAGTATGTTTCACCTTCTAATTGTGTTCTAAGTCTCCGAACCAATCACTGTCATTCCAATCAGTGGGACATATTCTCATGGAAGTGGCCAGGCTTGAGTCACATGCTACAGTTCTAGTCTTTGGGGCAGAGATGTCCAAAAAATATAAAATGGGGGTCACAAATATAAAGCACAGATGTAAGCCACATATGTAATCTTAAATGTTAATGGCCACACTTTCAAAAGTCAAAAGAAACAGAAGAAATGAAACTTAATTTATTTAACCTAGTATATCCAAACTATTATCATTTAATCAATATAAAATATTACTAATGAAATTTTTACATGCTTTCCTTACACTGCACCTTTAAAATTAGCATTTAGCAAGACTTCCAAGTGATGATAGTGTGTGTGTGTGTGTGTGTGTGTGTGTGTGTGTACGTGGGGAACATCTCTGAAACGAACTTTGAGAAACACTGTCCTATAGGCTCTTTTCTTTCTTCTGTGTTGCCCAAATCACATTTATAGTGGTGGGAGTACTGAATGATCTCCTGAAATAAGTTTTTGCAATTGAAAATTGAAGGCAATGTTGTTCCTTGTTAGATCAAGGCTAGACTTAAAGCTTCAATACCATTGCAGGTTGCTGCCACCTATTGGTCATAACACATATTGCAGCCACATAAACTACAGGACAGGTTTTGGAGGTTTGTGAGCCCTTGACATTTCTGGCAACATACCTCCTCAATTGTATCTTGAGATGACTTTCCTTTGGAATTCGCTTTCATGCCAGAGCAGAGGGAGTCTTAATAGTTTGTATTATGAATTCTCAGACTTACATTTACCAGGTTGATTTTTTTTTCTGTCTACTGCGGCACAAAGATTTCTCCCCTCTTAAAGCCCTTGTTAGCCATAGAAAAAGTCCTTATTTTTTAGAGATACATATTGACATAGTTACAGAATGAAATGATAGGACTACTGGGTTTTGCTTTAAAATGAAACAGAAGAAGGGTGCCTGGGTGGCTCAGTTGGTTAAGCATCGGACTCTTGATTTCAGCTCAGGTCATGCTCTTTGGGTCATGAGATCCAGCCCCGTGTCTGGCTCCATGCCGAGCGTGGAGTCTGTTTGAGATTCTCTCTCTCCCTCTCCCTTGCCCCTCCCGTGCTTGTGCACACACACACACTCTCTCTCTCAAATAAATAAATAAAATGAAACAGTGGTGATATATGTGAAAAAATATTGGTGATGAGCTGATAATTGCTGAAGCTGGTGATGGATATATGGAATTCATTATACAATTCTATTTGTATGTGTTTGAGATTGTTCACGGAAATTAAATAAAAAAGAATAACAGGACTTTCCATTTCTTACAGCACTGTATACAGGGTCAGACATCCTGTGGCTACTACCTGATTTGTCGATGAATTGCTATCATGGGATAGAATTTTGGCATTTTTAGGAGACACTTATTGTCTTTTTGAAAAGATAAACTTGGAAAAAAAAAGATGAAATTGAAAGAATTGGCTGCACATGTTTCCAGAAAAATGTTCGATGTGAGTATGTTTTGGCTTACCGAGTAAGACTCATTTTATCAGATAAATAATGAGAAAGCATAACACCATCGGCACAGGGAAAATTTGCAATTCTTTAAGAGAGGAAGAAAGAATGAATGGCAGAGAATCCTGCTTAATCACAAGGATAGCTATATTTCCACAGTAGTTGCATCTCCCACAGACACCCGTTACATCAAGTTCATGCATTAACCCGCCCCTCTGTTCCTCCTCACACCCTGTGACATCAAGAAAAAGGTCCAGTTCCTCCCTACTTAATGAACTTTCTATCACGCCACCACAATTTTCTCCTACATTATTTCTAGCTCTGTTAATCCTTGGAAATAGCAAAACCTCACCTCAACATGTATTTATTCCCATATGCTAAGTGTTTAGTCACTTGGATTCTTTTTATTTCAATTTCTTAGTGGCTAGGATGAACTCCTTAACTGGAAACGCACAGTGAAATATGTTGAATGAGATAAAGCAAAGGGTATTTCCAACTCCTCTCTCTTCAAGTACCATTTCCACTTGAAGGGGTTTAAATTTAGTGAGAACAAGAACTGTGAAGAGGAAATCTTCCATAAGCTGGCAGAAAGTGGCCTTGAGAGACACACTCCAGTTCCCCAATTGCTCTTATCTTAGTCTCAGTGAAAGAGAAACAGGAAAAGAGACAGAAAGAGCCACAGGGAGAGGGAGAGCGGGAGAGGGAGAAAGGATGAGGATGTCTAGGCAGCTACAGAGTGGAGAAGCATCAGGAATTTTTCAATTGGTTGAACACACCAACAATATAATTGTATGGCTCAAATCCATAACAATGGTTAGAAGAAGAGAATCGCTTAATGAAAAGAGTAATGGGCTTGGAATCAGGAATCCTGGATATGAGTCCTGCCTTAATCACTTTGCAGATCTCTGGGCTTAGACAAGTAATTTCATCGCTCTAAAGCAGGGATTTCTTCTCCTCCTCCTTCTTCTTCTTGTCTGAAATGATGACACTAATGCTACCAATGTTGGGGTCACTATGTAGACCAGAGCTAGTGTCTGTGCGACAGAATCCCATAGACCATAAAATGCTAGTCACATGGCCACTCCTAGACATCCTTTAAGATTTACACTTCATGACCATCGTAATCCCTCTCATGAAAAATGGACCTGCAGAAACTCAAGTCAAGTGACTCCAAGTGAATTTTGAATGTGAATTCAATGAACCTGCTTGATACATATCCCAGCCTGTGAGCAGTGTGATAATAATTTCCCATTCTGGGGCCCTGCTATGGGCCAGGTGCATTATTGAATTTTTAAAAAATCCTTTTAAGTGTCTTCGGTGTAAACATTATTCTATTTCACGGATGAGGAAACAATTTAGAGAGATCAGCAAATTCGTTGAAGGGCACAAGCACATTTAATTATAGAAGGATTCATGACCCGAAAGCTTATGTCCTTTCCCTCTACCACACCGTAAATTACTACGCTTTTTTGCCCCTTTTTCCTGTTTGCCCAGATGTCTCCATGTCTGAGAAATCATATTCTACTTGGTTTTCCTCTCCTTTCTGTCAATATCCTACCCACCTTCAAAGACCAATTGAAGTAATTAGATCTTGCATGGAGACTTCCCTCGGGTCCTAGCCCGTTGTGATCTTTCCACCTCCAAATTCCTGTAGCTCTTATCTTTTCTGCTTACTTTCATGCATTCAGTAATGATTTGGAGTGCCTCTTATGTGCAAGTCACTGTACTAGGCTTTGGGGTTCTATCAGCGAACAAAACAGACAGAAATCTCAGCCCTCGGGGAGCTTAGATCCTTGCGGCAGCAGAAAACTTTACAAAATAAACAGAAAATAATTCCACAGAGGGCTAGAAGATGGTCAGTGCCATGGAACAAAATGAAGTTGGAGCAGGGAGGAGGAGAAGGGGGGGAGGTGAAAGGCAGAGCTGGTATTTATTAGGGTGTCAGGACGGTCCTTGCCGAGAAAGTGTTATGTTCTGAGTAAAGACATTGCCTGATCTGCTCAACTAGATTGGGAGCTTTCTGACATCAGGGAGATTTGTGATAATGTGTCTGCCTTCCTTTCAGTGTCCTGCGCAAAATTCTGTACCGTGTTACATGCACAATAAACAACGCTTGGCCCTTGTTGATTTATTGATTCTGCACACCGGTGGCCTAATACCTTCGTATTTAGGATCATTTTGAAGCATTAACTATCAATCCCTCCCTTCCTACCCCACCACATTTCCTTTGTGGAGTTTCCTGCTTTCTCAGAAGCGAGGCCGGCCTGAGGGACATAATGGGAGAACACTGCCCCCTTCTGGGAAGGTGGTACTAGACACTTTTGACTCTATTTTCCGTTTAGCTACCCACTGTTAACTACACTGTTTGACTTATTATTTCCTACTCAATCACCCACGAGTGCTTAGGTTAGCAGTTTGATACAATTTTGTTGTTGCTGTTTAAACATCATCTAAATAAATAAAATTGCTCAGGGAAAAAAGGAGACGATTAAGAAATGTGGGACGGTTATTTCCTCAATAAAACCACAAAATTTCCAAAAGAGGGGGCTGCATGGTAGTAACTCTGGGCCCATTTGAGCTGGTTAGTTTCACAATAGATGGGGAAAGAAAAAAGAAAGCGTCAAGGAACTCTGTTCCCTACCAATCGGTGCGGTTTTCGGCATGAATGGATGTCACGTAAATGTGGGGCGAGCAAGAGCACGCTGGAGTTTGTCACTTAGTGACTGCAGGACCTTAGCTTCATTATATAAATGCTCTGAGCTTCTGTTACCTTCCCTAAAAACTAAGGTTAATAATACCTGTCTTGCAGTGTTATGAGATTTAAAAAAAAATAGTTCATTTAAAGTGTCTGGCACGCGGCAGTTTTTCAATACATGGTTGTGTACCAGTCATGATTCTGGGTTGCAAGTAATCTCAAAAATAATCTCTGGTTCATTTTTGCAAAAAAGAATTTATTGGTAGGCTGAGAGCCACAGAACCAATGTAGAGTTTTGAGAATGCAGCAGAAGCTGGACAGCTCCAGATGAGATTTTCCACAGGAAGGGTCTGAATAGGACCCCGTCATTCCCACCAGCTCCACGGACACTGGAGTCACTGCAGCTGCCAGCAGAGTGAATCCCAAAGCGTCAGTATCTTTGCACCCCGCCTTTGGACTCAAGTCCTGGGGGGAGCATCGGATTGGCTGAGGTTCTGTGCCTGTTCTCCTGGCCAGGGGCGCCCAGGAGAGCCAGGGGCGGCCATTTGGGCTTCCTAGTTGAGTCTGGTCTCACACGGTGGTGATCCCTCAAACATAGAAAGGGGATTCCAATAAACAACAGACCCAAAGTAAGAAACATCTACTACCAAGAGCTACTGTGACTGTTAAACATGGTTCTCTACAAGCCGACTCTTAGCAACTTAGTGGAACAGCTTTACAGCTAGAAGGGATCTTGTAGCCCCCCATTTTAAAGTTTGGAAACCAAGGTCCCAGAGATGACTTACTCTGAATTGCACAGAAAGTGAAGAGCAGTTACGTCTAGAACTTAGGTTCCCAATTGTCAGTCCAGTTCCCCTCACAACATTCTTTCCCATCTGTCAAATGAGCATGATGGTCAGGCTTACTGCTGGGAAGACTTCTCGTTGTTTGGATCTTATTTTAAGCATCAGTCACTTTATTAAGGGAGACTTCTCTGTCCAACTTGTCCAACTAGTTCAAATCCCCTCTTAGATTATCGTAGCCCTTCTCACGAATAGACGTCTCTGTTTTATATGAAGGTGTTTAATGGATGCTATATCCCCATTAGGATGTAAACTACAGGAGGGCAAGGACTGGGTCTGGTTTTTGTTCTGGGCTGCTTCACCAGGTTTTAGCACAGCACCCAGCCCACAGCGGACCCTCAGTGATCACTGGATCAGTGAAGAAGTGAATGGATAAAAAAAGCCTGTAAACCATAAGGACAATTCAGATCATTATTAGAGTGGTTACTTCTTATTGTGGCGGTTACTACTCATACTATGGATGTCAGGTGGAAGTCTGTGACTTCTTTTTTTTTTTTAGTCTGTGACTTCTTATCCATTTGGGCTACTCTTTTCTTTCTGCCTATGCCCCTTCACCTGATGTTCACTTGTCATCTACTCTGCTTTATCCCTCCCCATCAGGGACTGCCCAGCAGGGAAAGGTTCCAGAATAATCCCTCCACCCACTTGAGGATCTGATTTCTTTTGCCAACCATTCAGAAGATACACTGATAAACCAGTTCACAGGGCTGGGGTGAGAATTAAGTGGAGAAATGACGGAAAGCCTCTAGCGCAGGGTTTTAGAACATCTGCTCAACAGATGTTGATTCCCTTACTCTCTTTTCCCTAAGGGGAGAACTGTAGCCAGCAACTGATTGCTTATTATAATAGAGAATGTTTGGAGGAGGAACAATAGGAATGCATCCCTTAATGGGAAGCATTCAGGCCAGGAATTAGGGTAGTGGCTGGGTGGTGTAGAAATATTTTAAGGAAAGAGCCAGTTAAGGATCCCTTAAATCCCACTGTGTAGTCATCACCAGTTCTGCCTTTGTCTGAGGCAATTTGGAGGAGAGTGGCAGTATATGGGGCAAATAAAATAATTTAACAAATAGTAACTGGGACTTGATTCATGTCGGGCACTGTATTAAGTGCACAATCTCTATGACAGCTCCTTCTCACTATCCTCAGAAGCTTCCTTTAAAGTGTTATCCTTTGAGAATGCCTCTATCCCTAAAAGTGTCAATCACTGTCCATATGCCAGGAAACTTTCAGATCCATGCCCAGAGTCTGTCAGTTCTAGACTTGTGTTTCCAGAACCTATTGAAGACCTCAAATGGGTTGTCTAGCTGGCATCTCAAATTCAAAAAACGTGACTCATTATCTTCTCCCCAAAGCCATTCCTTTTTTCCATGCTGCCTATTTCTGTATCGGTTTCGCTACCCAGCCAGCCATCGAAGCTAGAAATTTTGGAGCCATCCTCAAAGTTTCTGTCACTCTCATTCTTATATTTAGAGTTGATAGAACTTGGTGATTATAGCCAACCTTACTGTTGGCTCACCCATACCTTTTTAAAGCACTCACTTTTCCTCTGCCTGCTCACCCAGAAGCCTTCTTATTGCAAGCCCCAGAGACTGCCTGAGAGACTTCTCTGGCTGCTGATGCTCACTCAGTCCACGTATGGGACAAGCCAGAAGTGCAAGGGGATTGAAATCCCTGGGAGAAGTCCTCAGCTAATGACTGATAGAAATTGATGGATATATTTTGAGCAGGACAACTCTGAAGTATGTTCTGTGCTATCTCCCAGAGGTCTCCAGCGAGTCTGAGCACCAGTTGTTCACAGTGGTAATCTACTCATTAACATATCTGAAATAGTTACTGTCCCTTTTTCATCCCCTATCGATGATCCCCTTGGATTATTTCTCAAACAAACTCATTGCACTCAAATGCTTATCTCTGGGCCTCCCTCTAGGGGTAGTCAACTAAAACAGTGACCCATTAGATAATGGACTAAAGGCAGGAGTCGACAATGGTTACACAATTTTTACTACGGATCATTGGCTCTTTGGAGGTATCATTAATCATAAATATAAGTGAGAAAATATGTATTTTTAAATAAGATATTGGATAATTGAAACTGAGGTGCTGGCAGGATCACCCAGTTTGATGTGTTCAGTAGACAATTGAAAATATGGAATTAGACATTTGGAGAAAAGTACAGACTGGTGATAAGGATCTAGGACTTATCAGTGTACGTAGGCAGGTGCTAAAGCCATGAAAATGGTTCAGATGGCTAAAACGCTATGTACAAAAGGAAGGACAGGGAGAATGGAGTTTGGGTGACTACTAGCAGTCTCTATAACAAACACCAAATAAACATCATTCCTACCTTCTCCCCTAAGACTGAGCATAGCTGGGTAAGGTGTCATTTCTAACTAGTGTCTAAATCCACAGAGCCCAGCACAGTGCTTGGGCAGTAAACGTCAAGAAATGCACAATTAGGTTTTACTCACACTATATAGCTATCACAAAACAAGAATCAGACCTTAAACCTCAATGCTCAATCTTTTTTTTTTTTTTTTTTTTAAGATTTTATTTATTTATTTGACAGAGAGAGAGATCACAAGTAGGCAGAGAGGCAGGCAGAAGGAGAGGGGCAAGCAGGGTCCCTGCTGAGCAGAGAGCCTGATGAGGGGCTGGATCCCAGGACCCTGAGATCATGACTTGAGCCGAAGGCAGAGGCTTTAACCCATTGAGCCACCCAGGTGCCCCCTCAATGCTTAATCTTGAAGACAATGTTTTCTTGGTACCTTATGGAAACCTAAAATCTCATCCACTACCCCACCGATTCTAATTTGCTCGAACAGAGAAGATAGTGTGTTTTCTATGTTTTGCCAGTTAGCTTAGGGTAAGATGTTGGTGATACAAAGTCTGCAGCCCCATCCCTTATACAGTATTTACTTGGAGGGGAGAGGTTATAAAACAGTCGTCTTTTCTCCGCGCGACCTCGGGGGTATTAACCTCTCAGGGCCTCATCCAATTAACTGGTAATGCTCGCAATCCTTCATATGGTTGCTGTGGAGACGATGCCTGGAAAATGCTGTGATTCCTCAGCTTAGCACAATCTAGAACCTCTCAAGCCTCACTTCCTGCGGCGTGCATGAAGGAAACGACAGGCTTATTTATTTATCTCGTCCTCCAAGTATAAGATCACATTTCAACTCCCCACATTTTCAAACCACCGGTAAAATGGTACCGCAATCCCTCGCTGCCAGAAAGCACTACGCTTCTTACGACAGCGCACGACTCCGCGTCTGACAGGAACACCTAGTCCCGTGGGCCTGACGGCGCAGGCCAATCGCACTGCTCCCGACCCACGACGTAGGCTGCGCCTGTGCATGCGCAGGGCGGGGAGACCTTGGCGAGGCGGCCGAGGAGCTTAGCGGACGAGAAAGCATCGGCGGAAAAGAAAGTTGAGAGGCAAGATGCAGAGCTGGAGTCGTGTGTACTGCTCCTTGGCCAAGGTGAGGGCCGAGGCGGTGGGGTTGTGCCGAGCCAGAGGCGCAGAGGGGCCCGCTGACGGGGTCCGGGAGGCGGCCTAACTGGTGGGGGCGAGAGAGGCGGGCGGTCTGCCGGGACCACCCGCGGCCCCGCCCCTGAGCTGGCTCTGGCTCGGCCGCGGCCGGAGCAGGGACCCGGGCGGTGGAGCGGCCCCGCCTGTTGGTGACGGCCAGCAGTCAGCCCGCAAGCCTGGGCTCTGGGGCATGCGGGTCACACACAGGCCTCTTCACTTTGGCAGAGGAAGCACAAATGGCACTTGACCCGTCTGGTCTTTTCATACCCTCTACCTTTCACTAATCCTAATCCCAGCCCCTGCGTGGCAATGGGCAGGTAACCTTGGGGCCACTCCTTTAAACACCCAGACGCACTCAGCCCCGACAGATAGCCCTGGGAATTCCTCAAAGGCCTCTTCATTGTTTGCAGCTTTCAGCTGGTGTTCACTGCCTTCTGTCCTAGAGGCTTGCATTTTTAATTGCAGCTGTTTATCGTTAAGACAACTTTCCCTTTTCTCCTGCGTACCGAATACAGCCAGATTGTATACATGTGGGATCATGGCTGGGTATTACATTGGTGGATACCTTAAAGATAGTATAGTAATCGAATTCCTTTGTTCCTAACACGAGTAATCGGTGCTCCTGAGAGTTAGTGTAATCATACTTTTAGGCAGAGGCAGAACTGGGGCTAGAAGTTAGGACTGAGGTTGCTCCTCTTTGGTTTGCTGTTCTGATCTCAGGTGTGCTTTGAATTGCCTTGAAGTAGAAAACGTTGATACTTGAGTGTGGGTTTCATCACTGCTTCCCATTTGCCTGCTGTGATAAGAGCTATTTGCATTGTTTCTTTGTGTTTCACTGTTCATAGGAAAGAGTAGACATTCATAGAGATTGTTGTGGGGATTGTGAAATTGTAGTAGCTCTTGAATGTCAGTAATAGTGCATTTTCCTAAGTTAGCTTGTCTAATTTTCTATTCCCAATTAACTGTTCAGGAACTTTTTCATAGATGGTATGAGGTAGTTTGAGTTAGGAAACAATAATTACAAGTAGAGGATTGTAATGTAAAGATTATTGAGTACTTAAGTTAGAACTTTACGAGCCCTTTTTAAAAAAAGATATTTATTTATTTGAGAGACACAGAGAGAGCACGAGCCAGGGGTGGGGGAAGAGGCAGAGGGAGAAGTAGGCTCCCTGGTGAGCAGGGAGCCTGGCATGGGACTCTATCTCAGGACCCTGGGATCATGACCTGAGTTGAAGGCAGACACTTAACTGCCTGAGCCACCCAGGTGCCCCTAGAACTTTTAAGAGTCTTAATTGTGACATTAAAATGATCCCTGGCACCAAAAATTAGCCATGCTTTCTGAAAATTTAATAACACTTAACATCACTGAATAACACTTTTTTGTTGGGCTTTAGCCTATATTTATATGAGATGATTTATTGAATATTCATAATGAAAAGATAGTATGGTGAGCTGGGGTTGTAAAGTTTAAGTAATGGTTGTTGTGAAAGAGAAGAAATTGATATGAGTGGCAGTGACCCTGTGAAATTGACCCTGTGTGGTAATGGAAAATACATAAATAATAAGTGCTTGACACATTTGCTCCCAGGTCCTTACATTTTCATTGACCTTCAGTAGTTCTGTTTTGAATTCATATTTTACATAATACAACATTTTCTTTCTTTTTTCCAGAGAGGCCATTTCAATCGAATATCTCATGGCTTACAGGGAGTTTCTGCAGTGCCTCTGAGAACTTATGCAGATCAACCAAGTAAGTATTTAATAGAACAGTTTTTCCTCAGATTAATTCATAGTTCCTTTGTAAGTGAATGTTAGAACAACTAATAATTAAGTAATCTGTCATAGAATTCATTTGTTCATGTATTTATTCACTTAAATGTTTATTGAGCACCTAGTGTGTCTAGGTGGTGAACTAGGCAAAGCCCTGCTCTTTTGGAACTGACAGTCCGCTGGTAAAAAACAAACAATACTCAAGTAACAGGTAAATATTTTGGTTAGTGATTGAAAATTAAAGCAGGTAATTGGGAGTAAAAAAGACTATATTAGATAGGGTGTCAGGGCTTTTCTAAGGAGATGACATCTGAGTGAAGAGAGGGAATGAGGTTATTTTACGCAGAGGGAAACAACAGAAGAGTCTGAGGTGAGAATTAGATTGTGAGGTTTAAGTCATCACAGGAAGGCTGGTGTGGCTGGAGTGGAGACCCATAGGATGTGACAGCAGAGAGGTAAGCAGGGATCAGATCATGGAGGGCCGTGGAAGTCAGGTGAAGGAGTTTGGATTTTACCCCAGGTGTGACAGAGAACCACTGAAGGGTTTTGAGCAGGGGAGTGATTTTTAATATTTACATTTAAAAAGTTAAAATTCTGTCCACTGAGTAAGATTAAGTTTTTGGTGGTTTGACACTGTTTAGAATGGTGAGATGACTTTTTCAACATCCCGATTGAAAATTCTGATGGACTTGTCAAAAACATTATTTTAAAGACTGGAAGGATACATCCTGAAAGGAAGCTATGGAATATGGGTATTTTCTTCTTTTTTTTTTTTGAAAATATTTTTGAAGTTTCTATAAAGGGATATATATTTTGTTTTTTAAAACAGAAAGTTAATGGACTTGTAGTAAGGTATTTTGGCCTCCCAGTACCACGGGTATTATTTGAAGTCATCTGTTTTGACATTTACTGTAATCACCCATATAAGTAAAGTTGCATTAAAACTTTTTTGTAGAAACCATTAGTAGGGGAAGTGTGACCATTAATGTCCCTGCATTCTCTGAAAAAATTTTACCCTGTACCTTAACTGCTGCCAAACTAATATCATCTGAGATATTTTATACCTGGAAGAAAGAGTAGTGGGAGGGTTCCCCATCACCAATGACCAACAGTGAATGATTTACCTAGCTTTCGAAAGGGCAAGAAATCCTTTAAAAAATACTAATTTGGGGGTGCCTGGGTGGCTCAGTGGGTTAAAGCCTCTGCCTTCGGCTCAGGTCATGATCTCAGGGTCCTGGGATCGAGCCCTGTGTCGGGCTCTCTGCTCAGCAGGGAGCCTGCTTCCCCCTCTCTCTCTGCCTGCCTCTGCCTGCTTGTGATCTCTCTCTCTCTGTCAAATAAATAAATAAAATCTTTAAAAACAAAACAAAAAAAAACAAAAAAATACTAATTTGATGATGGGGAGAAAAGTTGGACCCATTATACCTTTTTTTTAAAAATGTTTCATATTTGTTTACAAAGGAATTTTTAAAGATTTTATTTATCCATTTGAGAGAGAGAGAGTGAGAGAAAGCATGAGAGGGAAGAAGGTCACAGGGAGAAGCAGACTCCCCACGGAGCTGGGAGGCCGATGCAGGACTCGATCTCGGGACTCCGGGATCATGACCTGAGCTGAAGGCAGTTGCTTAACCAACTGAGCCACCCAGGCACCCGGAATTTTTTTTTTTTTTTTTTAAAGATTTTATTTATTTGAGAGAGAGTGAGTGAGCGAGCGAGCGGGAGGGAGAGGGAGAGATAATCTGAAGCAGACTCTGCACTGAGTGCAGAGCCCAGCATGGGGTTGATCACATGATGGCGAGATCATGACCTGAATTGAAACCAAGAGTCTCCAGGCTTAACTGACTGAGCCATCCAGTCCCCCCCGCCCCATTATACCTTTTGTTCCTTTTTTTTCTTACAGTTTTATTGGGGTATACTTGGCATATATTAGTTGTCTTCGTTAAATAGGGATAGTACTTTTTCTTAACTCAAGCAACAGGAGAAATGCTAGATTTTCATTTCCAGAGCAGGTAATAAAAGACGCTGTGGCTAATTCTTCACCTTTGGAATTAATCAACAAAGATTTATTCAGTGCTTCTATTTGCAAGGTAGTCTTTGAGCAGGATCTTAGATTTTAATGGAATGAGGGTAACTGAGTACTCGTGAATCAAATTGTTTAGTGATTCCTTGACATTGAATAAGTTATAAATCCCTTAGTACCCACATTAATGCAGTGTGTAAAGTCTTTGGTTGGGTGAAGGAACCAGCATTGTATGTTCATATTTATATTTATCTGAGATATTTATTTATTATTATTATTTTTAAAGATTTTATTTATTTTGGAGAGTCGAGAGAGAGAGAATGCGCGCGTGCAAGCACATGTCCGCAGGTGGGGGGCCAGAGAGGGACAAGCAGACTCTGTGCTCCAGTGTGGAGCCGGATGTGGGTCTTGAACTCATGACCCTGAGATCATGATCTGAGCCGAAACCAAGAGTCAAAAACTTAACCTCAGGTGCCCCTGAGGCATTTATTTAATGGCTGTCTTTTCCTGAAGGATTTACACTTTATTAGGGCAGGGACTGTGATTGTTTAGCGCCTATAGTGGTACAGTAGGTACTCAGTACGTATTTATTGAATAAATATGAGAACGAGGCCATGTCTGGCTTAGTTATTGCTTTATCACAATCACCCAGTATGGTGCCTGGTACAAAGTAAATCCCCAGCAACAGCTACAATAATAGTAACTGATTCCCTGAGAGCTTACTCTGTCTCAGGTAGTCTTGAATCTTTGTTGCCATCTTACAAGATGTGTGCTGCTATTTTCCCCATTTTATAAGTGGAGGAGCTGAGTCAAGAGAGGTCCAGCTAGGAAGTGACAGAACTGGGAAAATTCCTCAACTTTAGAATCTACATCTTAATCTCTGTTCTGTTTGGTCTGCTTCCAGTGAGTATTGGTTGATCAGACAGCTTGAGAAGTTCAAAGCTTATTATATATAATACAGTCCCTGTTAAAACATCTGGAAGGGGGCACCTAGGTGGCTCAGTTGGTTAAGCATCTGCCTTTGGCTCAGCTCATGATGCCGTGGTCCAGAATTGAGTCCAGCATTGGCCTTCTTGCTCAGTGGGGACCCTGCTTTATCCCTCCCCCCAATATACTTTCTTGTGCACTCTTGCTCATGCTCTCTCTTGTCTCTCGAATAAATAAATACAGTCTTGAAAAAAAATTTGGAAGATGTTTGAATATCTGTATGAATGAAGTTCATCAAAATTTGAAGAGTAATGTGTATTACTGATAGGATCTTCCATTTCATGACAGGAATGGACTCCTAGCCCTTAAGTCACTCGCATTTGCTACCTTCATTCATTCATTAGTTCAACAAATATAGAATATGTAATATGTACTATGTACTAGTTATTGGGCTGGTTGCTGGGATATAGCAGTGAACAAGTCAGACAAGATGCAGCTTTTATAGAATTTATAGTCCATTTGGGGAAGACAAACATCCAGTAAGTAATTGTGATAATGACTCCACAGGCTAAGCATAGGGAGTTATGAAATCTGTATGTGGATTGTGAGTGGTCAGAGTTCTCTCCTAAGGAAATGGTGTTGATATCTGAAAAAGGTTGAGGTGGGAGTGGGTCTGGGAAGAGGTATTCCTGGTAGAAGGAACAGCATGTGGGAGTATTTTGATGTGAGAAGGAGCATAGTGCCTTTGAGGAGCTTGAAAAGGGCCAGTGTGGCTGATGTGTGTTGAAGACGGAGTTGATGACCTCTGCAGGTAATGAAAGACACTAACTCTATTTTAAGGGCAGGTAGAAGGCATTGGAATGGTTTAAGCAGAGGCATGATAATGGTTTATTTTTAAAGGTCATTCTGGTTGCAGATTGGAGTTTTTATTGTAATGGTTTTTCTACCTCTCTCATTAGACTGTAAGAACCAGGGCTTACAGTCATTTATAGATATCCCTAGACCTTAGAGTAGTGTCTAATGTGAAATGCATGCTGTCAGCATTTATTTCTAGGTGGATGGAACGGAATGTACATAGGTAGACCAGTATAATTCTGTGGGTGTAAGCTAACAGTAATTCATTGTTGCTGAAGCTTAAACTGCATGTGCATGAGCAGAATATGGTGGGCGATGAGGCTAAAGAAGAGGTTTGGATGCTGAATTTAGGAGCTTGGATTTTATCCAACGAGAGACCAGGAAACCTTCCTTAGCACCTGGCACAGTTGCTGGGGCTCAATAAATGTTTGTTGAATGAAAAAAAAAAAAAAGGGAAACCAACGGAGGAGGAAAGAGTAATATCTGAGTTGGATTTTAGTGAGAGATAACACTGGGGTAGCAGTGTGTAGGGTGGGAATGAGATTGGAGGCTGCAAGATTGGGAGGTGGATCTGGGAAGGGAAGAAACATTGAGTGTCTCATGTGCACCTGCCTTCCTCCAGGGTCTTGACAGACATTATCTCTGATTTCACAACCGTGGGATGTAGGTATTACTGTCACTGTTATTCCTATGTTACATCAAAGCCAGGGAGATTAAATAATTTCCCAAGAATTTAGGAAGAGGTAGAAGCCCATATTTGAACTCCAGTTTTTCTTTTTTTTTAAACTTCATATCCTTTTTTCTTTTAGTATATTTCTCCTTCTTTATGGATTAGGGAGGTCGTAGAGTTATCAGAAAGTAAAGTATTAGAATTCAAGATTTTAGAAGCTGAGCGGTTTTGGGTGATGACAAGTATAGGGTGTGGAAGGGTCACTAAAATAGACTGGAGATTAAGGTCATAGATAATTTAAAAACAGCCCCCTTTCCCCCAACAATAAATAAACCTTACCAAGTCGCTTTTACACTCATGTTGTGGATTTGGTAATTAATGATTACTGCCTTATGATATCTCTTTTCTTACTCCTTTTTTTATTTTTAAAAATAAGCTTGATTTATCTACATTTTGATACGTGCCTGTTTTCCCTAACCATAGTATCAGGTTATTGAAGGCAGTGATTTCCACAAAAGGTGGATATTCATCAGTATTTGTTGGTTTCATTATGATAATGAAGGAGCTTCTTTTCATTTTAGTTGGAGTTCCTGATTGCCCTGGAGAGATTATTGGGATCATCTGAGTGTTTTGGATGGCATTAGAACAGAAGGGTATTGGAGCAAAGGCTTCTGAACAGAAAGAACCTGCTTTGAAACCTGGCTACATTACTAACTAGTTGGGCAGCCTAATGCAGGTTATTTAGTTATTCTTAGCCTTATTTTCTCCCTGTGAAATGGAGGTATAATAGTTGTGTCATAGAGACATAGGGAGGCTTAAATAAGACAACAGGAAACATTTAGCTCACTGCCTGGTACAGGGTAAATTACCCATATGGTAGATACTATCTCAGACTGACTTGTTAGTATACATCTTGCAACTGGTTGATGACTGTAATTGATTTGTAACTTGACACCTTGACTTCAGTGGTAGCCTTGATAATATGGTGTGTTTATTTTTCTCACAATGATACAGTAAGTAACATTTATAGAATACTTTTTCCTGTTTTTTCTCCTTCAGTTCATTTCATGGCATTAACTGCCACTCAGTCACCCCTGATTATATCCCATTATTTTTTAAAGTATGGACCTGATGGCTTTCTCCAGATAGTTCACTGCCCCCTAAAATGCGAATTGCTCTCCAGCTATCTTCTGCCATATTTCTAACTTTGTCATCTTTCTCTCATGATACCAATTTGTATATCCTGTTCAGTTTTTCTTTTTCATTCTGAAAGGCTAATGCTAATTTGGTAAAACTTTCCATCAAGTATTCTTTGATCTGTTTCACTGAACTATTGGTCTATATCCTGATTTTTAAAACTATGTGAGAACCAAACTGACAAATGCTTTTTGCCTAGGGTAGGGCGAGTCAGAATACTGTGTTGTAAACTTTACTTACGTGCAGCTTTTGGTACAAGTGAGAGTCAGCCGGTTGGTTTTTCCAACGTTTTATTGTGAAAAATTGCAAACATTTAGACAAGCTGTAAGAATTTTACCATGAGCACTCGTAGATTCTTCCACTAACATTTTACTGTACTTAAATTATCACAGATCTGTTCATTCACTTACCCATCAGTCCACCTTTTTGATACATTTCCAAGTATATTGCAAATATCCCCTAAATACTGGCTTGCTTTTGAATGTTTGTCACAGAATCATACCCTCCTATATTCCCTGCTACCGATCTTTAGATAAAGACTACTTTTTCCCCTTCTTTTTTTTTGTGCTCCGTAGCACATTAGTGGTATTCTGATGGAGTGGCGCATATCATATCTTCGGTGAGAGGTGAATAATTCTGAATTTCTTGTATTTTGTATTCTTAAAAAAATCTAAGATCACATTGGGAAATGAAACTCAACTTTTTTTGGCTTTTCTGTATTTAAATTTATTCAAAAACATATTTTAATCAGGAAAGATGTTAAAAATTCAACAAAAAAGCCCTGTTTTTGTAGCTTGTGTTTCATTACCGTGCATTAAAAATTAGAACCCAAATTAAGGAATGTTGTTTAGGCCATCATTTGGTTCAAAATTTGAAAATAGATATGCATTTTATTATATACTTAATTCTGAACATGAATCAGGGAACCAAGAGTATAGCCAAAGAGCACAAATGGATCAGTGAAAATTGAAGCAGTAATTTTTTCATGTATTGGACTAGCTATATATATTTTTTTAATGTACTGAGTAATCCTAATTATCATCTGATATAACCAAGAAGAATCAGTCCTTTTATTTATTCAGTAGGAAGGATTCTTAGATTTTGTCAGTTGGATAACTTCTTAGTTATCTTCCATCGCTGAGGTTCTGTGATTCTTTTCAGGCCAGCAAAGGTTTTTTGATGATACTAGAACTCCCATGTCTGGGGGAGGGGTGTTTTGTTGGGGAGGGGCTGATCAGAAATTAAAATTGCCATCTTCATAGGTCAGAATATAGCTACTGTATAGCAAATACTTATTATGTATGTTCCAGGTACTATGCTATTTATATATGCTGTTTTATTCTGTATTACGATCCTATGAAGGAGGTTTTTTTGTGGTCTTTATTTTGTGCAGATAGGGCAACAGAAGGAAAAGCAGGTTAAACCACTCTCCTCAGGTCAGATAGCTAGTAATTATAAACTTGATTAGTGCTCTCAGGGTTTTAGTTTATGTTAGTTTAAATTTGAGAATAGAATACTGTTGAATAATGGAATGATCACTGCAAGTAAAGACAAAAAGCTTAAGTTTGTCTCTGCTACCCACTTGCTAGGTGACCTTGGGCAAGTTAAATGACCTCTCTCAACCTAGCGTTTCTTACCTGTGAAATGTCAGTTATAAGGCTTTTCTCCTAGGAAGTTCCGAGAATCAAATAGGGTAATAGATGTGAAAATGAGTTACAAAATGCTAAATGCTTGGGGTTATAAGGATAGTCGAAGGGGGGGAGAAGGAAGGGAGACTCTCTTAAGTCTTAAAAGTGATTGTAGCTTTATTTGAAGTTGGCTTGAGAACAGTGGGAATAATTGGACTTTTCCATTAGTGTTATAATTGTTACATTCCTAAGGTTGCTGATACAAAGTTCATTTTAAATTTTGTATCTTTATTTGGTAAATGTTGAGAATAGTTCCTTTAATGTTGTGGTTAGCCTGTTATCATAAATTATACAAAATTTATCAGCATTCAAATAAAGTTCAAAACATGTTTGCCATCCAGTACAGGGAAACTGGTTTTTCTCTTTCTCAGAAGTACCCAAAGGAGGTGTAATCAGTGTTAAAGTTATTGGCAGTGCTAAGGTATTATACAAATAATTGTCTTATTTACTCCTAACATTAAATAAATCATTTAAGGCAATGTTATTGTTCCTTTATGACAGGAAAACTAAGTCCCTTGGTCACACAACTAATAAATGGCAGAGCTGAGATTTGAAGCCAAGTATGTCAGATTCCAAGGCTCTTTCCCAGGTCTCCTGGGTGGCTCTGTTGGTTAAATGTCTGCCTTCAGCTCAGGTTGTGATCCTAGGGTCCTGGGATTGAGCCCCACGTGGGGCTCTTTGCTCAGTGGGGAGCTTGCTTCTCCCTCTCCCATTCCCCCAGCTTGTGCTCTATCGCTCGCTCTCTCTCTCTCGCAAATAAATAAAATCTTACACACACACACACACCACACACACACACACACAACAAAGCTCTTTCCCTCACACAGATAATGTCTTTCAGTGTCACTAAAAACCTGTCTTGTTATTTTTAAGTAAAACAGTGTAGAATTTAAGAAGGTCAGTGGATACAGTGGATATAGAACTCAGATGTGGGGTGCCGGGGTGGTTTAGTCTGTTGAGGGTCTGACTCTTGGTTTCGGCTCAGGTCATAGTTGTGGGATCAGTCCCTGTGTCAGGCTCTGCTCTCAGCAGCAAGTCTGCTGGAGATTCTCTCTCCCTCTGCCCCTCCCCCCCCACTCACATGCACATGTGTGCACTCTCTCAAATAAATCTTAAAAAAAGAACTGAGTTGTATTTCCATATGCCATAATGAACAAATAGAAAATGAAGTTTAAAAATCTGTGCCATTTTCAGTTATAGCAAAGAATGTCAGGTGCCTAGGAATGAAATAGTACTGTGAAGAAAATGCTGGTTATTTTGTACTTTCTTGGAGGTTTAAAATAGCAAGTTTTTTGCTTGTTTTTTTAATGCACTGTTTTTGGTCAGTATTAAGCAATTTACGGTTGTATCAATTTGCTTTTATTATAGTCGATGCTGATGTAACAGTGATAGGTTCTGGTCCCGGAGGGTATGTCGCTGCTATTAAAGCTGCCCAGTTGGGCTTCAAGGTAAGGTTTAGACTAAACGAAGTGTTGATTGGGCTTCAAGGTAGGGTTTAGACTAAACGAAGTGTTGAGACATTTTTATTTGGGAAGAGTTGATCATATTCACAAAATACTTTGCACATAAATAGTAATGGTAAATTTTTGTTTATTCTATAAATTATATTTAGGCCTGAGACGAATGAAGAGTGTTATTCAGTTGTGGTGCTCTCATGAAATAGAGAAGTCCATTATTCCCTCCTCCCCCCAATACATTGTACATTTGGCTAATTCTGCTTTGGAAGCTATGGTAATAGGACTAAGAGCATGTGTTTGATAATGTTAGACAAAAATGTCTCTGAGCATAATTCATTTTTGGGTTAGCCTGCATTTAGCATTATTTCCGAAATGATAACATTTTAAAGGACTCTGTATTTCATCCTCACAAACACAGCTTCAGTAACTTGTTCTGTAGAAGAATTAAGACAGATGTGTGAGAATTTTATGAATCGAGCTACTGCAGGTTATAAGTAGTTAAATGTTTTCTTTGGTTGTAGACAGTCTGCATTGAGAAAAATGAAACGCTCGGGGGGACGTGCTTGAATGTTGGTTGTATTCCTTCTAAGGTGAGCATGTGTTCTGTACAGTGCAGAGGTATTTTTCATTAGCCACTGATAAGAAGGATGTATTAGGACTAGAACATTAGGATAATAATTATTAGAAAATAACCGTGGTTGATAAAAAACATGTTTTCCTTGGTAAAGCTTAAATACATTCCTGAAATTGCTTCTCTGTCTTAGAATACCCAGCCTTTCCATTCAAACAGGCTGTGATGCTCCATTTTTACTCTTCAGCTTTCCTTTACCAGTGAAACAGATAGTAGGTAGTAAATTCTTCCCTTAGGTGTTTTATGTATGTGACATGACTGCCTTTTTCACCTGCCACCCTGAAGAGTGTACTTATTCCTTTGATTTTAAAGAAAGTAAAGATGTTTTGTTTTTCATTCCTGCTTGTTAATGTTTTTTATGTCTTTATTATTTGGCTTAGGTTAATAATAGAACAGAAACTGAGTTGTTGTAGTCCTTATATTATTCCATGTAGAGAATGTCGTTTCTTAAGTGCTTTTTGATTGTATATAGTCTTATCAACATTTGATCATTTTATCTATTTAGGCTTTATTAAATAACTCTCATTATTATCATATGGCCCATGGAAAAGATTTTGCATCTCGGGGAATTGAAAGTAAGTATACCTTTCATATTCAGCAATTTACCAGCCATATTTGACTTAACTCTATGGCTACAGCTTTATGTATGTCTAATGAGTGTGTAACATATGTTTGGTTGAGGAGAGAGTAAAAGAAGATCTTAAAAAATGTGGAGAGATTTACTTAAGAGGGCTTAACTCCAGATTTTTACTATGACATTTTCTGTTCCTTTGAAAACTTTGGTGTGAAGTCGGGTGTGTGTGTGTGTGTGTGTGTGTGTGTGTGTGTGTGTGTGTGTGTGTGTGTGTGTGTGTGTGTTCCTTTGAAAACTTTGGCGTGAAGTCGTGTGTGTGTGTGTGTCTGTGTGTGTCTGTGTGTGTCTGTGTGTGTAGAGTCAGAAACCTGGAGATCTTGAGGTGGGGAGTTGGGCGGGATTCCTGAATGCTATGGGCAGGAAAGGAAGGAAGGAAGGTAGGTTGGTCTACCTAAGTTATTAGTAGTGGGAATAACAAAGGAGGGGTGGGGTGCATCACTGTGTAAAAGGAGGACATTCCATTTTAATTTTGTATATCTTGTCTCCTGCCACTCTTTTTGGGCTGTTTTCATTTAATCCTTTCTTACCAGTTGTTGACAGATGTATCCAGAAGGGTTTGGGTTCTAGGGAGAGCTTAAACATACCAGGGCGTGGGGAGGGGTAATTATTTTTCCTTCATTTGTTTGTAGCAGTAGGTTTCTGAAAGAATGGGCTATAGTAGGCTGTCCAGTGGGTATAGAGGTGATACATATACACTAAAGCAAGTAGATCAAAGTAGATGAAAGATAGAGTCAAAGCGTACTTTCCTTTGGAAAGGAGGAGGAAAGAAGAGACAGGGTGAGTCGAGAGGACCTGCATGGTAGGCAAAGCTTCCCGTTGTAGCCCTTTGGCCTCAGGTCAGTCCGATCTCTCAGGGTCTCTGTTTCCTCATCTCTGCGGTATGTGTTGGTTGCATGTGCTGATTGCTGAGATAACCCCTCTTCCGAAGTTGTGTTGAGTTGAGCTGCTTTATCTTCTTATACTATTCCTTCAGGGGTCTGAGTTAAATGAGTGATTAAATCCAGTTTATTAAACTCTTTTATATTGTTTTTATATTTAAAGTTTTCAGATGAGTATTTTTATTAGTTTTTGTTTCATGAAATTGTTGTTTCGTTTTACTTACAATTTCGGGTGATGTTTTACTTTGCCATTTCTATTTACATCTCATCCAGACCTACCATCATAACGTGTTGGGAGAATATGTTGCCATAGTGGGATATAATGTTTATTTGGGACTGAATTTTTCCCCAAGGTGGACTTTTTACAGTGTTTGATAGGTTCTATTTATTGAGATATGTTGCCGTTGACCTTTTTTGCCAGCTACAATTATTGTATCAGTTACTAAGAAGTTTTAATACTGCCTTTTATACAGTCCTGTAAACATTAGGCTGAAATTTTCAGATCTTGATTAGTAAAAAATATCCTATTGCTTTAAGAATTTAGCTAAGGACTAAAGATTTGTTTAACAAACTACAGTGTCTGAAGTTCGCTTGAATTTGGAGAAGATGATGGAGCAGAAGAGTACAGCAGTGAAAGCTTTAACTGGTGGAATTGCCCACTTATTCAAACAGAATAAGGTCAGTGGTTTAATGTGCAGATGTCTGCTTTATTTTACGTACACATTAACTATTATGCTGATAGAGCGGTTCTGTTAGAACTTGGCTGCTAATTTTGTTTGTTTTTTGGAGGGTTTTTTGCTGGGGGTATTTATTTAATTTAAAATTGTATGCTAACCTGAAATAGATTTCTCTGATATATAGAACAAATTTTTGCTGCTCCATGCGTAGCCTTAACTAAGGAAGGAAGCATTTTGTATTGGATGTGTTATTTAGTAAAGCACTTTTTTCCTGTTAATCATATTTTTTTAATCACAATAATCATTTTAAACTTTGTAAATCTATAAACATTATTTTATAAAGGTCGTCCATGTAAATGGATATGGAAAGATAACTGGCAAAAATCAGGTCACCGCTACGAAAGCCGATGGCAGCACTCAAGTTATTGACACAAAGAACATTCTGATAGCTACAGGCTCGGAGGTTACTCCTTTTCCTGGAATCACGGTATGCTTTTTACAGCTGGTACAACCTCCCTTCAGAGAGACATAAACTATTCATGCTATTTATGAACTTTGGGAAATTTCTAACTGAAATACTGTATATTGGCAGTCATTCAGCTTTGGGAAGCTGATTGTCTTTATTCTGCAGCGATTTTGACCAGAAATAGAACACTTCAATTAAGATGGATTTGAATTCATTACAGAGTTAAAACTGACCGTTTTGTTTTGAAATACCAAATGATGAAATTTTAAGTGAGCATCTTAAGGGGATTTGATAAAATCGAGTGTGTGGATAGAAGTCATAGATACCTCAAAATAAATAAATGTCTTAGTGTTTTTGGTGAGGTCAGTTTATAAATCAGTAGGTTTTTCCAAATAATTTTGATTGTATATGTTTTATTATAGATTGATGAAGATACAATAGTGTCATCTACAGGTGCTTTATCTTTAAAAAAAGTTCCAGAAAAGATGGTTGTTATTGGTGCAGGAGTAATAGGTGTAGAATTGGTAAGTAATGCTTTTTCTTCTCTTACTGCCTTCACAGAGTTGAAAGGGACTTCATGGTCCCCTGTGCAGCATTGCAAGATGGAGTTTTGCTTCAACACTTGAGTCATAAAGAGTTTTCAAGACAACTTATTTATGTAATCATTGGCCGTTAGGACATTCTTTTTTATTTTGAAATCTGCTTCCATGTATCTGCCACCCTTCCTGTTCCTAGAACTGCATTGATTTGTTAAAAGTCTGACCTTCAGTCCTTCAGAAGATGGTTCTCATTCTGAGCAAATTGCATTTCAGATATGACTTATATGGGTCTTCCCTCCCTCTCCATCCTCTTCTCGATCCCTCTTATATTCTTTTTTTTTTTTTAAATAAAGATCTCATTTATTTATTTGACAGAGAGAGTGAGAGAGAGAGAAAGCACAAGCAGGGGGAGCAGCAGAGGGAGAGGGAGAAGTAGGCTCCCCACTGAGCAAGGAGCCCGATGTGGGGCCTGATCCCAGGACCTTGAGATCATGACCTGAGCCGAAGGCAGAGGCTTAACCCACTGAACCACCCAGGCGCCCCTCCTCTTCTATTCTTTCAAACTGCTTGCAACTCTCTGACTACCTTGCCATTTCATGCTTTCTGCCTGTCTTGTTCTCCCTTCCTGTCTATCTGGCGACTTTCCTGTATTACCAGTTGACCTCTCCATTTTTTTTTTCCAAAAAATATTTATTAGAGAGCACGTGTGTGAGAGAGAGCAATCAGGGCACGGAGAGGGTCAAGCAGACTCTGCGCTGAGCGTGGGGCCTGATGCAGGGCTCGATCTTAGGACACTGAGATCATGACTTAAGCTGAAATCAAGAGTCGGATGCTCAACTGACTGAGCCACCCAGGCACCCCCTTCCCTCAATTTTAAGGTATTCTTAGCCAGGGCTGGTATACCTTGATGTCACGAAGAACTACTTTACTTCTGAAATCACAAATTCAGACATTTTATTCTCTAACCCATAACCTCCTTTCCTCTCGTACTCAGTTATTCTCAGCATACAGGCAGTTTAACTTTATCAGGTGCTCTAGTCCTTAGGTCCCTCTGTGTTTTTGCTCTCTTCATTTCCTGTCTTGACTACTTTCCTGATCTGCTTAGATTCCATAGTCCATCACTGTAGCTGCTCTTCTTGAGTCCCTTACCTCCTTGTTCTATCATCGTACCTGCTTGGCAAAACTGTAGTCCTGATTAAATTCAGCTATATACTCTTTTTTTTTTTTTTTTAAATTGAAGTATTGTTGACATAACAGTGTTGTATTAGTTCCAGGTATACAGCGTAGCGATTCCACAACTTTATGTATTATGCTGTGCTCACCACAAATGTGGCTGCCATCTGTTACTAAATGACACTGTTATAATACTACTGACTATATTATTTCCTATGCTGTACCATTTATCCCCATGACTTACTACTCATTTCGTAACTGAAAGCCTCTACCTCTACCTCATACCTCATACTCCCTTTGACCCATTTTGCCAATTCTCCCCTCCCCTCTGGTAACCAACAGTTTATTCTCTATATTTACAGGTCTGTTTCTGCTTTTTTTGTTCATTTGTTTGTTTTGTTTTTTTAGATTCCACATAAAAGTGAAATCACATGGTATTTGTCTTTGTCTGTCTGACTTATTTCACTTAGCATAATACCCTCTGTGTCCATCTGTGTTGTAACAGATCGGAAAAATCCATTCTTTTTTATGGCCGAACAGTATTCCATTGTATATATAAATACATCTTTATCCATTTATCTATCAATGGCACTTGGGTTGCTTCCATATCTAGACTGTTGTAAATATGCTGCATTAAACACAGAGGTGCATTATCTTTTCAAATTAGTGTTTTCATTTTCTTTGAGTAAATAGTAGCAGATTACTGGATCGTGTGGTATTTCTATTTTTGATTTTTTGAGGAACCTCCATACTGTGTTCCACAGTGGCTGCACCAATTTACATTCCCATCAATGGTGCATGAGGGTTCCTTTTTCTCTACATCTTTGCTAACACTTCTTCTCACTTTTCAGTACCCATTCTGACAGGTGTAAGGTGATACCTCATTGTGGTTTTGATTTGCATTTTCCCGATGGCTAGTAATGTTGAACATCTTTTCATGTGTCTTTTGGCCATCTGTATGTCTTTGGAAAAGTGTCTATTCAGGTCCTCTGCCCAGTTTTTAAAGGGATTATTTGTATTTTTGATGTTGAGTTGTATAAGTTCTTTATTTTGGATACTAACTCCTTATAGGCTATATCATTTGTAAATTTCTTCTTCCATTCAGTAGGCTGCCTTTTTGTTTTGCTCATGGTTTCCTTTGCTGTGCAAATGCTTTTTATCTTGGTGTAGTCCCAATTGTTTTTGTTTTAGTTTCTGTTTTCCTTGTCTGAGGAGACGGATCTGGAAAAATGTTCCTAAGACTTATGTCTGAGAGATTACTAGCTACGTTTTCTACTAGGAATTTTATGGTTTCAGGTCCTAACATTAGTTCTTTAATCCATTTTGAGTTTATTTTTGTGTGCAGCATAAGAAAGTGATCTAGTTTCATTCTTTGGCGTGTGGCTGTCCAGTTTTCCCAACACCATTTATTGAAGAGACTGTCTTTTCCCCATTGCATATTCTTGCTTCCTTTATCATAGATTAATTGACCATATAAACAGAGGTTTATTTCTGGGCTTTCTAGTTTGTCACATTGATCTGTGTGTCTCTTTTGTGCCATTAATAAACTTTTTTGATTATTATAGTTTTGTAGTATATCTTGAAATCTGTAGTATATCTTGAGGATTGTGTTACCTCAAGATTTGTTTTATTTCTCAAGGTTGTTTTGGCTATTATGGGTCTTTTATGGTTCCATACAAATTTTAGGATTATTTGTTTTAATTCTGTGAAAATTACTTTTGGTATTTTGATAGGGATTGCATTCAGTCTGTGGATTGCTTTCGGGAGTTTTGGTCATTTTAACAATACTGATTCTTCTAGTCCATGAGCCTGGTATATCTTTCATCAGTGTTTTAAAATTTTCAGAGTATAGTTCTTTTACCTCCTTGGTTGAATTTATTCCTAGGTATTTTATTCTTTTTGGTGCGATTGTAAATGGAATTGTTTTCTGAATTTCTCTTCCACTTTGTTATTAGTGTATAGAAATGCAACAAATATATATATATTGATTTTTGTATGCTGCAACTTCACTGAATCCATATATTACTTCAGATAGTTTTTTGTGGAGTCCAGGGTTTTCTTTGTATAGTGTCATGTCATCTGCAAATAGTGACAGTTTTACTTCTTTCTTACCAGTTTGAATGCCTTTTATTTCTTGTCTGATTTCTGTGGCTGGGATTTCCAATGCTGTGTTGAATGAAGGTGGTGAGATTGGACATCTTTGTCTTGTTCCAATCTTAACTGAAAAGCTCTCAGTTTTTTACCCTTGAGTATGGTTATAGGTGAGTTAGGTGAGTTATAGGTGAGTTATAACCCTTGAGTTATAGGTGGGTTTGTCATATGTGATCTTTATTATGTTGAGGTATGTTCCCCTTAAACTTACTTTGTTGCGAGTTTTTATCATGACCAGATGTTGAATTTTGTCAAATGTTTTTTCTGCATCTGTTGAGATGATCGTATAATTTTTGTCTTTCATTTTGTTGATGTGGTGTATCACATCGATTGATTTGAGGATATCGAACCATCCTCAGAATAAATCTGATTTCATCGTGGTGAATCATCCTTCTAATGTATTGTTGAATTTGGTTGCCAAGTGCATTTGTTTTGGATTTTTGCGTCTGTGTTCATAGGGATGTTGTCCTGCAGTTTTCTTTTTTTTAAGTGTTTTTGTCTGGTGTTGGTTATCGGAGTAATGCTGGTAGAATGTATTTGGAAGCTTTCCTCCTATTCTGTTTTTTAGAATAGTTTAAGGAAGATAGGTTTTAATTCTTTTTTAAATGTTTAGTAGAATTGACCTGTAACTCCATCTGGTCCTGGACTTTTGTTTGTTGGGAGGGTTTTGTTTTGTCTTGTTTTTGTTTTTGGGAGGAAGAACACTTTATTTCATACCTCAACTTGAGGGTATAATGCATAGCTTCTAAAGCCTTTGATTACAGATTCAGTTTTGTTACCAGTACTTGGTCTGTTCAGGTGTTCTGTTTCTTCCTGATTTAGTTTTGGAAGATTGTACATTTCTAGGAATTTAATGATTTCTTGTGTTGTCCAGTTTGTTAGCATGTAATTTTTCGTTGTAGTCTCTTAATAATCTTTTGTAATTCTGTGCTATTGGTTTTTACTTCTCTTTAATTTCTCATTTTATTTATTTGGGCTGTCTCTTTTTTTCTTGATGAGTCTGGCTAAAGATTTATCAGTATCACTTTTCAAAGAAAGAGCTCTCATTTTCATTGATTTTTATTATTTTTAGTTTCTTTCATTTATTTCCGCTCTGATTTTTCTTTCCTTCCTTTTACTAACTTTGGGCTTTGCTCTTTTTTTTTTCCTGGTTTCTTTTGTAAGGTTGAATTCTTTAAGATTTTTCTTGTTTCTTGGCTGTATCGCTATCAATTTCTATCTTAGAACCGCTTTCTCTATATGCCAAAGATTTTGAACCATTGTGTTTTAATTTGTCTCCATGTATTTTTTAATTTTCTTTTTGCTTTCTTTGTTGACCCATTGGTTGGTTGGTTTTTTTGTTGTTGTTGTTGTATTTTTTAAGATTTTATTTATTTGGGAGAGAGAGAACGAGCAGGGGATAGGGGAAGAGGGAGACAGAAGCACACTCCCCTCTGCGTAGGGAGTCTGATGCAGAGCTCTATCCCAGGACCCTGTGATCATGACCTAAGCCAAAGGCAGACGATTAACCAGCTGAGCCACCCAGGTGTCCCTAAATGCTTTTAAACTTAAATTTGGTGAGACCTGTTTTGTGGCCTAACATGTAATCTGTCCTGCAGACTGTTCCATGTGCACTTGAAAAGAATGTATTTTGTTGTTTTTGGATCTGATGTTCTATATATATCTGTTAGGTTCATCTAGTCTAATGTCTTGTTCAATGACACAGTTTCCTTACTGATTTTCTGCTTGATTTTCTCCATTGATGCACGTTGGCTATCCCCTACTGTTAATGTTACTGTCAGTTTCTCCCCTTATGTCTGTTAATACTTGTTTTCTATATTTAGGCGCTCTAATAATGGGTGCACAGATATTTACAATTGTTACATCCTCTTGTTGGATTAATTCCTTTATCATTTTGCAATGCCATTGTCTTTTGTTATAGTCTTTATTTTAAAGTTGATTCTGTCTAATGTAAGTATTGATATCCCGGCTTTTTTTTTTTTTTTTGCTTCCGTTTGCATGGAATATCTTTTTTTATCCCTTCCCTTTCGTCTTTATGTTTCTTTAGGTCTGAAATGAGTTTCTTGTAGGCAGCATATACATGGGTCTTGTTTTTTTATCCATTCCATCAGCCTATGTCTTTTATTGCAGTATTTAGACTCTTTACATTTAATTATCAATAAGTGTGTACTTATTGCCATTTTGTTCATTGTTTCCTCACTGTTTTTGTAGCTTTTCTCTGTTCCTTTCTTTTCTTGCTCTTTTTCCTTGTGATTGATGACTTTATAGTGTTATGCTTGGCTTTTTCTCTTTTTCTGTGTATCTAGTATAGGTTTTTGATTTGTGGTTATCATGGGGTTCACATCTTAAGTATATAGCAGTCTGTATTAAGTTGATGGTCACTTAAGTTTGAACATTTTCTAAAAGGACTGCATTTTTATTCCCCCACCTTCTATGTTTTATGTATATGTTAGTATATTTTACATTAAAAAAAATTTTTTTTTTTATTCTTAAGATTTTATTTATTTATTTGTTAGAGAGAGAGAGAGCACAAGCAGGCCGAGGCAGAGGGAGAAGCAGACTCCCCGCCGAGCAAGGAGCCCGATGCGGGACTCGATCCCAGGACCCTGGGATCATGACGCGAGCCAAAGGCAGCTGCTTAACCAACTGAGCCACCCAGGTGTCCCTATTTTACATTTTTTAATGTAGTCCCCTTAAGTACTTTTTTTTTTATTTATAATTGTCCTCATTGAAGCAGGCTGGAGCTGGGGGTGCCTTGGCCTGAAGGGGGATGGCTGGAGCTGGTGTGGGCTAGGGGCCCAGGGCTCACTGAGCAGCAGGCCATTTAGAGTGCCTGGACCCTGCTCCTGTCTGCGCTGTCAAGGTGGAGGGGGAACGTAAACAATGGCACTTGTCAGCCTCTCCAGCTCTGGACAGATTTCCAGTAGTTTCCCCTCCATTTAGCCCATGCTATAGGATTAGGAAATGAGTTTTTCTTTTTGGCTCTTTAAAGGATTGTGCTTTTTTTGCTGTGCCCCAGGGTGGGCAAATCTGCCTGGGGCTCCTCAGTGCTGTCCCTCCGTCCTGCAGTTGGTAATGTTGGGGGTCGGGTTCCCATTGTTACCATGTCTCAGGCTCTCCCACCTGTTCTGTGCGAGGTCCCTCTATCCTTTGTTGTACAGAAGCTGTTCAGTCATTCCTCAGTTCTTCCAGAGGAATTGCTCTCTATGGAGGTGTAGATTCCATCTATCTGTGGGAGGTGAATTCAGGGTCTTCCTATGTTGCCATCTTGGAAACTTCTGGACTTTTATATCTAAGCACCTATCAGCATCTCTACTTACAGATCTCTCAGATGCCGTATTCAGTATATTTATAACTTAACTTTTCCCTCTCCCTCTCCTCTTTCACCGCCAAATAAAAAAAAACAAACCTGTCGCTTCCTTAATATTTCTCATTTCAGTGAGTCGTACCACCTTACATCTAGAGGTTTAAGCAGGAAGTTTGGGAATTATATGTGACTTCTGTCATGTTATCGTGCCTCCTGCTGAGTCAGTGGGTCCTAATGTGATGCTACAAGATACATATCTCACAAATATGGCCTCCTTTTTTCACGCATCTCCTTAGGTCCCAGTTCAGGCCAATGTCATTTCTTAACCCTAAGTCTCTGACTTCTTTCATCTTTTTCTAATCTAATCTCCCTGGAGTGGCTGAAGTCCTCTCCTTTAACACGAATGTAATCCTGTTCCTTCCATGCTAAAAATCCTTCAATAACTAGTGATAGTCATTAGGATAGATCCAAAATCTTTAATGTTGAAAGGCCAGCGTGACGCGGCCCTGGCTCAAATCTCCAGCCTCATTTCTAGCCCCTTTCCCTCTCAAACTATGTTCCAGGTACAGCGAAATACCAGTTTCTGAACAAGCTGTGCTCTTTCTCTAACCTGTAGGCCTTCTGTTTGGAACATGCTTTCCTCTACCAGTCTCTGCTCTCAGAGCCTTCCCCAACTACTCCACTGATTAACTACCTTGCGTGCCCTTGGGTACTCTTGCTGAGTGTCCCCTTGTACCTATACTTGCTGCAGTATTTATCTCACTTTATTGAACTTATTTGTTGACTTGTCTCTCTTTCATTAAATCATCCACTGCCTGAGGTAAGAGGTCATGGCTGTTTCATTGACTATGCATCTTTAGCGCATAGCACAGTGCTGATACATAATAAGTAGTCATGTGTTAGCTTTTGTTATTATTAATGCCGAGTAAACATTTGTTGATAAATACCTTTCAGAAGTCAGCTTAGATGTTACTTTTTTAGCCCAGACTTCCTTTGTTTCTGAGAAAGTGCAAGTCTCTCTGTCTTTGAGTCTTAAGTATGATATGTCTGCATCTTTGTATTGCCTACTAATTAACAGTATATTGCACTTGTTTATGTCTGCCTTTCCTACAGGACCGTAAGCTCCTTGAATGCAAGGACTGTCATTCATATTCGAATCTCTGTTGCTTTCCTTAATGCTGCTTACCCAGGTCTCGTAGATCCCAGATTATTATTTTGTTGTCATCCTTCTGATCCAGTCTTGTCTGTCAGGTCACTTGGAAATGGTGTTCAGAACTAATAAGCATGATATTCTGGATAATTGAGAGAACTTGTTTTTGATATGTAGTCTACTTCGTTTAATATAATCCTTTAGGATCAGTTTAATTATCTTTTCCTTTTCAAAGCACGTATTGAGTGTATAGTCAGTTGAAAACGTCACATCTTTAGCTTGAGGAATTTTGAGTTTTTAAATCTAAATAAATAAACCTAAAAAAAGGATTTTGAACCTTTATCCTTGCTTTAATCTGCTGTTCGCTTATACCCATTATTCCAGTCTTTTCTTTTGTCTTGATTCAGTCATCCTTACACTTAACTGCTTTTTCTTGCCATGTGTAATTCATAAATCTGGGAAGCATGTTAACTAAGGCATGTGGCCTATCATCTGATCTTATCTAAATCGATTAATGAAACTGTCTCTGGTATCCTTCACATCAGTATGAAGTATTGAAAGCCATCTGACTCTACAGTCTTTAACCCGTTTATAAATGTATTTAAATGTCCACTGATCTATTACATCTAAGGGATGTGAAATTTTCTTTTTTTTTTTTTTTGAAGACTGCTGATAATAAAAATATCCTGCTTTATTGTCCAGTCCAGAAAAGCCTTCAGAAAATAGTTTACATGACCTGTTTGGAATACTTTTGGTAGTATCTAATGATTATCAGACCTTCTGTTTAATCATCTCTTCTAGTATTTAGCAGGGATTGACCTCTGTTCCACATTTCAAAATCTATTTGCCTGAATCTGTTCTTGTCACTTTTGAAAATTTTAGGCAATATATTGCTTGTCTGGCAATTTGACAGTTTCCTTATGTTCATTGTTAAGTTCCCAGAGTTCACAGACTGACAGTGCCTCTGTCATCAGATTATGATCGGATTTTTTTGATTGGAGAGTTAATTTATCAAAAATGAATAGTTTTCTTGTCTTAATATTTCCTCTATTCACTCCACTTTGAAAATTGTTCTCATAAAATTGTGGATAAAAAAAAAGTGGATAAAATTGAGCAAGAAAAAGAAATAACATAGATTTACTTTTTTTTTTGGTAAGTATAATAATATCCCAAAGCAATAATTGTCTTTCATTTCAGTACTTTTGCCTTGGGGTATTTCTGTAAGTGTTGCGTCATTTTAAAAATCTTAATGTTTTAGGTGTCTCTTAACTATATTGAATGTTTTTATAAATGTGTTTTTAAAAATCTAAGCTTATTAGAGATAACTTACTAGTAGTTGTACTTCTCTCTTTAGTTTCTCATAAAGATTATTCATGTGACTATGTTTTTATTTTTCATAGTTTACCTTTTTCTGTTCCGGTTTAATGTAGTGTTTAACAATGTAGGTATTAGAATCAGATTTAAATTTGAATTTCAGCTCTGCCTCTTAATGACTATGTCCTTAAATGAATGAACTTCTCTGAACTAGTTGATTCATCATAAACTAAAATCTTTATTTAAAGATTTTATTTACTTGACAGAGATCACAAGCAGGCAGAGAGGCAGGCAGAGAGAGAGAGGGGAAAGCAGGCTCTCCGCTGAGCAGAGAGCCCGATGCGGGGCTTGATCCCAGGACCCTGAGATCATGACCTGAGCCGAAGGCAGAGGCTTTAACCCACTGAGCCACCCAGGTGCCCCCCAAATCCCCATTTTAATAAGAGTAACTGCCTCATAGGATTATTGTT
Organism: Potos flavus; assembly: GCA_028534135.1. NCBI lineage: Eukaryota > Metazoa > Chordata > Mammalia > Carnivora > Procyonidae > Potos > Potos flavus. The sequence goes on along the minus strand of CM052887.1, from coordinate 12,894,940 downwards.
GGGATTTAGTAAGGTAAAATATATATAAAACACGTAACCAAGTGTCTGGCAGCTAATAAACTCTAACACAGTGCCTGACATCTAGTATCTGGTAGATACTGTTAGAGTTTTCCTATTTCTTAGGATTTTGAGATCCGTTTTCCTAAAGAATAAGGCATTTGTCTAGCTCTCTGCTCATTATTCCCTACTTTGAATTCAAGAGGATGCTTCTTACTATTTCTCTCTTACTATTTTTGTTGTTGTTGAAAATGTCATGATTGTTTTCTTTTTTGTGGCCTAATAGTATTCCTATGTATGTATACCACACATTTTTTAAATTACTTTTTTGAAGTTTAATTGAATATAGTATTAGTTTCAGGTGTACAATATTGACTTGATATACTCTTACTATTTCTTACGTTCTAATTTAGGTTCAGAGGAGTGTGTTTTTAACACCTTCATTGAGATACAGTTCCTATATCCCTCCTCACCCATTTAAAGTGTACAGTTCAGTGGTTTTTTTTTTTAAGTATGTTCACAGCGTGTGCAGTTGTCAGCACAATCCTGATTCCAGAGCATTTTCCTCACCTCAGAAAGAAACCCCACATCCACTGGCAGTGACTCTGCGTTCCTCTCTTCTCCCAGGCCCTGGAAACCACTAACCTACTTTCTGGGATTGTGGAATTGCCTATTTTGGATTTTTCATGTAAACGGAATTCATACAGTATGTGGCCTTTATGTCTCCAGCTTCTCCTCTTAGCGCCATGTCCTCTGGGGTCACGTATACTTTGTAACTCTTTAGAGCCAGATACTCCATTCTATGGCTAGAGCACATTTTGTTTATCCATTCATCCATTGATGGACATTTGGCTGGTTTCCACTTTGGAACTATTACGAATAATACTGCTATGAACGTTTATGTTCAGGTTTCCATCTGGACATCTGTTTTCATTTTCCTTGTGTGTAAACCTTAGGAGTGGAATCGTTGGGTCAAATGGTAGTTCTGTGTTTGGCCTTTCGAGGAGCTCTGTTTGCAGAGTGGCTGCGCTGTCGTCCACCAGCAGAGCGAGTTCGGTTGTCCACATCCTCCCAGGAGTAGCAGTGGTGCTTTTTTTTCATTTGAATCATTCCCGTAGGTGTGTAGCTCCTGGGTGTTTTAATTTGTGTTTCTTTAGTGGCTTGTAATGTGGAGCATCTTTTTAGGTGCTTATTTTCCATCTCTTTTGTGACATAACTATGTCTTTTGTGACATAATCTCTTTAACTATTTTGTTTGTTTTTTTATTGGATAGGTTATTTAATTTTGAGGGATCTTTATGCAAAGGATATAAATCCTTTATCATAAAGATGTTTTGCAAATATTTTTTCTCCATCTGCGGCTTCTCTGTCTCTATTCTTAATATTAGCTTTAGAAGAGAAGTTTTTAATTTTCATGTAGTCTCTTTTTTTTTTTTTTTCTTTCATGGCTTGTGCTTATGGTGTAGTACGACCCTAACTCAGGATCACAAAGATTCTTTCCTATGTTTTTATCCATAAGTTTTATAGTCTTGGGTTTTATAATAAGATCCAGGATTCATTTTGAGTTAATTTTTGTATATACGCTTGTGATTGGATTTTTAATGTTACTATATTGCCTTTAGTTAACCAAGCTCTCATCCCAAAATGCAGGAAATTTTTTAAATGAATGCATAAAACTAATTGGAAAGGTAAACCTCTTACTTTAAATTACCAGACGATTTTAATACAAATTCTTGAAAAGGATATGTTCATTGTCATATTCTATTTAATGCTGTAAAATTATATTCATCTTGCCTGTTTTATAAATAGGTATCCAGATATTTTAATCGTTAAAATGTTAAAAAGCAGCAGTTTAAATTATAATTTGAATGAAAAAGTAAACATGTTTCTGTTAAGAAAATAATATATGAAGCCAGTTTAATATTTTACAAATACCAGTAATTAGTAGGAGTCAGAGGACCTTCTCCTTCAGGACCTTCTTTCCCACTTGTTGCCCTCTTCCTGGACTAGGTCCCTGTGTAGCTCATTCTCTCTCTTTGCGCGCGTGTCAGAAAAGCTTTCCCCGATGACCATGCTCTTTAAAATGGTAGCCTTACTCCTTCCAGCAGTCCTGGTTCCACTTCTGAATTTATTTTTCTCTGAGGACTCTACTGTCCTCTGTGAATTTTACTTAATCTACCTCCCTTACCAGAATATAAGCTCCCTGTGGGTAGCATTATTGTTCCCTGATGTGTGCCTGGCATATTGTAGGTGGTCAGTAAATGTTGAAGGAATGAACAAATTAATACATGAAATATATGAAACATATTTATTTGCCAGTGTTCATTTTAAACTTTAGAGCTTCTGATAGGGACATATTAACAAAAGAGACTGTCTGACAGTAGATTATTTACAATGCTTCAGTAAATATTTGCTCTAGAAACCATTCTTATTTTTGTGATTTTTAAAAATTATTATCTGTAGGGTTCAGTTTGGCAAAGACTTGGCGCAGATGTGACAGCAGTTGAGTTTTTAGGTCATGTTGGTGGAGTTGGAATTGATATGGAGATATCTAAGAACTTTCAACGCATCCTTCAAAAACAAGGATTTAAATTTAAATTGAATACAAAAGTTACTGGTGCCACCAAGAAGTCAGATGGAAAGATTGATGTTTCGTAAGTATGCTTCATTTGGTTTTGATACGATATCTTTATCTCTGTGCTTAAGGAAAACAGTTTTTCAGAATGAGATTTTGTTAAAACTTAGGGCCATTTTATTGCTTAATATAACTCTGTATTGCTTCTTAAATCTGTCCATTGAAATTCATGATTAAATTGATGATAGAAAATCCAGTGTTCTCACTGTAATGTGCTTCCTCATGGTATACATTTTGAAATATTTAAACTCTCAACGTTCAGTAAAACTCAGTATTTTTAGATATATGGGAAATCAGTAGGAATATTAGATTGCTTACTGTGTGCCTGGCACTTTTCTTACTAAATACTCCTATAACATAATGAAATTACTTGCCTAAGGTCACATAGCCAGTGAGGGGCGGGGCCATTACTTGATCTTTCTGACTGTAAGACCTATATTCTTAACTGGTTTTTTGTTTTGTTTCGTTTTTGGTTTTGTGGGGTTTGACCGATAGACCTCTAGAGGATTTGTACATGTTTTCATTGCCTGACTTCTATCTGTTTAAAGTGTCAGCATCGCTCGAGAAACATCTGTTCTTACATTTCTCAGTCTGTCAGCTGTTTCTGTCGATGCGTGTTCAATAGTCACACACTGTTTGTTGTCTAGTATTGAAGGTGCTTCTGGTGGGAAAGCCGAAGTTATCACGTGTGACGTACTCTTGGTTTGCATTGGCCGACGACCCTTTACTCAGAACTTGGGACTAGAAGAGCTTGGAATTGAACTAGATCCTAGAGGTAGAATTCCAGTCAATACCAGATTCCAAACTAAAATTCCAAAGTAAGTTGCATAATTATTTGCATTTTCAAAAAATTTAAAAATTTATTTTAAACACCATTTTGAAAATAAGACTCGTCATGCTTAAATGCACTGGCTTTGGGGAAGAAGAGTAAAACTCATCTGTGGAAAAAAAATAATTGAATGTTTTCATTACCCAAAGAGGAGAACCTGAACTCACAGATAAATATTTTGTATATTTTTTGGTTACTTAGTAACTAGAAACTTCTGTTACCATGGCACAATGAAGATGAGTATGTGTGGTGGCAGAAGGTGACGGTGTTTCTTTTCATCTCTGTGGTAGTATCTACGCTATTGGTGATGTGGTTGCCGGTCCAATGCTGGCTCACAAAGCAGAGGATGAAGGCATTATATGTGTTGAAGGAATGGCTGGTGGTGCTGTGCACATTGACTACAACTGTGTACCGTCCGTGATTTACACACACCCTGAAGTTGCTTGGGTTGGCAAATCAGAGGAGCAGTTGAAAGAAGAGGTAATTCTGAATGCTGGGCTAGTTTTAATGCCATTGTATGAATTGAGTTAATGACACCTGGTGGCTGAGAATCGTCTTATTATCGTATTAATGCATTTTGAAATTATGTAGAACATTATAGTTTCTATATTTTTTCCTTTGTCGGTAGCGTGGAGGAGATCATTCACTTGCTTGCCTTCAAAGTGGTAATTCCAGAGCTCTTACATTTTCCTTTGAAATATACCCAGATGAACTGATGCTAGCATTTGCTTGTGTTTGTACCCAAAATGTATTTCATTAGCAAGCAGTTTTGGTCTTGCCCTCAATATACTCTGAAGAGTTGCCTTCTTGGGATTTATTTTCTGAACATATGGTGAATGATTGCACCAATGGGAATGCATTTTTTCAGAGTTTATGTAGGTTCTCATTTTCTGTCTCTCGCAGGGTATTGAGTACAAGGTTGGGAAATTCCCCTTTGCTGCTAACAGCAGAGCTAAAACAAATGCAGACACAGATGGCATGGTGAAGATTCTGGGACAGAAATCAACGGACAGGGTGTTGGGAGCACATATTCTAGGACCAGTGAGTATCCGAAAACCCCAGATCCCATTATGATTTCTGGAAAGTGTTGCTGTTTAGATTTAAAGCCAGCTGCTGTTTACATCTTGAGGTTATTATTTACCAGCAATAGTTTGTGTGTTGTTTCTAACAAGGCACTGAGCAGCGCTCTCATGGGCTGGCTCATCACATCATCTGCTTTCCATTCTGCTGCTGACGTTATCCTCTTGAAACCTACACCAGGCCTTGTGCCTGCTGAAAACTCTCCAGTGGCCCTTTTCTGCCTCGGGCTGTTCCGTACAAGACCCCGCTAAATCTGGTCCTGTCTGGCTTCCTGACCTCCTGTCTTTCCACTCTTCCCCTTTTGCTCATTAATCCCCTGCCTCATGGGCCTTCTCACAGTTCCTAACAGGCCAGTGTTCCCATGTTAGAGCCTTTGTGCTTGTGGAACCTGTTGCTTGGAATGCTGTGCCTCTAGGTCTTTGTATGACTGGCTCCTGTGAGGTCTTAGCCCAGATGTTACCTCCTTAGAGAGGCCCTTCCTCTCACTGCACTTCCCCTCGGGATCTGCTGTAATATTGATAATAAAACATTGGAGTCCTTAGTCTGTAATACATTTTTCTGTATACACAGTAACTTTAATGTTCACAATTCTGGGGGCAGGAGTTGCTCTGCCCATTTTTGAAGTGAATAAATGGAATGAAGCACACACAGTGAGTGCTCAAAGGGACTCAGTGGTAGGATTAGAATCCAGGCCAGCTGGCTCTGGAGCCCAAGCTCTTCTGTTCTGTGCCACCTTTCCTGTTAAGCTTTTCCTGACTGGAGGCAGTTAGTTAACTGCTCTAACCACGAATCCTGTTAGCTTGTAGTTTTTGCCGGGGGAAGAAAATGACTTCTTGGTCTGTTATCTTAATAAAGGGTGCTGGTGAAATGGTGAATGAAGCCTCTTTTGCGCTGGAGTACGGAGCATCCTGTGAGGATATAGCCAGAGTCTGCCATGCGCATCCGGTAATTATGGACAACATACAGAATCAGTGGTTACCTCAGGTTTCTTCTCACCCACAAGTATTTGGTTTCTAATTTTAAATTTCTTCCCTTGCAGACCTTATCAGAAGCTTTTAGAGAAGCAAACCTGGCTGCATCATTTGGCAAATCAATCAACTTTTAAATTAGAAGATTATATTTTTCTGAAATTTCCTGGGAGCTTTTGTGGCGGTCACATTTCTGAACAGGAAATGTTCACAGCTCCAAGAATTTCTAGGACTGAATTATGAAACTTTTGGAAGGTTTTAATATGTTTGGACAGAATGGAATAATCTCATCTATTTTAAAATAGATTGAATATTTTATTTCAGTGCATTAAAATTGCAGAAAAAAGCTACTTATAGTAGCATCCTGGAAATTTTCTTCAAACCATATTTTCATGCAGTTTCTGAAAGATTTGACTTCACTAAATTTATGTTACATAGCTTTTATCTCTGCTATTGTAAGGTTGGATTTACTTACATGGATGGAGCTGGCTTAGGGTATGTGAGCCAGCTGTGTTTGAAGCAAGGTGATCAAGTTATTTTAAACCTGGTTTTCATATTGGAAACGGAGTTAGTCATTAGAATCAGATTAAAATATGTATAAACCAAACTGATGTAAATAAATGATCTCTCACTTGTTTTATTTAATCCCCAAATTCTTGCAGTTTAGAGGTAGAATTTATGTTTAAATTTTTAAGGACCCATTGAGGTCTACAGTCTGTAGTTACCCAGTTAACCAAATTAAGGAGGTATATCTGTGAAATTCAAATATTAAATGAAGACGTAACTGTATTACAGCGGGGAATGAAAATACAGAAATAAATAGTCTTAAATATTCATTTACCTGTTGTTTTGAATGGATGTTAAGATGGTCCTAGTTCTTTTATGACTACCTGTATTGTATATTCTTACCTTATTTCTGTTTATTATTCCTCTTCTAGGCTTGGATATATCTATATACCACACTGGGGGATGACGTTAAGGCATTTAAAAGGTCATTACCCTTTCATCTGTTGTAATGATACCAACTAACTGTGGAGCATATGCTTTTGGAGACATAGTGTATGGGAAAATTTAATCTGCTGTTTTCTCCTGTGGCTTTGCAGTGTATCCGTGGCTGGGTAAATGACTTTCTTTAAAGAGTGCTATAAAATCATATTTATTGATTGTTTAAAATGGCCAGCTCTTGAAATACTTCAGTAACAAAGTATTAAATAGGCAAAAGGCTATTTTAACTAAATTTAAGAATTAGATTAAGTAGTTCTCAAATTTAGAATAGCATATTCTAAGAAGAAAAAACTAAAAGTACTAGAAATATGCAAACTAGATACTCAGTTGATTGCAACTTAAAGATCACAGCCTAAGGAAAAGTTTAGAGAATGTAATGTGTCAGCAGAAAGCTGTATGGGAATAAGATACTGTCAATCGCTCAGCTAGAAGGAAAATGTTGAGTTGTCTTCAGGTTTTAATTGCATCATCAGTGGGTCACATTTCCCCTTTTTCTTCACTGTCCAGTAGTCTTGGACTGTATGAAGGTCATTATGAATGGTCCATTATAAAGATGCTAGATTCTCTTACCTACTTCTGAAAAATAGGGAATTTCTGTTTCAGCAGGTGGTTAACTTGGCTGAACCCCAACTGCATCTTCTTTGCTGGGGGCAGCAGCTGAAACATTTACCCTGTCGTTTCAGCTTTACCTCGGCTGCATTATGTCTATTCCATGCATGTGTAATTCATAGGTCAACCAGACACTGGGCAAATGATACGCAGAGTTGGGAGGCCTGCCCCACCATGCATCTCTCTTCTGGGGCTCCCCCCTCATATTTTATTCTAGTTGCCCCCAACCCATCTTCTGATTCCTTAACCAGTAAAACTTGGCTTCTGCCCAGTGTGATACTTGCTGGACCCGGTGCTGTTCTTGGTCAACTCCCCGCTACCTTCTGCCTGCTTCTGGTGGGTCTCCAGGACCTTTACTTTAAAACATCTGTATTTTGTTCAGAGTTTGCAGTAGTTATTAGCAGGAGGGCTGGCCTGACACATGCTACTTTGCCATTATTGGAAATGACCTCTGTGTGTTTTAAAATCTGAAATCCCAACGTTATGTGAAGTGCTAGTTTAAACTCCAAACATGTTACCTACTTTAGGAAAAAAAAAAAGAAATAGAATTTAATATGAAGTTCTAGTTATAGAAACACAAAATAGTTAAATATATCTAGGCGGGAATGAAGTTGTGGGTATAAAACAGATTTTAAATATTCACTTATTATTTACTAAGTTCTCAGTATTTTCTTGGCTTGTGAAGGGTGGGAATTAGTTGTCCAGTTCCCTGAGCTGATTAAAATGAGTGGTTTCAAAGTGACATCATTAGTTGTTTAGCTAAAAAGGAATAGGTAGTAGTAAAGAAGAATACTTAAAAAAGTAGTAAAGTAAAATACTTAAGGGAAAAAATTAGTTGCTGTAGTAGATGATGAGGTAAAACCACTTTGCTAGGTAGTAGGATTTCTACTTATATAAAAGTGACAAATAATTCCCTTGAAGGAGAGGGAGGTTGCCTTATTGTTTAAATTACATCTGTTTACGTAAGTTTGGTTCAGGCCCAGCTTCAAATGCGGCTGCGTTGTACGTGTGGGTGGTTGTTCAATGCTACCCAGAACTTGTCTCGCTCTAAAAAGAATTTCTGAAAAGACCACTTAGGGCTTGGCCCGTTCTCCAGCTCAGCTCTGAGGTTGACATGGGTTTGGCAGTTGGAATACAACTGTTTTCTTTAACCTGTGGAATAAGTGATTGCTCTATGATTGTTTTGGCCTCTCATACAGACCGTAACAGAGAATCTCTACTTTGTGAAATCTAATAAAGTACAGTATAAATACTGAGAAGTTACAGTATCATTTTGTACTTTGATTGGCACTGCTCAGTTGGTAGGAACAATATTCCTAAACTCTGGCTGGATTTCATTTCAGCTTTCCCCCTCAGCACCTAGAATAGGGCCAGGATTGCTCACACTTAAAAGCCAGTTTACCCTCCTGATTTTCTAAAAATTGCTTTTTGTTCTCTTTCCTAGACCAAGGAATATTTAGAGGAGATTGGAGCCACTGAAATGGTGAAGGGAGGGGGGTTGCTCAGGCTGTATCCTTCCCCTCCTAGCCTCTCCTGTCTGCCCCCGAGCACCCCACTGGGAGGTGATTTTGGGGGTAGGTGTGTGGTGGATATTGACTTAGCAAACAGATGACAGCTTGTTTATAGACAGAAATCAGGGTCCTGTGAAGGCAGTTTGTTTATAGAACCATTTTACATAGAAAATATCCTTGCTTCAACGGATTCAGAAACACTAAATCAGTAAAATTTAAGAATTATCCCAAATATATATTTATACAAAAGCACTGTACTTTATTTTTAACTCCGTACAAAATGTGGTGATTAAAAACATTAAATAGGTAATGAGTTGTATTTTGAAGATCATGAAGTCAGTTTTTTAAATGGAGCTCTTTTCCTTTGGTTACCTTGGCCACCTTCGAGCGCTTCCTCCTCCTCCTGTTACAAGCAGGTGCTATAAACGGCAACCTTCTGGCTTATATCCTTTAGGAGCGAACGGACCTCTCCTTCCAATCTTACTAATTCTTGAGCTTTATCTTCCAAATACTTTTGATTGTCCTCATATTTTCTTTCTAAATCTGTGGGAGATAAAAAGAAAAAGTCTGAACTATACTAAGATGATCTCCATCTCCTACTGATCCTTTTTGCCTACAAGGCCCAAGACAAAGTGAACAAATTTTCAACCTTTTAAATAAACTCTGTGGAGGTCTTAATTTTAAAATACCTTATGAAAGCACGAGCCTGAGACCTACCTTTCAGGAGCTGGAGCTTGCTGTTGGCTTGAGCCAGAAGTGTTTTTGCTTCATTTTGTAGCGTTTCAGCTTTCCTTCTGGCATCCGCGGATTCTTCGGTTTTTTTGGCAATTAATTTTTCCACCTTCTTATACTTTTCATCCACTTCACTGTCCAGAGCCTGCAGTTCCGGTTAGACACAGAGGGGATACATGTAATCTCTGACATTAAGAATGTCCTTGTGGCAAGCTTGGAAGGGTACTCAGGCGTTAAGCTATTCAGTGTAAATAATTAAATATTCTGAAACAGTGGAATTAACTACGATACTGACACACGAGTTTTTTTAAACGAAGGATCTAAAAGACATTTTGGAGTTGCAGCGGGTCTCCAGAGCTAAGCCTTCTTTCTCCTGTCAGCACTTTTCTCTGGCGATGTCGGTAGACAATTACATGGAGGTAAAGAAGTAGGTTTTCTCTAAGTAAGTAAGTTTGCTGTGATTGAAACAGTTAATCAGAAAAGGCCCATTTGAAGGGCTGATAGGAGGACCATCTGGATCGTGACTAGTGTGGGGTGTGTAGAGACTGAAGGGAAGGGGAGATGAGAAATTGGTGTGGGTTTGACCTGATAAATGCAGGTGCTTCTTTGGAGAAACACTGTTCAAACAATAGCCATTGATAGAGGGATTTCAATGTCAGGGGGTCTCGTTCATCTTCCTGTAATCAAATGCTATGTTTTTGGAAGAATGCTCTGTAAAAAGACTACTTGGGAGATGTATGGTCTCAGCACCGCGAGGAAGTACAAACCATGATAGAAAAAACGGACAGGGTAGTGCACTTTTCTTCCTGCTTTATTCTCTTCCCCAACCGGAGGTGGAAGGAGGTCACCCTTCTGTAATGCCTAAAAGCTACAGTAACCTCAAGGAAAAGTCTTGGCTAAATTTCAGTTTATAATTCGCTGCAATTCGTTTAACAGTTGGCACATTCCCCTCAAAAGTGTAAAAAAGGTTTCTTTGGAGATAAACATTTGCCCTCTGAACATGTGTTTTAATGATTACTTGGCTTTTTTTTTTTTAAAGATTTTATTTATTTATTTGACAGAGAGGAGAGAGATCACAAGTAGGCAGAGAGAGAGGGGGAAGCAGGCTCCCCGCCGAGCAGAGAGCCCAATGCGGGGCTCGATCCCAGGACACCGAGATCATGACCTGAGTTGAAGGCAGAGGCTTAATCCACTGAGCCACCCAGGCGCCCCTGTTTACTTGGCTTCTATTGAAAAATTTGGGTTGTATGAGATTTTCTCTACAAAATATAGTACCTTCCAGTGAGAAGCAAGGGGTGGTTAATTCAGAATGCGAGTAGAAGACGTGAGATTTAGTTCCCTGCTAGCGGTTCTGTGACGGACTCCTTAAGCTTTTTCTACCCTGCTTTTCAAGATTTCTCAAATGGCCAAGTAATTACCATATGCCATCAAGGCCTTCCTAATTGAATTACCAAAGTATAAGCTCTGTGTGCTTGTTTTAAGACTTCCGCCCCTAAGTTAATTTCATTTTTTTGCCTCCTTATCCAAGTTTGGATATGAGGGCTTAGGTCACACTTTTGTGTGAGGCTTTAAGTGAGGCTTTAGGTCACACTTCTTGGACACCTTCATATCCACTCCTACTCTTTTCCATCTGGGTCTCTAACGACTGCTATTTCAAAACAGGTCACTGGGGATATTTCTGATGAATAACTAACTGTTGGGTCCACATCCCTTACTGATTCCAAGGAAGGCAACAAGGAGACTCACTGCTCCTTTATGAACACAGCTATGAAGTTACAAAGCTTTACTTACCTTTTTAACATCATCTGCACTTTGTTTCACAGTGTACACTACTTTTTCAATATATTCTGCCTCCCCTGAGTTCTGGGCCGCCTTCCGCTTCAGTTCTTCCACGTTCCTCTCTAGCTCGCTGATGCGCTGGGAGGCGTTGAGCAAGGTCTCCTCAGAAGCAGCAGTTTCAGACTCAATCTGCAAGTATAATGTCAGTCACCCAGTGGGCTATTAATTTAACAAGTGGTAGGGTGTGCTAGGAATACAAGTTTAAGGCTGCTTATGCTCTCTTGCTCTGGACCCAAAGAAAAAATTGCTAAAAGGAAAATAAAATTTCAAGAAAGCTTATATAAAGTGCCCAACTTTATTCTTTTTGTAATTCTGATGCTCTTGGCTGGAAATTCATGTAAACTTCTTACTGAACCACCCCCAGACAGCTTGATGTGTTGGGAAAGCATTTTAAGGACACTTGCAGGCTTTGGCTAAACAATGGTCACAAATAAGCAGATGTGAGAGGAAGGATTTCCACAGAAATTTCCAAATTCATGTGGGTGGGAAAATGATAACTCCCAAGTCACCTTTAGTTTTTCCTGTCAACTCTAAATGTTAAACTCTAGTGGAGGTTATGGGTCTTCAGAAACCACCTGGAAAGTTGAGTATTCTCAGCTAATTACTAAAGGCAGACCAGGGATGTTCTAGAAAACTTGGAAAAGTCACTCTAGGACTGTGAGATGGCACATTGTCTGGGGAGGTGATGGCTGGGACCCATAAATAATCATTTAGGGAAAAAATATCTGGGTAATTGGTGAGGATCCACTCATGATCTCAAGAATAATCAGTGAACATTGATTTTTAGAAGCTAGCCCAAGTAAGCGGTCTGACCCATGACAGAAGAACCAGTTTCACTGAGAGCACCTAGTTTTTTTTTTTTTTAAATTATCCTCAAGGATGAGCTATTCCATAGAATTGAGTTTGAATAACAATGTCATAATGAAATAAATCAATGTAGACATGGCAAAATTTGTAAGTATTTCAAACCAAGTAATTGTTAACCTAAATTGTTAACCTAAAAGTCCGCCCATTAACACAGAAAAATATTCTTAGTTCTAATTCTTAAATAAGCTTTATAGTTTTATTTATAAATGAGTGAATCGGTTTTGACAAGCTTTCATTAATAGCATAGTTTAGAGGTTCTTTTTGATTCTTGATCTAAAACGCTTCCTGTCCCTGGAAAAAACTCATTGTTCACTTGCATTGTCAAGTGAACCTATAATTTCATTAAATCCTATTTTCTATTTTGCTTTTCAAAACTTGGTAACTTTTAAAAAAGATTTATTTATCTTAAAGAGCCTGTGTCTGCAAAGCAGGGGGAACGGCAACAGAAGAGAGAATCTCAAGCAGACCACTGTGCCGAGCATGGAGCACGACTCAGAGCTCAATCTCACAACACTGAAAACGCAACCTGAGCCAAAACCAAGAGTCGGAGGCTTAACCGACTGCATCAGCCAGGTGCCCCAAAACTTAGTAATTTTTATAAAGTTACCTAAATAGATAAAGTTCATTAAAATGTTAACAGCACACTGGAAAAACCCTAGAGATAGAAAAATCAGAATAATCAAAGGGTTAGAACATCATAGTCTGGTGGGAAAATGTAATTTTTGCACACTTGAACAAGAAGGGGCCTTATGTAAATACTCAAAATTTAAGAAGGAAAAGTGGCAGAGGAATTATCGAGTCTCATGTTACTGAGCACGATAGAATAGGGGAAGACAGGTTTGTACCAACCAATGGTAGGAAAAGCAGGTTGAAAGACCACCTCTCAGGTTTTAAACATTAGGGGCTGTTGGCCTGGGAAGGGTGACGGTGCGGACTAATGGCATCTAATTTCAGAGTATATTCTGAGAAGATGGGTAGGGATCGTAGGGGTCCATTTTATTTCCCATCCATTTTTATAAAACAATTGTATTTGCATTACTTTTAAGTGATAGGATTTTTAGAATAAAGCACTATATCCTTTTTGTGTATGCTTTTAATCTCTAGTAGTCCCTGAGTCAGGAGTATTCTGCTTATGGTTAAGTGTTTGGAGCACCTGAGTGGCTCAGTCATTAGCGCATGTGACCCCTGATCTTGGAGTTGTGAATTCGAGCCACATACTGGGCATAGAGTTTACTTAAAAAACATTTAAGTTTTCCATGTATTCTGAACAAAACAGATTGTTCAGCTGTAAGATCCCTAGTAGGTTTGCCTTGGATTGGGGACTGGAAGCATTTTGACCTTCATTGCTCTCCAGAGGTTTTTAAAACTTACAGTAAAACTTTGTGAACGCTCACCTCATAAATTTTGAGATACCGGTCTTCACAATGTAGGTTGCTTTTGGGTTGCTTTATAGCAGCAGGAGTCTCTTAAAACTAAATTTTGAAATGAATACTATCTTTCCTACTACTGAATACAGTCTATGTGATTCTTTGAAGGAACAGGAGATAAACACATAGACTATGATGAAAGTGAAGGGGGCTTAACGATCTAGTGTCTTCAGGGTCCTTTTTTTCCCTGAAAACGTTTTTAGCACCCGTGCTAAGGGAGTCGTTCGGCTTTACTGAAATTAGAGCAGTCCTTTCATGTTCAGCTGTAAAAGTTTTCACCTGTCAAACGCGCTTCCTTTCCAGGTAGAGTTTCTGTGAGCGTTTGTTTACCCCCACAGGGAGGGCTGTACTATCTTACCGAAGTGAGCAGGTTCTGGGTTCCTTGGATGTCTTCATCTGCTTGCTTAATGGCTTTCTCTGCTGCAATCTGGGCCTTTTCTGCTTCTTCCAGTGCTTGCTTCACCATGTCTGCGGTGACTTTAACATCACTTGCACTTTTGCTAAGTGAAAGAAGGAGATGATCTATGTGAACATGAAAAAGTTCCTTCCTCTCAGAACATTAAAAAAAAGTTTCTTTTAAAGAACAGCCTTCTTGGAATGACCTAGGGAGACTCCTACAAGTCACTCTTTGAAATGTCCCTGGTTAAATACTTTTTACTCCCTGCTAGACACACAAGATAAGCCCCCTAGATGCCACAGGGTCTTCAGATACCTGGCTCTCTTAGCTTCTTCCAGCAACAACTCCGCCCTGGCAACATCAGCAGCACTTTGCTGTAGAATGACCTCGACTTGAGAAAGGCTTTCAACTCGCTTCCGAATATCTTCTGTCAAGTTGTGTAACTGCTGCGGGGTGCTGGGCATTTCCATTGCCAGTACTTCGTTAGCCACTGCTTCAATGCTGTCCAGATCCGCACTGTCCTCTGTGAAAAGCAATGATGTCCCCATGAAGAGGTCAAAGTCACAGATGGTGAACTCAGTCACTTCTGGTCACCCACCAGGTGAACAGCCTTCTGGGTGACACCAAGACCTAGGCACTTCCTGTTTAAGAATTTATAGTCTAGTTGAGTAGTTAGGTGTGGAAAAAGTAGCTACTGGAATTTGCTGTAGCCTGGGAAAGTCAGGGAAGGCTTTGTGGAGGATGAGGAACCGATCACGTTTTGAAGGATAATAGGATTTGAAAGGAGGAAGATGGACATCTCTGGATGGAGAGACTGTGTGGGCCAAGCAGAGCGAATGGTTCAGATTACAGAAGAGTAGCAAATGGAGGGAGGGGCTGAGGGGGAGAGAGAATCTCCAGCAGACTGCATTGAGCATAGGGCCTGACACAGGGCTCAGTCCCACAACCCTGAGATCATGACCTGCACCAAAACCAGGAGTCGGAGGCTTAACTGACTGAGCCACCCAGGTGCCCTGAGTAGAGCCAACTTTTAATCGAGGTTGGGAGAATAGCTAGAAGACTACTGTAAATGCAGAGGTAAAGAGCTGATACTCCTTATATAAATTATCTGGATTCTGGAAGTTTCAGCAAGGGAGAAAATCCAGGCAGAGAAGCATGAGAATCTGATAGCATATTATCACAGAAGCCAAGGAATTTCAAATGTCTAATGTGAAAAGTGGTCAGAAAAATGCCCAAGAGGTTAACCTTCAAACGTTATTGATTTAAGGTTTTTTGTTCTTCAACTGTTAAAAAACACAAAAATGGACCCCTAAGGCTTTAAGCATAGGAAAATATCTGATCAAGTGATGGCTTCCACAGGAAGATAGATATATCTTATGGCTACATAAGATAGTCATAGGAATACTACTGGCTCCTTTCTTAGTCCCCATTTTCCTTGCTAACAGAATAAATACTATTTTGTTCAGACGCCCACCTCTAAGGAAAGGTAAAATTAGCAACTCAGAGTTAAAATGCTGATCAGTCTGCCTATTAGGGTAATCCTGTTCCGTCTGAGATTTACACATGCGGTGGGATGCTTTTCTGGCTGGTGAGATTTGTGGAGATGACTGCTCCAGACTTCTGGGTAAGATTTCCTTCCTTTAAAAAAGATAGGTATTATGGAGGCTTTGTGTGAAGTGTGAAACTTCGGGCAGCCACGCTGTAAGCAGGAGGAGCTGGCCCGAGAACAAAGCAGATACCCCTACTACATGAGCCCCAGAACGTCTAGCTAGGTGATACAGTATGCATCCTTTTTGACTAAGTCCACGTCAGCTGAAAGTTTTGTGTAACTTGAGGCCAAAACCATCCTTTACTGATAACATTCAGACTGTGACAAGAAACACTCAGGAGCTGGACCACAAACTCTAGAGTTTTTCTCTAGAGAACACGAAGTGATGGAGCTAACCGTAAGTATGACGTCCTGTGAGTAACAGGATTACAAAGCTTGGCAGGCAACGTCAAAATAAGCTACCGCTTTAAGGGTCTAATGACATTCTAAGTAATTGCTAACAGATTCCAAAATCCGTTCCCATGGCATGCGTTTGACTTGATTTCCTACTTGGGTATCCCATCTGTGTCTGCAGAACTTCAGAGAAGATGACTTATGTACATATAAGCTTAAGAAATGCCAACACTTCTTCACATGGGCTTTTTTTTTTTTTTTTTTTGGAAATAAATGTGACTTTATTCCCAGCCAGAAACTGATTTTCGCTAAAATGCAGACCTGAATCCCGGTCTCTCAAACACAGACTCTTATAAGACATTTTTGATATTCCACGAGAGGAGGAAATGTCCAAAAGTCAAATGAAAACAACTTACGGGTCAGAAAGTTCCTGATTTGCTTGATCAGATTCCTCAGGTCCTCGTTGCTCTTGTCCACTTTTTCTTTGGTGGTGTTGGTTTTCAGCAGAACATCCTGAGCATTCTGTTTGGCCTCATCTGCCCTCAGTTTTGCTTCAGAAACCTAAAGATGAGAAATAAAGACCCAGGGAACAACACTCTACGGCAGACCAGAATACTGTAAATGGCCCAGAAAATGATGCTGAAAAGCTATGCATTTGGAACCATGGGTTTTAGAAAGAAATGTCTTTCCTTCAACTGTACTGTGTTCCTCCCCAGATGAAAGTACTCCATCTACAGATGGCCACGCAATTTCTCATACAGATCAGGCTAGCGCATAAACATTTTTTCTAATAGTTTTTAATTCCTCCAAAACATTTGGTGGCCTATAAAATAGGATGTTAATATGGTCACTTTAGAAAAATTAATGCTCAATTGCTCAGCATGAATTTTTTATAGTATAGCCCAGTGGATGCATAACCTGGACCCATGATAAGTAACATAATGATCTCAAATCATTGTCATGAGAAGAGAGCAAATTCTTAAATATTCTAAGAAGAAAACCTCCCCGTGTATTTCTTGAGCTGACCTCACAAAAACCAGAACTTTCAGACCTGACATGTCCTTGCCATGCCCCTTTCATGTCACCATGGAGAACCGATCTCTCCCTTCCAGATCCTCCAGCCCGTCACCGAGAGCCAACACCACAAAGCGAGGCCGTCCACCGAATTACCATCTTGGAGAGCTGCTCCACCTCGGCCAGGGCGCTCAGGACATCTCGGTCGAAGTCCATGGCTTTCTGCCAGGCTCCGTGTGCCACCGTGACCAGGCCCCCGCAGCCGGGTCCCCCACACTTCTTCTCGCCTTCGTCCGTTCTGCAGCTGGGGCCGCCACACTCCGTCTCGGAACACGAGGCCCCTGGGGGCGTCCCGCAGGTCTGCAACAAGCGGGGGAGCAGGCACTGGCCTTCAGAAGGGGCGTCTGTGGCTTGGCACAGCTGTGCAGGGCCTGGGTGGCCCCAGAGAGCGTGTAGGTGGTCCTCAGCAAGGGTGCTTGGGAACAGTGTTCGGGGGAGAGAGGAGCGCAGAGCTTAGGAGTAAGCTGCCCTACTCACTGCCAAGGAAACAGTTTATAACGCTTCACCAGCGCCTTCTGCCCTGATGAACTGGAATGCCATCTGGGCGCTGCGTGGGGTACAAAAACATTATCTGATGTGAGGTTGAAATCTGCCAATAGGAGAGCCAAAGAATGCTTCCCCTTTATCCTAAATCATGAGACTGAAAAAAAAAAAGGTATTGAGAAACTTTTTTAGACCTAGCACTGTGGTCAACTGTTCCGGTCCACAGAGTACCTAGAAAGAAGGCTCCTTATCTGGCCTTTTAGTACCTTCAGATCAAGTGAGGAAGACAGGCTCACTCTCGGTGAAACAGCCAAGAAGAGGTCAAGTGCTGTAAGTAGGAAGGAAAGCAAAGGAGAGATCACGGAGTGTTGTACATGTCAGGGAAGGAGGAGCTGGCTGGTGGGATTTGAGCAGGGGAGTGGGAGAACATTCCAGACGTGAGAGGGAAACAGAAACAGGAACAAAGGTAGATTTAACTTTTACAAATAAGCAACCCTCCACAACTCTCCCTCCCTAGACTCCTCTTCCTTACCTACCAGAAACTTCCAAAGATCGGGGCCTGGCCATGGCACGCACATGCAGACAGATACATGATAAGTTTGCTATATGATGGAAAAGGCTGAGCGGGGAGAAAACTGGGGAGCTGTCCCCTCACATCGAACAGAGGCAGTGAAAAGCAGGTAATGCTCTCCGACAAGGAAAGTATTCTTTTTAAGAAAAAAGTAGTTTTCGAATAGTTGATTCCTTAGACTAATAATTTTATGATCATTATAGTCCCAGTATCTCCCAAATTAATAGTCTTTCCACTATCTGGTTTATAGTACCTAAAAAGCTTCAGAAAAGAAAGTTTATTCTGTGTGCTCTAGAAGAATATGGGCCTTAGGAAGAGAAGCATGAGGCCTCAGGGATGCTTTCTAAAAACAATCTGACAATACACGAGATCTGTTTTATTTCAGCTGCAGGCATGAGAAAAAAACAGCCTGGGTCTCACTAAAGATACTCAAAACAAGAACTGAAGGTACTTGAAAAACACGGAGGGAAAAAAACCGCTCTACCCAAGAAATGTCAGTGTGGAGCTTGTAAAGGGAGATCACAGAGGACGATGCCATACATCTAGTGAGCTCACCTGAGGGAAAAGCAATCACAGGGAAGGGCCCCCATTCGTATGGCCCCCCACTGCCTCGCTGCCCTCTGTTGCAAAGCGAACATCCTTCAGCATGCTCAGCTGCTTTCATTTTAGTGTGTGGATTTTATTTGTGATGACTGGTTTTTATTGGAATTTCTAAGAAATTAATCCCGAAAGGAGACTGTGAGAACTGTCATCTCATGCCTGTACATAGTGACTTTGTCCCCTACAAAGTGCAGTGGACACATTGCTCTGGGCCTCCATGTTTCTAGTAAACCATGGCAGGAGATCTACCTAACTCCCTATTCCCACTACGTGCTCTAAAGTGTGATAGGATAATATCTAACTCGGTAGGCATCAATTACGTTTGGCACAATACAGTAGCAACAGTGTGTTTTTGCCAATTGCAGAGAAAGCTAGGTGGGCAAGGTAAGGAGGCAGGGAGGGAGGGGGCTTTTCACCAAAGATAAAGTCCTAAGGAAGCCTGAACTGTCCCTGGCCTCTCTGCGCCCACCTGCCTCCTGCTTTTACCGTTCTTCTGTGTTCCTAAGCTAAGAGAGCACAAGTCTTAGTCTATAAACAACACCTCCAAATTCTCCATAGGTGTCCTTCTCTGAAAAACAGTAAGGAAACAAGGGGACGAAACAGGCAGAGTTTGGCTTTTTTTGGCCTTCCGCCAGATTTTCATTAAACTCACTACTCAATTTCCTTTGGCTCCAGAGTTACTCTTTAAAAGCTTCTGGGAGATGAACGTACCGTCGTGGTTGGTCTCAGGGTTAATCTTCACTAGGTAAAGTTACTGGAACAAAGGCACATTTCAATTTACACCCAGGGAGAAAATTCTTTTGCTCCTTTAATTTTCTCAAGTTCCTCCCAGAATGATTCCTGAATTGCTCCACGGAGAAGGGAGTTTGCACTTCGAACTGGAACTACGTAAAAAAGAAATGTCCACAGTCTAGAGGGTTCAAATTTGAATACAGAGGCAGCAATTCAACGTACCAGTCTGGGAAAGTAATCATTCTCTGTATCACAGAGACACCTCTGGAAGTGGGGGTTTTGCAGGGGAAAGGCAGGGAGGGAGTTGGAAAGGCAGATGCTGTTGTTTTGATCTGGCTTGATGGTGGATACCCATAGGCGTCCAGAGACCAGAGAGTTTCACTCCTGTTGGTTCATTTGCAAAGTGAACAGGATTACGGACAAAACGGTGGTTTTTCTTCCTATTGCATCATAGCCTTGGGGCCAAACCCTCAAAAACCTTACCATTTCGGCAGCCGCTGAAAGGTCCAGACTTTGTAGTTTGCCTGCCAGTTCATCCAGCAGGCGGGCCTGTTCCTCTTGTTTTTCCCTGAACTGGGCTTCTTGATCCATCATCAAGTCTTCGACTCGGTCCCGAGTGAGCGCCGACTGCTCCACGGTGCTGTTGGGGTCTGTGGTGGAGGCATTCACCCTCTCCTCCGCCTCCAGGGACATCTGGAAGTACTTGGTAATGCTATCCACGGCACCTAGGGCATGGAACGCAATGGCCCGCAGTGAAATCTCCTGTGCTCAGTCCCGGGAAGCGACGCCCGTATCTGGTGTCTGCTGGCCCTAAGTTTATGGTTTTGCTCTAAAATCCAAGGACAAAATCTTTAGGAAGAAACATGACTCTCTCACGAGCAATGGCTACCCTTCATCCCATTGGCAGCTGTCCTGGCTCTGGAGGGTGCCAAACATCTGGATGCACAATTAACTCAATCATGCAGATGTTTCTGCACACAGGCAATCTTCCAGCTCTTTCTCAATAGCCAACAGCGTCAGGCAGCCCGCACATTACACATCCAGATATTTTTTTTTCTGTTTTCGTAGTCACTTAACTATTTAGATCCACTCATATGGCTGGTATGACATACATAAAAAGGGATGGTGTATTGTGGCTTTGAGGACCCAGCCAGAAAAATAAAAGGATCGTGCATAAAATAGGAGGATTAGCAGGATCTGACGCTGCAAAGACTCTTTCCTGACCAGGCAACATTCTTGAATATAAAAGAATTTGCTGAAGTATCAATGTGATTTCTAAACTATTCGAAAGAGCCCATTTCCAAGAAACACCAAGGAGGTTAAACCACCCACTGAAAACAAATCAGGAACCAGATGCCATTCCGCTGCTCGCCCCGTGGAACCTCTCCCGTGTCTTAGGCTCTCCGAGTCCCAGGTCCCCCATCTGTAAGCAGGGGCTTTAATCCATATTTGTGCCAGAGACTTGGTGAGAAAAAGCTCTGAGATTATTAGAAAGCACTAAACGTTATTCTGGAAGTGCTGGACTAGAGGGCCAGACGGTTACAGCCATCGTCCGGGACTGTGTATTTGCACAAAAAATGCTCACCCCGAATATCTGAGTTTTTGATAAATTCCAATTGCTCAGCAAGCTCTTTCACTGTGTTGTCTAAGCTTTCCGCTTCTGTCTGCAGGGAATCTAGTTGGCTGACCGTGCTGTTGCTTTGTGAAGCCGCGTCAGACAGTTGCACCTCGACCTGAGCCATCTTTTCTGAAACATCTTTGGTTAACTTCCTGTAAAGAGGAGGAGAAGTTTGCCTTAGTAAAAATAAACCAAAGGGGAGTTTTGAAGTCTCGTTTCTTGATTTTCTACAAATACTGTACCCCTTACTCTGTAATTTCAAACCAATTCCGTACTATTTCCAAGTCCTGGTTTTATTCTCTTCATCATTAAGAGACTATATCAAATCTAACAATTTTGCTTTCTTCAAAGACTTTGAAGAAAAACAGAAGCACCAGTCGGCTGTGTTGTGGTGGAACTATCCTGAAGGGATTCTGAGCACCCGAGCCAGGTCCAGGGCACGGAGCTCCCGCTCTGAATGTGAGCAGTGTCAAGCCCACACAGTCCCACAAACTCAAAAGACATAAGCGATTCTAGTGTAGAATTATGCCTTCCAGCCACCTGCCAAAAAATGCTCTTATCGGAGCCTCAGGCATCACCTTCAAGATGGGACATGCAGAAAGGAAGTCTCACAGCCACCAGGAACCACGGGAGCCGCCCACGGGAGCTTTTCATATACTTCCCGGGGTGGCAAGGTCCCATCAAAGGACTCACCTACTTCTACCAACAAGCAACCCTTTATTTCTCATAAGAAAGAAGGTAGTATCTACCAGGATGCACTTCGATACGCATTTAGCTTTCCCAGTATTTCATTTGGAATCTAAACCCAACTGCATTTTTCTTCCGTATTTCACATCTCCAAAGCTGTATTTTAGGCATCTATTTGTATGTTCCTTATAAATATAGCGTATGTGTGTGTGTCTTTGTGTATAATCTGAGAAGACCTCAGCTCTGGGCTTTACTGGGTCACCTAATTCAGTGTTTCCTCGGAGAAATACTAGTCAGTATAAAACACCGGGGAAATGGGGGGGGGGGGCTGAAAGGCTGGGGGCATTTGAAAAATGCCATTTAAGGCCAAGATAAAACCATGAACCAAGTCAAAAAAGTACTTAAGAGGATTTGTAGGTTAAATTACATTTTATAAACCCAACCACTTTTTCCTGAGACAATTATAATATAGTTTCTTTTTTCAGTGCTTTCTTCTGTTTACCTGCTAATTCACAGAAGGCTCTCATTTCTTAGCTCTCCTACAATGTTATGGTTTTAAAGAAATCAAACCTAACACTGTATTTTTTGATAATGCCACTTTGGATCCTAAGACACCCATCTTTGGATGTTGTATTGAAAAAAGATTAATGAAACCAGCTTCCCCGCGATGATTACAATCTGTCCGGTTAGATGACTAGTGAGGGTAGCAACAGAGCCATTTCAGGAATGGGATCTCCCCTCTGGCAGGCTCTCAAGGGACACACCAAGGCCAAGAATCAGGTCCTAAATGGGCTTGTGCTCCGACCACAGCCTTCCAGAACTTGTTATTGCTACGTGTTAGGGGACTGAGCTGTACACCGTCTTTTTAATGAGCTAAAATTCCTCATTAAATGCATTATCGCCCCACATCAGACATTTCCTAGCAGTCTGGTCCACCACATGGTCTTGGACATAAAGCCTCCAGTTTAAAACTAAGGGACCAGCTACTTGAAATCTAGAAGGTCCAGGAAGGACCTCCCACGAGGTGCCTGAGCGCATGTCAGCTGTTCCCTCGCTGCTGCTTACAGCACTGGGATGAAAAGTCCGTCTGGCTTCCTAGAGAGGCTGATTCCAGTCCCATCACACAGAAAACGTGCGAGAGGGAGCTGGGACGCTTGGGAGCAGGAGAAATGGTTGAAAAATGATCCCCAAGAACTTGAGCATCACTCAGAGCTCAGTTCTCTCCGCTTTCACTGGCAAAATAGACGCCAGGCAGAGAGGATTACCCGGAGAAGGGCTACGAGGAGAATTTTTCACCATGGTGAATTCAGAGAAGGGAGCACTGCTCTAGCCAGCCAGTGAACTTGGAAATAGTGGTCTTGCTGTGGGAATGGATTTCCTTGCTAGGAGCAAAACATAGTAACAACGACTCCTATTCATCCTGTTTTTGGCAATTACACTGTCATTTCACAGATCAAACCTGCTGCTGCTCTGTAAGGTAAAGGTAAAGGCTGCCTTCCCCTTCTCCATAGGAGGGAAGAGAGACGCAGCCTGAGTGAGTCCTTCAAATTCTCAAGCCTAGCAACTAACCAAGCTACAACTCACTTACAGATCCTCGGTCTCTGAAGCCAGTGTTCTCACCACTCCACTAGCTTGGAGGCCTGTTTGCAAAGAGGAGCGCTGAGTGGAACCCGCACACGTTCTGTTCTGCTGCATCAGCAATTTGGTGCATGTTCACTCACCCAAATGCCCAGAGTGAAGACTGCTGCAAAGCCAGCGACCCGGCATCTGTCCTCACTCACAGGGCTAACCACACCTTCTGATGGAGACGCCCAGCCCGGGCATCTCTCCTCAGGTTCAGCCAATACTGGGAGCGCCTTCTCTGGCGCAGGGACTACTTACTCCGCTTCCTCAAAGAGATCCGCAATGTTTTTCAGCGGCTCCGCGGCGGGGCTCTGGGCCAGGATGTCTCTGATCTCATTGACTTTTTTCTCCACTGAGTCCACCGTCTCTCTGTATGGCCCGATCACCCCGCTGATCTTCAAGGCCTTGGCTTTCTCCAGGAACTTCTGGGTCCGATTGGTCAACTCGGCAATGATCGCGTCCCAGAGAGCAAAGCACTGGTGGCAGGGAGCGCAGTCCGGGAAGACGCCCGAGTACCCGCGTGTGCACTTGTCACAGCGCGGGCCCTCGACCCCCTCGACACAGACGCACTGGCCAGTGGACTGGTCACACTGTGGTGTCTCAATGCCCCTGGGGTCACAGTCACAGGCTGGAAGGGAAACAGCACTGGTTCAACCACCAGATCACAAACCTCTGTGACAAGACTTGGCATTCGGAAGCCGTGGTCGCGGTTTTACCAAAGGCTCTTGGAGAGACTAGGGCAGCATCGTCCCCCAGCACAGTAATAGTAATTTTTACTACTCTCGCTAACCATTTAATAACAGTAATAGTAGTAATTTTTTTACGGTGACCTTTAGCATGCCTGGCATTGTAGAATGGTTTACACGTGCCTTGTCACTGAACCCTGTGGGACAGGTGGCTTGCCCCAAGTCTCACAGCCAGGAAATGCCCAGGCCAGGATTCAAGTTCAGCCTGTTGCAACTCCAGTCTGCGCCCCTAAGCTCTGGCCCGCCTCTGCCTCCCTTTAACTTTGACTCCGCCGTGGATGCTATCAGTGCCAACAACTCAGGTGACATCCTGACGACACCAAAAGACAACTCCTAACATCCCTCACCCGACCTGGTCACCGAATAGAATGGCAAATACATGATGAAATCTGATGAACTTGATAAAAAGAAGAGTCAATGAGAAAGAAGTCACCGGCATCCCACGTATCTAGTTTAAAAGCATTCAACGAAGAAGAGCATGTGGCTATCCGCCATGGTGATAAGCAGCCCTAGCGCTAAGAGCACAGGCTCACGAAATGTCACAAGTGAGAGAAGGAACCTGGGAGCCAATCAACTTCTCACTGCGCGACAGGGCTGGCATCTCAGCCAGAACCAACCGGTAAAGGGTCAAATCAGTGCTCGTAGCCAATGGACCTTGGCTGACGTTACTTATCACAATGCCTGTGCCATTGAGTCTTGGCTTAGAGCCCCAAATCTCAGGGGATTAACTTACTTTTTTTTTTTTAAAGATTTATTTATTTTAGAGGGGGGTTGGGGCCGAGAGGGGAGAGAGAATCTCAAGCCCACTGAGTGTGGAGCCGGTCACGGGGCTCAATGTCACAACCCTGAGATCCCGACCTGGACCAAAGTCAAGAGTTGGATGCTTAACCCACTGAGCCACCCGGGTGCCCCGGGATTAACTTATTTTTGTATCGACACTTGATATTTTGCAGTATTTGTATAGCGTCTGAAAAACAAAAGGCCCGTTCAAACATCTCTGGCCTTAAATCTTTTCTGGGAAAAGGTGGGGGATGCAAAAATATACAAAAAGCCCAGCTCCCCAAAACAAATACATGATTTCCCTGAGGACTCCAAGGGCAGGAGTACAGCTGAAACCAGTGTTCCATTCTCTGCACCAAGCACGGGGTTAATGAGCATTCATTAGTCTTTGCCAACTGAGGTTCTCACTTCATTTTCGGTACCGGCATATAATGGATATTTACACACCCCTATAAAACAAAATCCTCCTCCTAAAAATGCAAGTTTGACTCTGGCAGAACACAACACACTCATAGTCTCAGACGGTGTTGTAAAACTTTCTTGGTCTCTGAAAGATTTTCTAATGAAACATCTTCCAGAACCAGTCTCACAGATGGTCCTGAGATTGGCTCACTGGCCTCTACCCTCTAAACCCAAGATCGATGTGTCTGTCACCCATTCATGTGACCCTTGCCACAACCTGCCTTTTATTACTAGTTTGGCTCTCATTGCCTTTGTTGGCCAATACCCTTTCCCGTTCCTGAGCAGCAAGTCTGAGGAGGGCAGCGGTGGCGTTAGAAGGCTCCAGATGCCTGTGGCTGCGAATCCTGCCTTCCCCACACCCCAGCTATGCAACTCTGAGCTGTGCACTGCGGAAACCGAGTCACCGACTTCCCATCTGTAATTACATCATAATTACACCTACTCCTAGGCTCACTTTGAGGATATGGAATAGCTTAATTCCAAAGTGCTTACAGGAATGTCCAGTTCATAGTGAGCACTCGATAAACATTTGTATTATCATGACCTTCTGTCCTGCAAGTGTCTGGTAGTTTCCTGCCCAGAGTGTTGCTTGACCACATTTTCATTGGGGGAAAAAAAAAGCTGTTATGGCCTTAGGTTTTTCTTTGTATACTTACATACAACATCGCAACTTTTTCAAAGATTTAAACTACAGAATATTCCAGTCTTCAAACTGGGTTGAAAACATAGCATGCCCTTAGTGCCTTGGGTTTTCCAAACTAAACTTTTTTCCCCCTTAAGCATATTGTTTCTTTCCAGGCACTTCTGGCAGTTTCATTTTTCCTATGTTTTTTGGGGTCATTCTTACGAGTCAGGGAGCAGCTTGAGCGAGCCGTGAATAACTTCCAGTGTGTTCCCTATGCCATTATTTCTAGGAGATGTTCCTGGAGAGAAGGCTTCCATGATCAGTAAGTTCAGGGAAGACAGTCTCCTCTGGAAGATTCCAAACAAACTTCACACAGTGAAGGCTCGGAGGACTTCGGCAGGAGAAACCTCGTTTCATATAGTTTTTACCCAGTTGTATCCCAAACTCCTTTGACCCCAGAATCTTTTCCTAGTGAAACAGTGGGAGACACCCCAGAGAACTAACAGGAAAGGTGTCGGAAACCACTGCCTTCATCAGTTTCTGAGGCTCAGAAGAATAGGAAGAAATTTGATGAAGAGTTTACATTGTTTAAATTTTAGTAATAGATTCCCCTGTCATTTGGTAAAATTTGGTCCTCTTTCAGAAAGCTAGAAGTTCCATGGGTCATCTAGGTCCCAGCCGTTCAGACTCGGGCATTGATCAGAATCACCTGGAGGGTTCACGAAACGCGGACTTCTCTTAGGTCTGGGATGGGACCTGAGAATTTTTATTTGTAACAGTTGCCAGGTGTTGCTGACACTGACCTGTTGGCTCCCCACCTGTTCTAGCCTTCCTTTTGTATGTTAATGTGTGCTTGTAGGGGTGAGAGAGAAGGAGGGGAGGAGGGTGAGAATGGGGAAAGGAAAGAGGGAAGGAGGGGGTAGGGAGGGAGGAGGTGAGAGAATGTTCATCCTTCAAAGGGTAGAGCTGGAGCAGAGTCATGACTTTGGAAGTTGACCAGCGTAGACTGATGCACAAACCTAATGACCTATGTAAGAGGAGGAATGCGTGACGCCATTTGTAAATGATGGGATCGCTCAGTCTGCTTCCCTCCACTGGTCCCAGTGAGCAGAGCCCTATGGGGCCCAGGTGGCCTGTGCTTACTTTATCCTCTCTCTTAGACTTGGGACAACTGAGGCAGATGGTGCACATGCTTTTAGTTTGTTTAGAAAATTCTTTTTTCCCATAGATAATGCAAAGACACACATTCATTCAGCCCTAAAGAGCTTCTTACTGGCTTCATACTTAGGGCAAGGGATGGGTGCATATGTTCTTTAATTTCTCTAATAAGTTTTCATTTTCTGGCTCTCATTCTGTCACGGACATCTTTGAGGGGGCCCGAACTGTAGGACTGAGAAGGCAGGTGCACTCCCATGAAGGCTTTGCTCCGTCTCTGGGGCTGGGGCTGCAGTCCGGGCCAGGGCTCCAAGGACAGGCAGAACCTAGGCTCTCTCCAGAAGGCAGGACCGGGTTAGCTGAACGGACCAGCATCGCTTTCCTCTGACTGAAAAGTAGAGTCAGATTTCACAGACGGCGGGACTGCGGTTTCATCACTGAAAACTTCCAGCCTGAACTTTCTCTGGAAGATCACCGAAGGACTACACCGGATCAGGTTTCCAAGCTGAGGTGGGGAGACCGCTGAGCTCCCATGGACATGCACTTCCTTCTCTGACTGCTGTGCCTCCAAGACGGCTCCTCTCCTGGGGACGCCGGGGAGGTGAGCACGGGAAGGCCCGCCTGTACCACCCTGTACAAAGGCCAGCCTCCCCCTCTTCCCCAACAGTACTTTCCGCTGAAGCAGAAAGGTTGGCTCTCGCCTGACAACTGAAAATGTCACAGACGCTGAAATTATGAAGGAGACCCTCTGAATCCCAGCTCGCACTCGCTGGGATCCAGAACTTACACATGAGCTATGCCTGTGGTCTCTGATGAGGCCAGTGGTGGTTCTCCTCTCTTCAGAGGAAGGGCTAGGGGTCTCAGTGGACCAGCAGCTCAGTCCTGCTTTAAGAAATGGGGTTCCTGGCAGAGGATCGAAAAGTTTCTCTTGGAAAGAAGAAGAAAGTATTTAGTCAACGTTGTGGCCTGATCTTTCAGATGAACGAGTCATGAAGATGAAGACTAGCGTTTTAAAAATGAGCTGTAATCATTGTAATGAGCCATTAAGAATTCCACCTTCACCTATAAATACATTTTCGGTTAGGTGGTCAGTAAGTTTCTTTTGTTTTTAGTAAATTTTCTTATCATTGAAAAACGTGATCTCTAAGAGCTAGGTACATGAAGAATAATGCACCCATTTTATAGATATTGAGGCCAAGAAGACTGGCAAATCAATCCCAGAACAGGAAATGTCAGCCTATATGCCTCTTAATCAGTAGGTTTAACTTCCTGCTTTCTTTACATCCATCCGCTCTTCCTCCAGGCCCCTCCAACAACGGAAGAGAGTCCATCCTCCATGGCCTGGCAGTCAAGGCTCTCAGAGTCTGGTGAAATCGAATCTCCCCAATGGGTCCCTAGTACACGGTTTCCCGAGGACTCCCCCACTCCCCCAAAGTCTTACTACTACACATTGTCCTTATTGTGCTCTAGCCAGGGCAAGAGTTCCTCTCTGAAAACCTGTCATCTAGGGCGCCTGGGTGGCTCAGTTGGTTAAGCGTCTGCTCAGGTCATGATCCTGGGGTCGTGGGATTGAGCCCCTGCATCGGGTTCCCTGCTCAGATGGGAGCCTGCTTCCCCCTCTCCCTCTGGCCCTCCTCCTGCTCGTGCACTCTCTTTCTCTCAAATAAATAATTCTCTCTTTTTTTAAGATTTTATTTATTTATTTGACAGAGAGAGAGATCACAAGTAGGCAGAGATGCAGGCAGAGAGAGGGGGGACGCAGGCTCCCTGCTGAGAGCCCGATGTGGGGCTCGATCCCAGGACCCTGAGATCGTGACCTGACCCAAAGCCAGAGGCTTTAACCCACTGAGCCACCCAGACGCCCCTCGAATAAATATTTAAAAAAGAAATGTGGTTTTGCTTGAAATTGTCTACCTCCTCAGCCCCATTTTATTTATTTTTTTGGCCTTGCTAAGATAACATCGGTTTGGGGATAAAAGGTGAGAAGTAATGATTTCACTTGCAGAAATGAGCCACCTGGCTCAACAACTTTCTCTATAAAGGCCTGGATAGGAAATAGGCTTTGCAGGCCACGTATCAGACACAAACGAACAGGGACAGGCCATGGGCTGGGTTTGCCACAGTAGCCATAGTTTGCCCGCCCCTGGCCTGGCCTGGCCTGCAGGGGACACGTGTGCTGTGATTAGGATCATATGAGATAAGCCTTCCCCCTACTAACAAGAGTATTTGTGGCCCTCCAGAGAAAGAATAATGTGGCTAGTTGTAAACGAATCCTAGCCTGAGAAAAGAATACAAGAGTCCTAAAAATTCATGTCTGAGCAAAGGAATGCACTTCACTTTTCTATTAAAAACAATCTGGAATGAGAAACAAGCATGATGGGCCTCTCACCTATGCCCCACATTTCCCATTTGCACTGGTTTAAGAGACACTGGCCTTTTCCAACAGCCAGAGGCCCTCCCTTTGCTATCTATGAATCAACAGAAAGATTCCTCGTGTGACCCTTTGACTCCCAAGGGGCACAATGCCGAGCTCCGAGCTGAGGTCTTCTCCGGCACGTTCGCTGGTGGGTGGATGGCATTCTCTCCATCCCCAGCACAGCGACGGGCTTGTTCAGACTTGGACGACTGGCCAAGAGCCCCAACCCGCCTGGACAATGGGAACATTCACCAAGTCACAAGCTTGAGGCTCCACTCATTTGTCCTTCACACGACTACATTTTATTCCATAAGGAGGAAACTTCGCCATGACCTTAAGTCTTCCTAGAAGTGTGCTGCTTACCAAGTGGCACCAGAACGTCTCAGTCTGTGCCCTGGAATATTTGACATTGAAGACCATTTGGCAATTAGTTACCTATTATGAGAAAAGTGGTCCCATTCTCTCCTCATGGTTGCATCTGATTTTGGATGACACCTGTTCTCGTCCCTGCTCATTGTTGGAGCCTGTCCCCCCCCGTTTGCATTCGTGACCACGTTCCAGTCCCTCCAGAGCCCTGCTCTCTATGAGCTGCCTCATCCGATCATACCAACCTTGCCCTTCTGTCGTCCTGTTCACACAGGCCTAGTGGCGGCCATGACCGCCCCATGGCCAAGTCCCGACTCTCTCTCTGTCTGCAAACTTCGCAGTTGAGGAGCGTTCTCCAGTCCACCCAGGTTGTCCAAAACATTTGGGTCCCCACAGTTTCTTATGTAACAGGCCGACCTTTCTTCTGGACACCACAAAGTAGTCAGTGGACACGGGTGCGTGGATTCCCCTCTTTGTGAAGTTTCTAAAATATGATCTAACTTTCGACCAGAACAAGTTGATACTGTTCCTATCAGCCACAATTGTTCTGGCAGATTTAGAGCTGAACGTTTGAGGATGAAAGGGCGAGGGGTGAAGTTCTGAGCGCTCAATGAACAATTCTCTGATTGACTAACTCTGGGGAACAGGCTTTTCAGGCTCACAAAGCTGAAATGGAGCAAAAGGTCAGCAAGCTTTGGCGGCCAAAGCTGTTTTGCCAATGACACAGGCTGGTGGAATCGGGCTATACATGACGCTAGAACCATGATCTGGAGCAAGTCAAGTCCTTGGGGCATTACGAGATGGAGGAATACTTGAGAAGAGTGATTAGAGCCTCGGAAAATTTAAACAGGATTTTACTTGCAGGAGATAGTGGGGAGCAGGTATCCCACTGGATGTCACAGACCTTCCCGTGGAAGTGAGAAAACCAGATCCCATGAAGAACCAACATCGGGACTAAAGACCGATGAAGGAAGGAGCACCTTCTCCTTTCACTGCTGTGGAACAAACCTTCACCTGAGATGTTGGTACAAACCCTTCTCGCTAAGTGTCCACCGAAACAACAGATCATATGCCTTGCATTCAGCTCTTGTCCCCTCGAGTTGGCCCCACCGTTAAGGAAAATATGAGTGGACTCTGAAGGAACGCATAGTATCTCTAACCTTTGTCTATAGTATCTCTAACCAAAGTCTGACCTTTGATAGGAGATTCTCAGTGAACCGCTAGCTTGAAGATCTGTACTATTTCTTGCCACAGCTGTCTCCAAAAAAGAAAATGTCACTTTTTATTTAGAGTCTGAGGGGGACCTAGAATTTCAGACGTGTCCCAAGGAAAATATATCGAAGAACGGTTAAAAAAACTACAAAGGTAGTTATCTGTACTTAAAAGCTTGAAAAGTAGGGAGGAAAACCCATGCAGGAAAGACAGACTAGGAAACCAGAATAGAAGCAGTCTGTGAAAATCCTTCCCACAAAGGCCTTTGCTTTAAGATCCGAAAAAGTATCTGGCAAGTCACAACCAAAATTGCAACAGCATGAAAATTAAGCAATCCTTACGATCCACACGATTTTAACAAGTTTTTGTTCCGAAGAAAATGTCAAATTTTCCCTCATACTCCTGTTGTGTCACAAGCCTAAGTGAGAATCTGGCTTTTATTCACATTTAAAAGACTTGGAGCTCCTGTCACCTCCGCTTTGCTGGGCAGAGCGATGCTAGGGGTGGCCCTCCCGTTCCTATTGGTGGGGACGGCACGCTAATCACTGTCAGCACTGGAGCCAAACGGGCTGACCATTAACTCTGTGCGTGTAGACAAGGAAGCCGGCCCCAAGACACTGTTCACAGGGGTGGAGAAATCAGTCTGCGGAACTCGGTTATTAAGATGAGCCCATTGGGTCAAAGGTGTGTCAAAAAGCCATTCTGTGTCTTTCTGGTGCGTGCAAGCCTTTGTGCAGAGGCCAAGACTCCCGCCCCAGGGATGGAGGGGGAAGTCAGCAGCTTCCCCTTTACCACCTGCCCTTCCATGGGGCTGGGTGTCACGAGGCTGACAAATCCATTCCCTGATACCAAAAAGCTGCAGCACAAGTCTGCTGCCCTGGCCCGGTCAGCGCCCCCCCCGCCCCCCGCCCCCAGGACACCCGCGGCCTCACCTCGGCACTCCACGTCGGGGTCTCCCCAGAAGAGCTCCTGGCACTCGCTGCAGGTGCGGCCTCCGAAGCCGGGCATGCACTGACACTGCCCCGTGAACTGTGGCCAGAGAACACGGCTCGGTCAGCCAGGCACTCCGCGGTCCCGTCTCAGCGGCCGGCCAGGACAGGCGCGACTCAACCGCCCGCCCTAGAAGTCCCCTCCGACTCTGACCTTCCCCCCCGGGGGGCCCAGAACACGGTATGCTCTATTTCCGGGGTTCTTCACACGCCGCTAGTGAGCCTAGGCCACCTGCGACCCCCTGCCGTGGGGAGCACGTCACTCCCAGGGTGTCAGGAAGCAACAGCACAACTTACAGGGCTGGTATAGCCACGTGCTTCCTTTCAGGCTGTATCGCTAAGTGAGGAGTCTGGTTCAGCAGCCAGGTAGTAATGAAAACAGTGCACACCTGTCCATCCTGATGGGGGGCAGGACCCACCACAGTGGGGGGCAGCCCGAATGAGCTGCCCCAGGAGGGCTGATGGCCAGTCTGTGCTGTGTTTGCAGAGCTGCGTGCCCTGACTGCGAGGCTGCGACCCCAAGGAGGTGGGGGGGCCCTTCTCTAACTGGGCCAAAGCCACTGAGGGCATTGGCCGCCCCCCGGACCCTTAAAGGGGAGTCCTCTCCTTACGCCACGGCACCTCACCTCGTTGCAAGACGGCCCGAAGGAATGAGCAGGACTGCAGCTGCACGGGTCACAGCCAGTCCCGCTGGCCAGCTGCCAGGTGTTGGGTGCGCAGCGGTCACAGTTCTGCCCGATCACGTTGGGGAGACACAGGCACTGGCCCGTGGCTTTGTCGCACTGGCAGTCGGAGCCGTTGCAGTGCTGCTGGACCGTGCCCAAGTAGTTGCAGACACACTCTGAAAGCAAAAGGTGCGACCCAATTTACTTAGCCTCAGCACATTCATCACACCCGTGATATACACAGACGATACGAAAGGTAGCTACGTTCTTATGGCTAAGGTCTTCCCACCCCAGGTTTTGGCCTAGAAACGCAAACAAGAGGGGAAGGAATGGGGGGGCGCCTGGGTGGCTCAGTGGGTTAAAGCCTCTACCTTCCTCTCAGGTCATGATCTCAGGGTCCTGGGATCGAGCCCCGCATCGGGCTCTCTGCTCGGCGGGGAGCCTGCTTCCCCCTCTCTCTCTGCCTGCCTCTCTGCCTACTTGTGATCTCTCTCCCTCTGTCAAATAAATAAATAAAATCTTTAAAAAAAAATTAAAAAAAATAAAACTGCTGTTCTTTCGAAGTTCTTACGACGTCGACAGTTCTGATCTTTCCCAGGCAGACAGGCACAAGGACACATTTGGCCTAGCAGCATTTCTGAAATACTCAGTTAACCAGCTGCTGGCGAATCATGTTAAAATTGAGGATTTTACTGGCAATAACAACAACAGAAAAAATATGCTGTGGGACTTGAGCTCTGAGGACTTCAAACCCTCGGCAGGGAGCAGTGGTAACGAATGTGTCTGACAAAGCAGGCAGAGGCTCTTCGAGCAGGTAAGGGAATCCAGTCCTGCCGCTCCTCCACATTCCGCGCTCCTCCACATTCCGCACGTGTGGATACCAACAGTGGGGCCTGGGGGCTGCAGCCTGGGGGGGAGAGGCTGGCTGATCTCCTGATAAGAGAGAAAGGAGGAGTTCTGGAAGAGACACCGCAGAGATGCTCCTTCCTTCTCCGCCTTAGGTGGGAAGGCTCTATCCATAAATGGCAGGAGGAAAGAGGCCGGCCAGAGAGGGTATTTAGGCCCTCTGCGTCCTGGCCCGTCCGCAAGTTCACGGGCAGAACATAAAATCAGTGCACTCTACTGGGTGGCACTGATCATTCTGACACAGCTACCCAGTCTCCCTTTCGCGTGCCTCCCTCAGGGACTGAGCCACATCTTGAGACTTCAATTCCTGCCAGAAAATGAGGATGTAACAAAAAAAAAGGGGGGGGTCAATCTCATCTTTCTTTTGTCAGACAAAAAGCTTGACAGGTGTTTTCCCAGATAAAACAGACATTCGAAGAAGAGCGTCCCCACGACAGTAAAGAAGGCGGTGGAGATCGTTGGGAAGGCAGGCTTACTGCGACAGTCCTGCTGGAGGGCGTCCCCGTAGTACCCGGACCGGCAGAGCTGGCACCGCTCCCCCTCCGTGTGGTGCAGGCACCTGAGGCACCTCCCCGTCCCCCTGTCGCAGGCTTCCGGGTCCGTCGTGTCGATGTTGTGGTGACACTGGCAAGGCTGACAGGAGCCTCCCACGTCCGAGGGATTGCCAAAGAAGCCCGGGGCACAGTCGTCACACCTGGAGCCTGGGGACCAAGCACAAGCCCTTCAGCCCGCTGACCGACATGTCCAGTCCCCCCCGACATTCCCGGAGACAGCACCGACCCACGTCCTCGCCGAGCCCTAAGGACTGCATCGTTAGCGGGAAAAGAGGGCTTGAAATCTATGCCCGTACTTCTGAACCGTGGATAGGCATCACTAATATCAGAAACTGCGGTGTTAAGGAGGAAGTTAAAGGGAATGACCACGAGTAAGTGCCCTCCTTGAGTGTTGGCGGATCACGGGAGTGTAATCGGCAAGAGAGAACATATTGAGTTTGGCCAATTCGGTTGTCTGGGAGGATGTTCTGGTCTTCCTTCTGCCCCCTCTGTGGCCAGTTCACCACGCCGAGCCTCTGCTGCCAGGAGCTGGATAAGGGGATTCACTCAGGGATTCAAAGGAGCTCGCCCTCCCGCTCTTAGAGCATCATCGCAGAGACTCAAGAACTTACATGCCAAACAGGAAAAAGAGCACCTTTTGTATGTCACGTTCCCTTCAGCTTTAGTTAAGGATTGTAAACATGACACTGCATTGTCTCACTCTTCGTCTTTGTCCTTCAGGATCAACTAAAACTCAGAAAGACACAGCCTTTCCTCCAGAAGTCCGGACCTTACTTACCAATGTACCCAGGATCACAGACACAAGCCAGCTGTAAAGTCACAGGGTCCTGATAGCAGCTGCTGGCAAACTGGCGTCCGCTGTCGGGACCGTCTGGGCAAGGACAAGGGCGGCAGTGACCTCCTGACCCGATGATGGGATCGCCATAGTAACCGGCCAAGCACCTGCATGAGTCCCAGAGGAGAGAGGGCCATGAACCACCATTGTAAGAAACCCGTTACAGGAAGGAGTCTCAGAAACCGTGTTCTCTGCTTGGGGACGTTCCCTCCGCATTTCTCATGTTCCCACTTAGAAGATTTTCCATCAGGGCAGCGGTCCTTCAGTGCTAGCTCCAATCAGAATCCCTTGGAGGGCTTGTTAGAACAGGTTGCCAGGCTCATGCCTTCGTTTCTGACTTAGTCCCATGTGATGCTGATGCTCCTTGTCTGGGGATCACATGAGCAGGGGCGCTGCATTCGGAACCTCACTCCCTCCTCCCCAGCAGCAGAGGTACCTCTCCTCCCGTGCACCCTGTTGTCCTATCAGCTGCCTGCCTGCTCCGAGCATTCTGCCTTGCATTACAGAGTCCAGGAAGGAGGTGGGGGCGGCAGAGGGGTGCGGGAAGGCAGTGTGTGGTTGTCTGTCTGTCTGCCCATGCCCGGAAGGGGTGACGAGCTAGCTAGCCCATGGTGGCTTGTTCCACGTTCCAGGCTTTACCAGTAACCAAGCTGATAAGGATGCTCTCCAGCCGCGGGACTCCTGTGTATATCTTTCAGGGGCTTTCAAACTAGGAGAGGCATGAGGAATGTCATTTATCAACCTCTACCTCCTCTCCTCACAGATCAGGGATCCATGGAGGTTCAGTGGCTCGCAAGGCTTTACACAGCTGTTAGTAATGAGCCAAGATTTGAATCCAGCCTCCTGAATTACAGCAAGGAATTCTTCTACTATGTGATGCTGCTCTTTAACACGACTAATTCACTTGCTTTTTCTCCCTGTAACAAAGGGGGAAGGAGCTTTGGAGATTATCAAATCCAACCTAGTTATTCTACCAGCAGACGGCTGGACACTCGGAGAGGTGAGCTAACTCACCCAGGGCTTTGCAAGAGGTTAGAGGCAGAACTGAACCTGAGCTCTGAGGATTTTCAATTCATTTTGTTTTTCATGGTTCTTGTTATTTGGGTTTTTTTTTGGGAGTGGGTATTTTTGTTTTTTTTCTTTTGAAACGGGTAATTTTTTTTTTAGTGGGGTGGGGAAGGAGATGAAGAAATAGAAGGGAAAGCTGTTCAGAGGAAATTAACCTTCTACTTAATTAGACACAGACAGGCTACAAGAACATGTTCTCCAATTATGGGCTGGGAAAGTCAGCAGAGATGAAGCAATTTTGTACAATGGGTTCTGAGAACGTTTTCTAGGAGGCTTTTCTAGGTGAAATAAATCCAGATACCTCATGATAGAAACTGAGTATTCATTTCCTGCCTCTCCCTCCACTTCCCCCCTTGGGAATGAGCTGAGCCTAGAGCAGCTGCTCAAATTCACAGGACTGCAACTCTGATCATTTTGGAATGAAGAAAAGAATGATGAGAAGTTGGCTCACAGAATCCCAGATATTTTAATAAAGCTTTGTCATCCAAATGCAGGGCTAAACGTTTTTCCCCTCCCACACCCTTTCACATTTTCCTACAAGAAACAAAACGCTTTACAAATAAAATCTAACACAATCACAAAAATCGAGCCAGCTCTTCTCACGGGATGGTCTTGCCACATTGCCCCCCACCCCTCCACTGCCCCCTGGATTTCATACCCTCGTGGTGGACGACCACCTGTGTTCCCTCCCTCACCCTCTTGTTCTTTTTAATCTGATTTTCTCATCTGTCTCTTTTGAACTTATTCTCCATCTCCAAAGAACAATAATGAACATCTTAATGCAGAAAACAAGAGATGACATTAATATATTAATTTCTTCCTTTCAAGTCTTGTATAACTGTTTCCATATTATCTTCTTACAAGGCAATTTTGTAGTTGGAAGGAATAATTTTTATTCAAAGGAGTAGTTACTGGAACCTCCAAATTCTTTTTTTTTTAAAGATTTTTTTTTTGAGAAAGAGAGAGAGAGCAAGCACACAGAAGGAGAGAGAGAAGCAGACTCCCCCACTGAGCCCGGAGCCTGACGCTCTCAGGACCCTGAGATCACGACCTGAGCTGAAGGCAGACACCTACCCAACTGAGCTACCCAGGCACCCCCGGAAGCTCCAAATTCTTGAATGGCACTCCAACACAGAGCCGAAAACCCCATATTTGCTTCCATGCATATCGTCCCAACGTAAGTTAATCATATATTCAATTTCCACTGGCAATTTCTCTTTCATCTGATGAACAATTTTTGCACTCAGGCATTTGCTGACATTTTAAAAACAAAAGTCCCAGATACAGTGGATGGATGTTAATTGAGGTGAAAGGTGGAGACTGTCACTCCAAAAAAAGCAGTTCTTGTCGCAGATCTGCCTTTCATCAGTAATGAACAGTGTAAGTCAGCATGTGATTCCATCATGTGGATTATTAGCTACTGAGTTTGGCCGTAATGTTATTAGGGGCACATTCTAGGTCCTCTTTTGCTGTATCTAGCGCAGTTGCTTTACATCCATACTAATTATTCAATTAATCTGCTAACGGGAGAACAGGTTCACTTTTGCACATTTTATGTGGCCTCCTGGAAGCTGGAGTAGCATTAAAGTGTCTCAAAAAACAGAGCGGTCTGAAATGCTAAATTCTGTTTGGATCTGGTTTCTTTGACCCAAACGAGGCGTTCACACTTCAGAACGCTCATCCTCGGCGAGAATCTGCTGAGACCGAGGCTTTCTGTCCAG
Source organism: Potos flavus (assembly GCA_028534135.1). Taxonomy (NCBI): domain Eukaryota; kingdom Metazoa; phylum Chordata; class Mammalia; order Carnivora; family Procyonidae; genus Potos; species Potos flavus. The sequence goes on along the minus strand of CM052887.1, from coordinate 12,857,215 downwards.
ATCTACGCTGACCTCCAAGATGGTGCTGCACGGGGGGGCAGCAGATCACGTTTCTCTGCCATATCCCCAGCACCAGCACGGAGCCTGGCACACAGAAGGTATCAACTAAAGGCACGCCGGAGAAAGGAATGAGTTCCTAGGAAATACAGAGGATGTCAGAAACGAACGAAACTTCTGGAATCTGGCAGAGATTCTGCCTGGCATTCGTCTACGATGCTGTCTGCTCAGCCCCAAACCACCTCCTCCTCTTTGCTTCGAGAAGCCGCGAGCACGTACCTTTCACAGTTGTGCCCCGTGGTGGAGTCCTGGCAGCCCAGGCAGGCCCCCGTTGCCGCGTCGCAGTCATCGGCGTGGCCATTGCAGTGGCAGGGCTGGCAGCTCGGGAAGCCCCAGTACCCGGGCAGGCACCGGTCACACTGCCGAGCGTACACGCCCTGGAAACACTGGCACTGGCCGGTGACGGGGTGGCAGAAGGCGTGGACGGATCCTTGCAGGTGGCACTCACAAGCTGAAGAAAGAGGCAACAGTGGAACCGCCTTGAGAAACTCCTTCAATGCAAATGCGCCCCAAAGAGAAGCACCCGGCGCCCGGATCAGAAGGCCCCGGGGCAGGGTGATCGGTCTGTGGGGCGACACCCCGCCTCCCGAAGCCGCGGAACCCACACGGGAGTTTCTCAGATTCACCCCAGTGAACGTGTGACAGTTCTGATTAACCTACGTTTGCAGCCACTGGGGCCAAAGCCAAAGGTGCCGGGAGCACATCTGTCGCAGGTTCTTCCAACCACGTTCGGCCGGCACTGGCACTGGCCTCCGCTGGGGTCACAGACGGAACTCAGCGAGCCCTGGGGGTCGCACTCACAAGCTGCAGGGAGAGAGAGGCCAGAACCCGTCACGCAGAGCAGCCGATCCCGGGAGAGAAAGGCTCAGCGAGTCGCACGGGCTCTGAACCCAACCGCCCCTTTCCCTGGGCTCTCCCTGATCCTTCCCGTATACTGCCTTGGCTCATTCAGAATTCCCATTTAAGACAATGTCATCCCACAAAGAAATGGAAAAACGTTCTGTGCTCATGGATTGGAAGAATATTGTGAAAATGTCTATGCTGCCCAGAGCAATCTACACATTCAATGCAATCTCTATCAAAATACCATCGACATTTTCACAGAGCTGAACAAATAATCCTAAAACCTGTGTGGAACCAGAAAAGACCCTAAATAGCCAGAGGATTGTTGAAAAAGAAAACCAAAGCTGGTGGCATCACAATTCCGGACCTCAAGCTCTATTACAAAGCTGTAATCATTAAGACAGTATGGTACTGGCACAAAAACAGACACATAGACCAATGGAACAGAATAGAGAGCCCAGAAATAGACCCCCAACTCTATGGTCAACTAATCTTCGACAAAGCAGGAAAGAGTGTCCAATGGAAAAAAGACAGTCTCTTCAACAAATGGTGTTGGGAAAATTGGACAGTCGCATGCAGAAGAATGAAACTGGACATTTCCTTCTGCCCTACACAAAAATAGACTCCAAATGGATGAAAGACCTAAACATGACACAGGAATCCATCAAAATCCTAGAGGTGAACACAGGAAGCAACCTCTGTGGCCTTGGCCACAGCAAATTCTTGCCAGACATGTCTCCAAAGGCAAGGGAAGCAAGGGCAAAAATGAACTATTGGGATTTTAGCAAGATAAAAAGCTTTTGCACAGCAAAGGAAACAGTCAACAAAACCAAAAGACAACTGACAGAATGGGAGAAGATATTTGCAAATGACATGTCAGATAAAGGGCTAGTATCCAAAATCTAAAAAGAACTTATTAAACTCAACACCCAAAGAACAAATAATCCAATCAAGAAATGGGCAGAAAACATGAATAGACATTTCTCCAAAGAAGACATCCAAATGGCCAATAGACACGTGAAAAAGTGCTCAACATCACTCGGCATCAGGGAAATACAAATCAAAACCACCTCACACCAGTCAGAATAGCTAAAATTAACAAGTCAGGAAAGAACAGATGTTGGCGAGGATGCAGAGAAAGGGGAACCCTCCTTGTTGGTGGGAATGCAAGCTGGTGCAGCCACTCTGGAAAACAGCATGGAGGTTCCTCAAAAAGTTGAAAATAGAGTTACCCTTCGACCCAGCAATTGCACTACTGGGTATTTACCCCAGAGATACAGATGTAGGGATCCGAAGGGGCACGTGCACCCGAATGTTTATAGCAGCAATGTCCACAATAGCCAAACTATGGAAAGAGCCCAGATGTCCATCAACAGATGAATGGATAAAGAAGATGTGGCATATATACACAATGGAATACTATGCAGCCATCAAAAAATGAAATCGTGCCATTTGCGACAACGTGGATGAAACTAGAAGGTATTATGCTAAGTGAAGTAAGTCAATCAGAGAAAGATAATTATCACATGCTCTCACGGTATTTGGAATTTAAGAAACAAAACAAAGGATCATAGAGGAAGAGAGGAAAAAAATAAAACAAGATGAAACCAGAGAGAGAGATAAATTATAAGAGACTCAATAATAGGAAACAAACTGAGGGTTGCTGGAGGGGAGGGGGGTAGGAGGATGGGGTAACTGGGTGAGGGACATTAAGAAGGGCACGTGATATAATGAGCACTGGGTATAAGACTGATGAATCACAGACCTGTACTTCTGAAACCAATTATATGTTAATTAATTGAATTTAAATTAAAAAAATAAAAATAAAAAAACAATGTCATCCCTGTGATGGGTGGGAAGGAAGCAACAGGAGATGGGAGTTGGCAGATTAAAGCAGCTTTTCTCCGAAGACGGTCATTAAGGTTTTCTACCCTTGCCTTCAAAGTCCAACTAGCACAGGACCTCAGACGAAAGCCCAGGGACCTTGGGGAGGGGTCTGACCTTTCAAGGAGAAAAGCGAATTTCAGTTGTGTATGATGCTCCCCGATTCCATCCCAACTCCCCACCTGCCTCCGGAAATAGTGCATCTTCCTGGCTTTGCCCCTAGTCACTGTTGTGATTGCATTTAAAAAATTTTTTTCTTGGGCGCCTGGGTGGCTCAGCGGGTTAAAGCCTCTGCCTTCGGCTCAGGTCATGATCTCAGGGTCCTGGGATCGAGCCCCGCATCGGGCTCTCTGCTCAGCAGGGAGCCTGCTTTCCCCTCTCTCTCTGCCTGCCTCTCTGCCTACCTGTGATCTCTCTCTCTGTCAAATAAATAAATAAAATCTTTAAAAAAAAAAATTTTTTTTTCTTATTTAAATTCCATTTATTAACATATACTGTATTACTAGATTCAGAGGTACAGGTCAGTGATTCATCAGTCATATATAACACCCAGTACTCATCACATCACGTGCCCTCCTTACTGCCCATCACCCAATTACCCCATCCTCCCACGCCCCCTCCCCTTCAGCACCCCTCAGTTCGTTTCCTACAGTTAGGAGTCTCTTATGGTTTGCCTCCCTCTCTGGTTCCCTCTTATTTTTCCTTCCCTTCCCCATGGGACTGCATTTTCAATGGTGCTCTATCACTAAAATATTCTTTAAAAACAAGACAAACTGTGGTTGCCGCCGGCCTCACACAGAGCTATAGGGCACATCTTCCCGCGTACCTCGTGATGCCGAGTACTCTTGGCCCCAAGAATGGAGGGTCGGGGATACGTACCCAGGCCTGTCTGGTGTAACAGGGCAGAAATGCTGAAGATTATGTTTCTGCATACGTCGGTCATTGGTGTTTTCACAACGCTTCTGCTGTTCTCCAGACATCTGTATCTCTGAAAGGTTTCCCAGGCGCTGTTGGTGACCAGCCCGTCCCCTGATCCTCCCACAGTGAAGATGTCCAGTGATTTACAGAACGGCATGAGAACAAGCTGTGAAGAATCAAGAACAGCAAAGAGCTCTTATGGAGGGGGGGTGGTCCTGTGTCATCAACTAAAGCAAGTCAGCACAACAAAGCCCCAAATGCTACTTTGACTCTGGAAAAGAAAAGCATCAGACTCAGTTGGTACCGTGAAAACTTTTCCACTCTTAAAAATTCTTGCCAGAAAAAAGTTTAGATACATCTTACATCATCTGATGGCTTTGGAATGCCATTTTTAATATTCTTTTTATTTCCACAAACAATTCGTTTGAGTAAATCCTTTTCGGAGGGTAGAGCTTTTATTAAAATAAGTAAGCCAAGTGGCTTTGGAGGCAATAGAAAATGATCATGCCTAACTTGTCCATGTTTTACCCCCTCCATAAAACCCTCTGGGGAAGGAGATGAACACTCTCCGCCCAGGCTTTCCCCCATGACCTTCACTTCAGAAATGACCTTCCACTTACGGAATCGATGAGCGTGTAGGGACTCTCCACGTCGCTATCGGAGGACGTGTACTGGGGCAGCTCCAACCTCACGGTGTAGTTTACACCCTTCTCAAAGCACACGGGGCGTGGAAGGACGACATACCTGCCCCCAGATGAGAGGGAAAAATACCAATGCAAGGTCAACGTTTAGGTATCCAATCAGTCCATCCCTCCATCAAAGCTCTACGCAGATCACGGCAAAAGTCGAAAGGCAGTGGTCCACATTTGGCTTCAGCTCTGAAATGCTAACGGAATGACTCACAAGGCAAGGGACCAGAAAAAATATAATAATCTGCCCATTCGTTCTAGGAGCTGCAAACCAGCGTCACACTGACCTCGAGCCAGGCGACAAGGACACCACCTGGTTGTCATCATCGGGAATAGTGTTACCACATCGGCTGCTGGCTGGGATCTTTCCAGGTCGCTGCACCGTGATGACAGCTTTTTCCCAGCGGTCAGGGAGCTAGAGAAAGAAACAAGCCATCAAAGGAACATCCGCATGGCCCGCTGCTGCCTATTTATAAGGACCTCTCGCAATCAGTCATTTGCCAAGTTTAAATGAAAAACACTCACTTGTGTTTCCCTTCCCTCTTTCCCATTTCCTCTGCTCTGGCTCCCCGCTCCAGCCCTAATCTTGTCTCACCTGGATACCTAACAGGCTGCCTGCTCTCCTTGCCCCTCCCAATGCCCTCTCTGCCCATCAGGCAACACAGCTCCGATCAGAAGGATCCCCTACCCCAAACCCTGTAATATAGTGTCCAGGCTCATGTGCTGATCCCAGCATTGTTACTGACAGCATCTTCAACGATGCCCTTCTCTAGCCACGAGGAAGCACTCTCAAAACCCTCTCCCCCTGCTCACACCATTCCTCACTTCCTTTGATGTCAAAATTCTATCTCTGTCCTCAGGCCTAGAACTCATTCTTTATGGGACATCTTGGCAGTGGCTGGCGCAGCCGGGGTTGGCGTAAGAGGCAGGATTGTCCGCATCTCTGCCCTTGCACTTTCCACCTTCGGCCTTTTATTAAAGGTGGGGCATGCATCCAAGCCTGGGGGCTGTGTGGGCTGTGAAGTCAAGCACAGGGTCTGACATGTTCTCCTCACCCCCTCAGGTCTCGGCAAGGCTGAGAGCCTCTTGAGGGATCACTAACGGTTTGTGAAACTGAATTCGAGAAAAATGTCCATTTTTGCTTCCACGGGGGATAGAAAGTCAGAGAGGCTCCTCTATTCTAATGCAACCTCCGAATTTCACAAAAACTGCACCCCTTGTTACAAGAGAGTTCTACCACCCCTGCTAGTCTCTGGAAGGTTTACCTGTGGTTCGTAGCGAATTAAGATGTCATACTCCATGGAATATGGTATGTTGTCAATGAAAAACTCCAAATAAGCCCCTTCGGGCACTCGGACGAAGCCTGCTCCGGTCCAGGAGGGAATCCGGTCCTGGATATACTGCCGCTCCACTATGCTGACGCCCTGAGGACAAGGGAAAATGGCTTTCAAGGAAATGTAACAGTTAAAGAAATCTGAAGTCACCCAAAGGCCCAAACTATAGGCATTCTACCTATTTTTTGCAGTCACATTTACTTGGTAGAGGGTACACGTTTTTGATGCATAAAGAGGAAATTGGTTTATTTTTGGTTTTGCGGTTGGGATAGTCTTGGGACATTGGAGACGGGACCCAAAGGCTTGGGAGACACCTTCTAGGATGAAACCAGGAATGAGCATAAAGGAAGGAGAGAGAACGTCCCAAACGCTTTGTAAGCAAGCTAAGGAGTGAAGAGCTATTTCCCAGATTTTTTACAAGGCTAGTCAGTATCTAGTGGATGTGATTACTCTTCTCACTGGCGTTCATTTCGAACTCCAAGTACAAGTGAAGAACCATCAGACAATCACGAGGGCTCACTACGGAGGAGTTGATTCTGATTGTCACAGAGACCGAAGATCAATCAATTTCAGTTAACTGAAGCACACGTTTGAGTTTGCTCACGGGATCACAGATAACCACTGTGATCAGTCACCTCCAAAGACCAAGTCCTTCATTTCCGGTACGTATGGGGGTTCGGCTCTACCCTTCAGGAGGTTCATTACCCTGCCCTCAGATCTGGTCTGGCCTTGCGACTTCTGACCCACAGAACGTGAGAAAATGACCTTCCGAAACTTCCGGAGCCCAGGCTTTAACAGACCTGGAGGTTTCTCTTGCCTCCTTCTTGGAAGCCAGATGCTGCGCTGTGAGGAAGCTCAGGGTGGCTACTTGGGGGGCCGGGGGTGGGGGGGCACGTGGAGGAAATGCCCAGCCCGCCTCCAGCTGCTTCGGCCACCCCCACTGACGTGCCACAGGGACCTTTGAAGCCACTACATTTTGGGATGGCTGCTTACACAGCGATGGAAAACAGTCCTATCTGAGTATTTACCATACGACATCAACAATAACTTTGGAGCGTAAGTGGAGGAATGGAAGAATGAAAAATAAATACTCCCCCCCCCGCCAAAAAAACCCCACCGAAAGCCTCATCAGTAAAACTTCCAACGTCTCTTTGTGAGTTACAGATTTACTCAGCTTTAAATAGGACTGTTCTCAAGAAGGCCCGGTCCCCATCCTGTCACTGACAAGAGCTGTAAAAATGCTTTGTAAATGGACTCTTTACAAAATGTGCATATGCTATGACTGCCCCCCCCCCCAACCAAACCCGGCTTTTCCCATCTGCCCCGCACCCTCCCTACTTACAGGCCCGAAGTTGGCTTCTTCTGCTTCATAGATGTAGTGATCCAAGGTGGTGAAGTAGTACCCAGACTCCATCTCGTTGCACTGACGCCCGATCACGTGGGGTCGACACACGCACTGGCCTGACTCCGCCGAGCAGCTGGGGGAGGGTGGGGAGGGGGGAGCACTGCACGTGTAAGTGAACCCACTTGACACAGTTCCACATTTTCTACTAAACATCAAACGGCTAAAATATTCACGTAGAGTTTTCTTATTTTTTCGGAAAACAAATATGTGGGGGAAAAAACACTCCTGCCTCTGACTGATTCACAAAGTCTAGAGCCGAAAGCTCCCCGTGACCTGGTCTTTTTGGTTTCATCTTGCTTGTCTTTCTTCACTATGCTCCATCCACTCCACATTGAGGTTTTTCTGTGGATGCCACCAACGTTCTTGCTTTGATCTTTTATATCTGTTGCCTGATTTCCAACTGCAATCTCTTTCCTGGGCCTCAGACCCAAAGATCCAACTTCTAGAAGGTCGGCGGTGACTTAGCAGTCCCTGACGTTAAGGACAGATCCCAAAGGGCAACACTCAATCCCTCCCCTGTTCTCTGCTGGGGACAGGACCCTGCCAGCCAGTAAGTTGACCAAGTCAGAAACCTGGAAGTTATTCTCTTGAGTCTTTCATATCTAATCAGGAACCCAGTTCTGGGACTTCACAGCCTAGCCTCTGGGGCATCTCCTCCCTCTTTCCACTGGCTATGCCATGCCTTTCTTTGCTCTCTCCCTCACAGTAAAATCGGTTCCAGCCTTCCTATCAGTGTCCTTGTGGCTGGTCTTCCAACTTTCCAACCTAGACCACCACCACCCACCCAGCTAGCTGCCCAAATGACCTTCCTAAGATGCACCAACTCCTTGACTTCCTGGCCTCGAGCAGATATACCACACCAGGCTTCCACAGCCTGGCCCTTCTCTATCTTTCTATCTCCCCTTCTCCCCTCACTTCTCCAACCATATGGAACGGTTACGGTTTCTCCAATGCACAGGGGGATTGTGGACCCCTTCCCTTGGCTTATGTTGTTCCTACAGCCTCCAATACCCTTGTCCCCTATTCACCCAGCAAAGAGCCCCTTGTCCTTTCAAGACTCGGCTCACAAAGGACTCCCGCTGTGGCCTCTCCCGACCAGCACTCTCCACCCCACAGAACGAACCCCCTTCTCTTTCGCGCCACCACATCTCTGCAGGAGAAGCGCTGTGGTCACAAGTACGACACAACCCGTCACGTAGTAGTGGCTCATGGAAGCTGAAGCGCTGTGTTTTCAAATCGTACTGGTCTTTCAAAGCCCAGCCCAACGTTCGTCCCTCATGGAGTCGCCTTTGGTTCCTGCTATTCTCGAGTGGTGCCTTCTGAGGCCTCCGCTATTCTTTATCTGTATTGTTAAGACATTTAACCGCCTTCTCTCTCGTAGCGTAACTACTGACAGACCCTTCTGACCCGCTGCTAGACAGCAAACTGCTTCAAAGTTTGGACTGTCCCTCCTTCACCTCAGTCGTACCCCTGTCACCCTCACGGGGCCTGGTCCAGCGCCCTGCACATGCAGCACACTCAAACACTGGTTGAATAAATAAATGCATGAAGGATATGTATTCTGAATAAAAAAGATTAAACAAAAAAATAGGGGGTTTCATGCAAAAAATAAAACTTTTTTTTAACTAAACCTATGGTTTTGGGTAATAAAGGCCTCTGGGTAGACTTAACGTATTCATTTTGTTCTCAGCCTATGTCTCTTTTTCCTTGGGTCCAAGGTAAAACCAAATTTTATGCACCCATTCTTACTTCATTCAAGTCAAGACGAGGTTCAGAATTATTACTTTAAACCCGTTCCCAGTGTTCAAATTTTTTCCTCATCCCAAAGTTCATTTGAACCAATTCTCCAAGGCAAGTTACAACTCTCAGGAAGACGGAACGCTCTGAGGTTACCAATGTCCCCCACAGCCCTCCCACAGTCCCAACCAAGTCTTCTTCCCGCAGATCACCTGAATGGTTCCTGCCCTACAGGACGACGAGTACTTCACATCCCATAGCCAATTCCCAGAGGAGGAACCATGTTGCAAGTGGGACCTAGCCCTCTTTGGGCACAGTCCACCCACAAAAGCCATTTTCCAAAATGCAGAATTCAGACGTCACATCCTATGGACAAGAGAAAATCCTTCTTTCCTCCCCAGCAGACGCTTCCCCAGGGAACATGTGTGTACAAACACGAACCACCAAAGAAGAAAACAACTAGACTCTTCGCATGCCTTCACTAGAGAGCAAGCAAATGAAGGTGAGGATACAAACAACAAGCAGACGCTTGATTCTGAATTCTGAAGATGAAACAATGCACGAGACCCCAGTTACATAAAAGGAGCTCCCGTGACACCTGCCTGGCCGCCACGTGCCTCTCCGTGTCCATAGTTGTGAAGTTGTCTCTGGCAGGCTCCGCTCTGCTTGGACACCTACACCTTTAGTGAACGCGTTCTTGTGGCTTCCCCTGACCCTGGGCACCGAAGCTCCGGCCCTGAGCCAGCCGGGCCCTGTCTGTGTGCTTCCCGCCACAAAGGGGACATTCCCCTGGCTGGCCCGCTTGTCCTCTCTGCCTCACCTCTGTCCCCAACTGCTTGTCGCCTCTCACGCTGCTATTCCTTCAGCTCTGCTATTTGTCAGATTTAAAGTTCTTCTGATTTGGGCTGAGACATGACCTTCCCTGTCCTTCCTCCTCGATACCCAAGTCTTACTTCACGATGTCTCTCCCCTCAGTAGCGTCCTCTCGTTGTCACACTATCACGGTCCAGCCTGTCATGCCATGCCTGTCACTTCAGCGGCCTCCCACATGGCAATGTGGGCCTCTCACGCTCTTCTCCCCACTGCCCCGTCCATCCCGTCCAGCCACCACCAGCCCTGTCTTCCTCCAGCGCTGCCGTCGGCATTGCATCAAAACTCACAACTATTTCTTCTCTGCTTTTATCAAGTCGTGATGCCTCTGCCTGGTTGCCAGCAGCCTCGACAAGCCATCCTCTGAAAACCACGGTGACGCTTTCCGCTGCCCGTCCTTTGCCTTGTGATGAGCCACCGTGCTCGCCGTCCCTTGCAAATATTGACCGAGCAAACACTGTGCTTCCTGCTGTCAGCATGCTCACATTTTAGTCCATTGTCCATTTTCCTCTGAATCAATCCTTCCTTCTTTGGTAACTCCATTATTTTGAAAGGATATGGGGAAAGAAAAATGGGGGGAAAATAGTCCCTGCCCCAAAGAGCTCACCATCTAACTGGGGAGATAAATGGTCAAGCAACCGACCACGACAACAAAGCCAAATGCAGCAAGTGCTGAAACAGAGCCACCAGCGAAGTTTTCCGGCTGCCGGGGAACCACTGTTCACCTGCTTGGGTGACTGAGGAGAGGTCACGGAAGCCACGCTCGAAGGTGGCAGAAGATCATGACAGGCAGAGAGAGGACAGGAATGACAGGTGCCAAGAAGGGGGACTATGAGTGGAGCTGGTCACAGACCAGGTCTTGACCATGTGCAACACTCACTTCATCCCTGGGCCTTCACCTGTCTCCCTCGTCCCAGCTAGAAGGCCCTCCTGCCTCCCCATCCCACCTCCCAAACTTCTCTCAGCTTTCAAAAATGAAGCTCAAATCCTACCATAGTGAGACAAAAGATTACATGTAATTATCCTTCCTGCTTTCAATTAAAAATCCAATCACATGGAAATAGGACCCTCGACAAGTTTATATGCCCCCCCCCCCAGCCCCCATACCATCAAATTTCCCTGTAACTAGATACAGACAGATTCCAATTGCTGGATCAGTAAGGTAGAATAATGACATAAGACACGATAAGTCAGGCCCTGGGGCGGGCAGAAAAATGGCCCCCAAAGATGTCCCCATCCTCAACCCCCCAGATCTGTGGATATGTTACTTTACATGGCACCTGGGGCTTTGCTTATGGGATTGAGGTTCAGGACCTTGAGATGGGGAGATTATCCAGGGTTGCTCAATCTAATCTCATGATGTCTTAAAAGTAGAAAAGGCAGGCAGAGAAGTGGGGCAGAGACATGTGACTTGAGGAGGATTTGACCCACGATCGTTGGCTTTGAACATGGAAGCTATGAGTCAAGGGGTGTGGGCAGCCTCTAGAAGCTGGGAATGGGCCCTGGCTGACAGCCAGGATATCAGGAACCTCATCCTACAACAAAAAGAAACTGAATTCTCGGATGCTTGGGTGGCTCAGTGGGCTAAGCGTCTGCCTTCACCTCAGGTCATGATCTCAGGGTCCTGGGATCAAGTCCCACATCAGGTTCCTTGCTCAGCGGGGAGCCTGCTTCTCCCTCTGCCCCTCCCCCCACTTGTGCGTGTGCACGTGCTCTCTCTTTCTCTCTGACAAATAAAAAATCTTAAAAAAAAAAAAAAGAAACTGAATTCTGCCAATGACTCCAAGGAGCAGCAAAGAGATTCTCCCCAAGGGCCTTCAGACAGAAACATAGGCCTGCCAACATCTTGATTTTATTCCACTGAGAACGGCCGTGTCTGACATACAGAACTGTAAGATAACAACATTATGTTGTTTTAGGCCAGTGAATGGCAGTAATTTACCATGCCGCAATAGAAAACTAATACGAGCCTTATTTTTTTCTCAATGGGTGAAGGCCAAGATTATGAGGAACATAGATTTCTCATAAATGTAGAAATTAGCCACTTATAAAAATTCTATCAGAAGAGAAATTCTGTTTTATTTAAATAGTGATAAGCAGAGAAAATACGGTATAGTTTCACCTTTTCTCTATCACTAAGACAAGGGCACAAAAAAGGGAAAACACAATCATTCATGAGAACCACACCCGGGTCAACACTGGTACCTCTTCCATAATTCTGGTTACAAATAAACACTGGCTCCCCATTAATCAGCAATCAGTGTCACCCATTTTGCCAGGACAGCTTCCCTCCCAAGCCCACAACCAAGTAGAATACCTTCTTAAATGTGTTCTAGCAATCTCTTTATATTCAGCCATCACAGTAATTAACAACGGGCGAGATACCATTATCGTTCAATACACTGGTGAAAATACGGATTAACTTCTGCTCTGGTTCCAAGTATAATAAATTTCATTTATTGAGCACCTACAAGGCCCACAATGCTGAGTACAAAGAGAGAGGCAAAAAAAATAAGACACAATCCCTGTCCAGAGACCTTTTAAGATACTAACAGTGATGATACAGAGCAGAATGAAATAAGTCCTAAAGGAGACGCAGAGGAATGTGCTGTTGAAACCTCAAGGGTGGGTTGGGGGCTTCAGTCCAGGAAGTAGGAGCCTTCAATAGAGTGGTAGGCTTCGAGCCAGACACCAGAGTTCTAAATTTAACTGATGCAATAATTTTGAAGGATGCTATAAAGTTTATAGTTTTATAGTTTTCAAATATTTACAGGTAGCATTTACCTAGCAACCATTCTAATTAATTTATTAAAGTTATCTACTAGGCAAAGCTCCAGGATCCTGGCGTAAGTCACATTATTTCAATTAGGGCTTACTTCTCTAAAATATTAGAAAATTCAGATTACCTGTCAACATAATAGACACGGGATTACTGAACTCTTATTCTACAAAAAGCCATTCAGCTCATTACACAAAACAGTTTCAAACTTCTTTCACTTTACATGGTTCTTACATTAAATTCTATCCCTGGTCAAAGTACCTAAGGATTGTCTGGGATCACATCTAGAGATTGCTGGTCCAATTCAGAGTGCATGTTTTGTTTTTACATCGTAGATATCTTCTGTTTCTCAAATTCTTTTACTTGATCGACATTTATGCCATACCTTTTATGTACCAAGGCAGAGCAAAGGAATATCATCAGGTAGAAGATATTTAAGGATGGTTGCAACAAATCAATCATTCATCAAGTCTCTCCTAAGTGCCCGCTGCACATCAAGCATTCTCCTAGGAGACTCAGTACTCCTGAAGACTTGGTTAGAGCCTCTATTATAACCCTAGAAAAGGTCCTCTTGGGGGAAAACTGAAGAGGATCACTATCAAACACTGCAGAGCCACAGGACTAGAGAAATCTGTTAAGGCTCTTTCTTTTCCCCATCAGTGATGCCAAAAGATAGGGCATCTCATCAATCATGCGAGGAAGATCAAATTCCCTGTAAAATTCTTCACTAAAATTTTTTACTTCGCAAACTCTCTTGATTAGCACACTCTGATTTCTCTAAATTCTTGCAGGAGACCCAAGGGACAGGCCGAGGGCTCTGTGTGGGCGGATTTAAAGACAGGAAGCACATGTGGAATAGGGAAACAGAGGAAGAGGATGTGAGGAACAGAAACCAGTTAGGGGGAAGGCACATAGGACACTCCTGAGTTTATGACATCACGTGGAGAACCATGTATGTCCCTTTCCTCTAATCAAGGATTTCAGGAATGATGCCGGTTTTGCATAGGCAAGCAATGACTAAAGGAAGCAGCAGGTATGTGGGGAGTCACAAAGGAAAGTTGGAGAAGGGATTCCAGAAGCAGACCAACCGTCTGTCTTCCCTGCTTTTATGGAATTGTCCTTGCTTCCTCCCCTCTGGAGGTTTTCTAAGAACAGAAATTCACCCTGGAGTTCCAGAGGCTACACGCTGTACCGAGTTACCGCGGCATCTGGAATGGAACAAACCCAAACACGGAGGCCAGAGAAGACGTTCTTGCTGCCTGAATTCCTGTTCCTTCCCAGCAGACTGCTACAGTGTTGGGAAATAATCTTGGGAGAGTCGGGGTTTTTTAGTACATAGATCTCGCTTGATGAATTCAGCCTGCTGTCTCAGGGGAGAGTCAGGCCACAAGGAAACATCTGCCTACCCCTCAGCAGTCACTTACACTCTCTACCAGATGTTCACAGTCTGACCCAGTTACAGAGATCGAAATTCTCTTGGACTCAGGGGTGGTTAATTTCACGCCCACAAAGCTGACATCTTTGCCAAATGTGTACCGGGACTGATCTCTGGTAGAGCCGCGCATCTCATCTCTTCAAGGGACACCAACGTGTTTCAATAACTAAAAACGATTACATGCAATTTTCACCAATAGACTTGGAAGTTGAAAAAAAAAAAAAAACAGAAAGAAGAAGAAAATGAAAAGATGCTTAACACAAATCAAAATGGGAGTTCATTTTCCAACTTTTTAAAAAGATTTATTTATTTATTTGAGAGAGAGAGAGAGTGAGCGAGCATGATCCCGGGGGGGGGGGGGGGGAAGAGAAGAGGGAGAAGCAGACTCCCCACTGAGCAAGGAGCCCAAAGTGGGGCTTGATCCCAGGACTCCGGGATCATGACCTGAGTTAAAGGCAGATGCCTAACTGACTAAGCCACCCAGGCGCCTCTCTTATTATTATTATTTTTTTTAGTAACTTATTTGAGTAGACACCACACTCAGCGTGGGGCTCAGACTCATGATCCTGAGATCAAGAGTTGGGCACTCTACCAACTGAGCCAGCCAGGCACCCCTCATTTTCCATCTTTGAGATTGGTGAAAAATAAAATGAGGATACCAACCGCTGGTGGGGATGGGAAGGAAGGTGCTTTGTAACCAGGTGGTAGGAAAATAAACTAGCACCATCTGTCCGGAGGACAATCTGGGAACCTCTAACAAAATCAAAAGTGTGCATGTATTTTGACTTAGCAGTTCCGTCCTGGGAACCTCATCTATACGAAAAACAGGAAATAAATTGTGGCACTTCCACATGATGGAGTATCCAAAAAAAAAAAAAAAAAAAAGAGGTCGACGAATACATGCTATTAAAAAGAAAGGGGCTCATGAATACACGTTGAAATGAAAAACGATCTCCGGCTAATAAAGCAAGCTGCAGAATAGTGCACATACAGGGAGGACTTTGATTTTCCAAAACTGTCAGTGAAGTCAAGTGGGAAATCATGGGCTCTTTTGTGTTTGTACTTGTCTGGTTTTTTGGTTTTTTTTTTTGAACCTAACATGTTATTTAAAAAGAAACAAGAGGAAAGGAATTATAATTTTCAATAGGTAATCTGGGCACTATTTTTAATTTCTAGAATTTGAGAAACTGCTAACGGTGCCACTTGTAGCCGTGGATCCTGAGGGGAGAAAGGGCAGGCTACCTGTCTTAACCATTGGGATTTTTTATTTTTTAAAAATATTTTATTATTTGACAGAGAGAGAGAGAGAGAGCACGCACAAGCAGGGGGAAGGGGACAGAGGGAGAAGCAGACTCCCCGCTGAGCAAGGAGCCCAATGCGGGACTCAAGCCCAGGACTCTGGGATCACGACCTGAGCCCAAGGCAGATGCTTCACCAGCTGAGCCACTCAGGCGCCTGGGATTTTTTTTTTTTTTTAATGGGCATATGTTGTTTCCATAATTTAAAAAATACCATAAAATACAACAACACTATTTAAAACCAAGAAACAGAAACATACTTGGAGTCCTCAAAGTGAACTATTGGAATGACTAAATCTTTGAAAACATTAAGACCCCAGGTAAACTAAAGGTGCCTATACTTTGTGCCTCTTCTTCAGAGACACTGTGTGTCATGCTGCTCCCGGAGATCGGGACGGCTCTCTGAGGGGACCGAGCGCAAACAAGAGTGTACGTGTGGCTTCACTCACCTATTGTTTAAGGCCCCTCCAAGGTCACAGTCACAAGGTCGACATCCATCCAAATCGTTGCTTAAGCCCCAGTGCTCTGGCTGCAGAAGAGAAGATTTAACGTCTGAAGGTCGGTTCCTGTCATTACACAATAGACTCAACAAGAAACAAGTTATGGCGCGTCTTGCTTGTTCCACCAAATGTTCTTTTGTGCCATACAAGCGGAAAGCCTTCAAGAGGAATGAGCGTGAGCATTCTGAGCTAAAACCCAGGCCGCAGGTCACTGGGGTCATAATCACCTAACTCCAGATCAGAGAAGTTTCTCTCCCGAGCAAACAGCCATCATCCAAGAGGAAATAGGAACAAGCAGCTAAGAAGCCAATTTTCCTCATTAAAGGTACTCTGGCGGTAAGGGACTTTTGGCAAATATTTGGCTGGCCCTTACATTTTCCCCGAGTTCAGCCCGTCAGAAACTCCATGAGCAAAGCTCTTCCAAGGACATATCTATATCCAAACGGCATAAAGCAAGTATTTTCACAAGTGAAAGGTGAGGAGATCACCAAATCCTGAGCACACTGGAGATGGAAATAAAAAGAAAAAAGACAGAATCTACACAGGGGAGAGGATCTCTCTGTACCTCGACGAATATGATTTCCTAATGAGCAGATAAAGGCCAGGCGTACTCATTTAAATCAGACTTCCAGAAACTGAAGTTAAGAATCTACCTGGTTATAGGTAAATATGCCTATTTACAGCTCATTAACATAATTTAGGGTCAGTGGACCCTGTCTCACAAATTATAAAGGAAATCACAAGAATGTTATAAAAGATAGAGGGTGATTTAAAAATTACTCTTGTAATCACTCTACCTGGAATCACTACAGTGAACTTTTTGGAGTATTTCCTTCCAGATTTTGTTTTTCTTGATGTAATTTTTTCCTGTACAATCAAGATACTACTCACATCCTGTGGGGTTTTTTTGTTGTTGTTGTTTTTTTCAATACCAGCATAAGCATTTCCTCATGCTATTGTCATTTTCAAAGGCAACCAAATATCACACTGTACAGAAGCCCCCAAATTTACTTCACTATTTTCCCCACTGCTGCTTCCAAGTTTTTTGGCTAGGATTAGTATGAGAGGCAATGAGTCTTCTGGTGAATACATCTCTGTCCAATTTTCTGCTTATTTCATTAGGAAAGATTCCCAGAAGTGGGATTACCGGGTCAAAGGGTATGCACATTTCTACAGGCTACTGATAACATACTTCCAAAATGCTTTTCTTGCCAAGTACGAACCAATGTGCATTTCCATCGGCAACTCAAAGGACCAGCCCCTCATTATGTCTTAAGAGTTAGCAACCTCATTTTTAAAAACTTGTTAAATTCGTCTATGAAAACGGTATTTCACTGTGGTTTTATTTTACATTTCTAACAGCGATGGTGAGTATCTTGCCAAAATTATTCATGAGTAATTCTTTGGTGCATTGTTTGCATCTTCTAATATTTACATGGAAGGGTGACGGCAGACTCTACAAGAGCGGACCAGGTCCCATGCACAAACCACCCACCCCACGTGATTAGGATTCACCTACCAGACACTGGTCACAATGCTGTCCTGTCACCAGACGCTTACAGTAGCAGTAACCGGTCTCAGAATCACAAGGACTCCCGCCAGGAATCGTTCCCAGAGGATTGCAAGCACAAGCTTTAGTAGAGATAAAATGAAGTAAAGAAATACAAACCAAGTGAGCGCCAAGGGGTAAGTGTGGATTTAGAACTGCAAAGTAAGACGGGCATCACGTCCACCGGAATTCCCAGGCTTTTTCACAAACATACTTACAAGTACAACCGAATGGATCTTCAGCACTTAAGCCGTAGAAGCCTTCTTTGCAAATTTCACAGTGTTCTCCCTCCACATGTAATTTACACCGGCACTGACCAGCAATGAGGCCAGTGGAAAAATCCGTGTGACTGTCACAGATCCCCCCGTTCTGAGATCCAGCTGGGTCACAGGTGCATCCTGGGAAGAACAAAAGGCACCTGGTAACAATGCGTGTGTTGATACCAACACGTATGTTCCTGTCGACCCTCCACATGTCACAGAAACAGACTAAAGGAAGCAAGACTGCTTCAGCAGCCTCCCCCGCAGTTAAAGTGGAGTCTGACGCTCACACCAGGAGTCCCAGGAGAAGGATGGTGACCCCCCGGCTCTTCAGACTGAGAGGTCCTACATCACGCCCTCTCCCCACGTACGTTCACAGAGGTTGGGGTCTCGGACGTCTCTCTCTGGGTGCTGGAAGTAAAACGGCTTGCACTGCTCACAGTTGCGTCCCATTGTGTTGTGCTGGCAGTCATCACACACCCCTCCAGTGACATTTCCAGTGGCCAAGTACACTGCCATATCAAAGTGGCATGAGCCCGAATGTTCGTTGCAGTTACACTCTGCGAGACAAGATCCACGTCAAGAAAAGCCTTGAAGTCAACTTACCAATGGAGGATGGGCTTGCTGGGAAGAAGCTCATTCTGGAAACTAGGGATGAATTCAGGCAAAATGGCAATTGACAATCAGTGCCCCATGACGAAGGGCACGTCCACCTGACATGTTGGAACCCTTCCAAGCGTGAACTTTCTGAAACACAAATCTGCCCTCTTTGGAAGAGAATGGGCTAAAAAGTAAAAACCTTTGGGGAAAGTCCCCTTGGTGGCTTATCAACAGGAGGCTGCGACCAGGCGGAGGACGCCTCTGGGTCTTCCTCGGGGGTGGAACTGGAAGGCATCAGCCCAGAGGGTCTCCGAGGCGCTGCGTCCCGGGAAAGCCTGTTTGGGCTGCCAGCTCTCAGAACGGGGTGTGGAGCTCTGCTTCCCTTCTTCCCCATTCCCACGAGCATACTCGACCAGGCTCTTCGGTGAGAATAAAGGTCAGCTGAGCGCACACTGACCCTCTGCCGGCCCACCGGGCAGCCCCCTTGGTCCAGCCCGCTTTAATATCGTCTCACTCTCTGCTCAGCGACCCACATGGACTCCGATCTTCTCAAAACGAAGCTGAACTCGGCTTGGCCCTCCCGGGGCTCTGGCCTCCTCTGTCTTCCCCACAACACAACCTCCCATAGGAATGGACCGTTTCGTGTCAGTGACCCATCCTCAGTGCCTGGCAGAGAAGTGCCTGTGACACATGGGTTGAACTAAACCTTGGAATCATCTCCCCAGTGTAGACTCTGTATTGGTCACAAGAACATCCTTGGGGCCTTGTGCTTTGTGCTGTTCTCCTTATCTGAACTCCTTCCCCCTTCCCCACCCTCTTCCCTCCTACCTGCCCCCCCAACCCCTCTTTCTTCTTCTTACTAAACAATCTCAGCTCTCATCAAAGGCTGCTGCTGGGCTATACTTACTAACAGGGGTCTGAGTGGACTCAAACCGCCCCTCTCATGGCGACTTACTTTTACAGGCATTGCTGTTTCGACCTTCAGCGGGTCTCCAGGGTAAGTCGTGGTAGAAATCCATGCACTGTTCACAGTTCAAGCCCTTGGTGCTGTGCCTGCACATGCAGTGCCCGTGAACCTGGGAAGTCAGAAAAACGAGAAAGGGCAAAGTGAGAGAGAGACCGGTGGCCAGATTTTCTCCACAACCGATGGCAGACAGAAACCCCTTTCCTCATCTCCAGCTCGGCACGATGAGGATTGGTTTTTATTTTGTCCCTCTCCACAGTGAGTTCTGTCTTTCTGATGCCTCCAACTCCCATCTCTAGGAACAGTTCCTACTATACAACAAATAACTCAAGAAATAGTTTATTGAAGTATCAATGAAGCAAACCCAGTGAACAACATCGGTCACTTAAGAATTAAAAAATAAATAAATAAAATCTTGTTACTTAAGAGTTTTTTTTTTTAAATCTATGCCCCAAAGAAACCTATTTGAAGAGAAATCAACAAAAGTTATAATGCAGAACTAAATGTACAAACACTGCCTGGAAACCGACTCACATTACTGCAAGTTTTACCACGATGCCACATAAAAGAATGGCTTTTTTGCTTCTTTTGTTTTGTTTCTGACTCCCGGCACCGCACTTCACTGTTTTTCCAAATCAAAACGAGATTCAGAATATTAATCACTTTCTACACTCACGTTTACCTTTTTTCTTTAAGAAAAGAAACATAAAATCTAAGGGGAAAAAATACAAATTATTTTGCTTGAGGAAGGGCCCAGGATGTGCTCGTTGGCACTGTGTCTCCAGCAAGCTCTGCCTGAGCCCCCGAGGCACATAAAAGAGAAATTCTTTCAATCTACCAAATATGCGTGTGCACGGGCACCTCACCTAAACACTAGTTTCTATAGAATGGAATTCAGGAACAGGACAGACAGGTCTGCCCTGGACTCACCTTGACAGGAGCGCCAGTGAGCAAAAGAGTAAAATCGTCTCCTGACAAGCTAGTTTTACGTAGAATAAAGAAAGACAGTCCCGAAGCACACACCACGGCACTCTGCAGTGTCTGAACCAACAGCACACGGTGCTGAGACCCTTGATAGTGACAAGACCACGGGACTCGAGCTATGCGCCAGATTTGTTATGCTGAACAGTAAACACCGCGTACCTAGCATTCCCTGAAAGATGTAGCAACGAGATTACGAGGACGTGTCCTCCCTTTAGGCTCTGCTAAACATGCAACTTTATCTACAGGGCAAGTGCTCTAAGTGGAGCAAATAGAAGTTTCAGCCGGTTGACTGCACGCAATCCTGGACCTTCTCAGATGAGGACTAACAATCATGGAAAAGCAAACAGTAAGTGAGGAAGGCACAATCTTCATCAAGGGAGGCCCAGAGTCTAGTGACAGAAGGAACCCTGGGGCAGAGTCAGGAGAGCTAGACATGAATTTCCATCTGCCGCTGACTTAGGGCCCTCTGGTGAGCTATTTAATCCCTGCTCCCTTCTAATAAGGATCGTTGGTGGAGTAAATCCCATTTAGCTCCGAAATCCTCCGGGTCTGTAAGAAGTATCAGTTCACTTAGAAATAAGTAAAATACCCTAACTTTATCCATTTAGCAAATCATCCAAATCCCCAGTTTTTAGAAGTACATGAGTTGACAACAGCATAAAAGTGGGAAAAGAATGAAACGAGAAGAAACATAAAGAAACAAAGCCCACTGTGTTCCTAAGTCCTATTCCTCAATTCCAGGTTCAAATGCCCCGGTTGTCTGGGCTGAGGTCACTTTATGCTTGTGGTGTCTGATCTTCCCTAAAGGAAAGGAAGATGTGATGGCTATTTAGAAAACCTCTTAATCCTTACTGGTTGAAAAAAATATCTACTGTAGGGGCGCCTGGGTGGCTCAGTGGGTTAAGCCTCTGCCTTCGGCTCAGGTCATGGTCTCAGGGTCCTGGGATCAACCCCACATCGGACTCTCTGCTCAGCAGGGAGCCTGCTTCCCCCCCCCCCCCACCTGCCTCTCTGCCTACTTGTGATCTCTATCTCTTTGTCAAATAAATAAGTAAAATCTTTAAAAAAAAAAACTACTGTAGCAGTAGCTTGCTGCAACAATTTCCAAAAATTAATTCTTTGTCTCTGACACGAATAGTCCCAGAAAGTTAGCAAAGAGAAAACCAGCCATCAACTACCAGGATGGTGGAAGGAGCTAAAAGTCAGTCTGGAAAAATAAAACCCCAGGTTTTAGGTAAAACCTAAAGTTTTTAGGTTTAAGGTAAAGGTTTAAGGTAAAACTAGCTTCAAATTGCCTTTTGGGATCATCTGTCTAAAGGAGAAAGCCTGGGGTGCCTGGGAGGCTCAGTCGGTGAGGCATCTGCTTTCCGCAGGATCCCAGGGTCCTGGGATCCAGCCCTGCATCGCGCTCCCTGCTCAGAGGGGAGTCTGCATCTCTCTCTCCCTCTGTGATCTCCGTCTCTCTCTCTCTCTAATAAATAAATAAAATCCTTTAAAAAAGTAAAGGAGAAAGCCTCAGAGTGCTTGCTTACCATTCCCTCTACTTCCTCATTGACTCCATCCACAGGCGCACATTCACTGGCATGGCCGTAGCAGAAGCAATTTCCTCGAACCACCATGTCATACACTGCATAGTAATACTTCTCTCTGATTTCCATTCTGGAATCCAAAAGGTTATCGCCCAAAGTGTGTAGCTTCACAAACTTGATTCTCAAGTTGGTGATTTTTAAGAGATCTACGAAGGTCACCAAGAAGACGGAAAGTCTGATCAAACAAGCAAGACCTCTTTTGCAATGATACGACATCTCTTTATAGAAAGGCACGACAAATAAAATGGCTTAAGTAAAGGCTACCCCCTTGTATGGTCTCGAGGGCTGTACCAGTAAAGCTTGACACAATGGGACAGTCTCTGGAAGAAAGAAGGGTTGCTCCCTCCTTACCAGTTTAGAAAGAACATCAGACCGTTTCAGAAAAAAGCACGAAAGCGGGGAAATTTAAGAACACAGTTGCACAGCTGCCAGAAACCTCTAGCACCCAGTAATCTGAACGATTGCAATGCCATTCGGTGTCATGGCAACGAGCGTCAGTCTCAGAACCAGAGGAGTCCATGCAGGTAGGAAAGGGTTTATCAACACGCTCCAATTCTCCTAGTTAGGACGGAACATTTTTGTGTTCATTTTGGGAGGAAATAAAACACTATCTGAAATTTCCCACCACACAGATGAAATCCAAGTTGCTAATATAGATTTAACACTGTGGAATAACTGCTCTCCAGGGACAGAAGATCTCTATCACATTCTGGCCCAACATCACAGTCTCCCACTTTTTTTGTCCCAGTTTGTCATCCATAGTGTGACATAAGGATAAAGGAGCTCAGTATTAGGACATCGGGGCAAGTTGTTTTTTCCGAAATATTAAGTTACTCGTGGATCAATTTCTCCTATCTTTTCTTCTCTCTCCTGGGTCTGTAGATCTATGCTTATTACAGATGTTGGGCTATCAATTATATTCTAGACTAACTTGATAAACCAAAAGCCATTCATCCTTCTCCACCAGTGTTTCCATCAATGGCTAAGTTGCTTTTGCTGAAGTGGACCCCGAAAGACTCATCAGTCTATCAGTCCTCTCATGTCCTGTGTAGCCTGAAATTGTTCCTAAGCTTTACTCTCATTGGTGCTGATGCATTCTCATTTGCCCTACAGGACAGCAGGGCGTTGGCACAGAGCATCAGAGACTCTCAAAGCCCGAATACAATTTTAACGACTTATAATATATGCATAGCTTACAATGAAGACTATAGAAATAGCTGTGGGTTGAAAGGGACAGTCCATGAGTCCCTGTATTGAACTTAGGCTCTTTGTAAAATCAAAAACGAAAAACAGAGAAAGCGTGGTACGACTTAGCTGGATGGAATTTGTGAATGTCAACATTTCCTCCTGCACACAGAATGAGCACAAGTGTCTATTGACAAGAGGCCGGACGACAAAGCTGAAGAGCCACTGGAGTGTTTAGGAGCCCCCGAACTGATCTTTGTGGGAGCCCGCAGAAGAGCACATATGCTCCTTCCCTGCTCTCCCAGCACAGTTAACAACAACCAAGCCTTGTACACGGACCGCTGGTGTGAGGCAAGACTCGCTTTTGAAGTGAGGCCCCGAGGTCTCAACAATAGGGTCAACTAAAGAGACTTTCCTTGTTCCCTGGAGTACAAAGGTGATCGAAAGCATCATCAGTTAAAACGGTGCCTCTTGAATACGGACAAGATTGTCTGAGGCCACTTAACAACAAAAGACAACAGACTTATGATGGCGACACGTTCCCCAAATCTGGCAAGTGTCACCCAAGAAGGAGCGGACCGTGAGTCCGTGTAGGACACCACGAGGTGTCCGTCATGAAGCCCATGTGGACATTTGTCACAACGGGGTTTTGAGAGCAGGGGGGTGGGTCTCGCAGAGCTCACTCAGAAATGGCACAGGGCTGGATGTGCCGTATTTGTTTTGTATTAGAATAAATGAGCAAATTACAGACCAGAGACAGTCTGAGCCACATGTAAAATTAATTTAAGTGGGGAAACAGCCCTTTTCTGGCAATATTTCCTGGACGTTTTCCATTCTAGTCTTCCATGCTTTGTGCTGGGAGGTCCTATGGTGCCTTAGCTTCAAATAGGGCGAGCCGCAGCTGGGAACGATCAGCGAAGAATCAGCTCTTCCTCTCCTTGGCTGCCGACGCCTTAGTAGCCGGAGAGGGAGTCTCATCCCCTCACTCTGAGGTACAGGGACCAGGTCCACGCAGGACCCAGGCCACGGCTCGTGGCAACATCAAAAACACCAGCTGCTTCAATTCACTGACCACTTTCTGTGGGTCAGGCACGTCGGAAGGTCGTTCCTAGAACTCATTTTCCCTCCTTAATGATGTTCAAGTCAATAATACTATCTCTACGTACAGATGAAAAAACAGATTCTAAAAAAAAAAACAGGTTTAAGCAGATTACTTGCCCAAGGTCAAAGAACTGTGATCTGCTGGAACTAGAATTTAAACCCAGGTCTGTCAGATGCCAAACCCCCTTCTTTTAGTTAGTGCATATTTTGCCTTCCAAGATGATCAAAATGTAATTCTGTAAGGATTGAAGCATGGTTGTTACATGCTGGAAAAATTCCAAATTTAGATTTAGAATCGTAACATACAGGTTCAGGATATGACTGTCCCCTTATGCACATTATTCCAACTCTCTAAGCCTCAGTTTACTCATCTGTTAAATGGAAATACAACCCTCACCTGACTGAGCATATTGAGCATGGCTGACATTTCGGATTTCCCCCCAGTACTCTTTCTTCTTTCCTTCCTTTGACAAGAAGAGCCCCAGGCAAGAGTGTGAGAGGGCACATGGCCACCTTGCTAGAGGTTTCCCAGTGTGTCTTGAGTTTGGCCATGTGACTAAGTTTGGCCAATGGGATGTGAACAGCTCCCATTGTCATCTGCCCTTCGCTTCCTCCCATCCCATAGGTTGGGTCCAGCTCCAACCACACAGATAAAGACTAGGAGACAGAAGGAACCTGGGTGCTCTAATGGCTAGGGTTGCCAGATGTAGCAGTAAAAATACAAGTTGCTCAGTTAAATCTGAATTTCAGATAAGCAACATTTTTGTCAATAAAGTCTGTCTTAAAAATTACATGAGACATAGTCACACCAACCATAAATATTGCATGGGATGTCTTTGTATGAGTCACAAATATTCCATGGGATATAGTTATTCTAAAAAAACAACTTGCTATTTATCTCCAATTCAGATTTAACTGGGTGTCAGCCTTTATTTTTTCTGGTAATCCTACTTGTAGCAACTGAGCTACCTTTCTTCTCTGGAAAGCCCTCTGGATGATTTCATAAGAGAGAAATAAATTTCTATTTTATTCAAGCCACTTGAATATTGTATTTTTTGGGACACTTTGTTACAACAGCTTAATCTATACCCTAATTTATATATACAAGTTACACATTACATAACATACATAATATATAACTTATGTAAAGTTATAATATATATGTTATATATAATAAATATATAACTTATATATGTTATCTATTATATAACATATATTTATATATATTATATACATATACATTATATTGAGCAATAAAATAAGGTATTACAATCAGCATAATTGTTTCAGTACTTACGACATAAATGTTTTACTCTAATCAAAATGTGCTCCCCATCAGGGAGGACTCTGATTCCTGCCAGTTTCCAGGACCTCTGACTGGGTATTGTGGAGATAAAAGGAAATAAAGAGGGTGGATTTAGCACTGAATGCTTAGATTCGGGGTGGCAGTGTTCTGGGTAAGAGTTCTTCCATGATTGCTGTTTTCCATCAAAGCTTTTATTTGAAAACAAGCTTACTCTGTATCCTTGGACTATAAGGATCTTCTATTCTGAAAGCAGGATCTAAAGCACGAAATATCACCTAAAAATAGATACAAGAGTAATGGGTATTTTTGCCATGATCAAAAAGGATTTGTAAGTAGAATGTAAAACAAGAAAAGCAAACAAACCTCTCCTTCCGTTGAGGGTTCAATGTCGGAATAGCGAGAGTCACAGATTATATCATCCACTTTCTTCATGGGGCCGGTGGAAATGCCTGGAAATGAGCTCTCGCAGTCGTAGGCAAAGTATCTGTACACGCCCCAGGTTTTCCCGAAGTCAGACGATCGTTCTATCAGCATAGCGGCCGGACGGAATGTCTAAAGGTGGGGAAGAGAAGGCTCGTTTGATGTTTTTTATGGGTGATCTGTATTTTTTCTTTTTTTTTAAATCTCAGATGAACATATCACTTAGCTGCACGCCACAAACCCGGCGTGTGGCTGGTATTTCGGACTGTGGCTGGATTTCCAATACTTCAGGCTAGTGCACGCAGCCTCCTCTCGCCGGCAAGAGTCGAGCCTCAAAATGCTGCACCTTCTCCCACCCTAACAGAGATCAGTAAGCTGCTTCTCTTTAGAAGCCGGTCATAAGCGGGACTTAAGAGCAAACGTTCTTTGGTAGAGTCAGTCAGCACCCACCATAGGACTGGTTAGGTTGCCTCCTTGTTGGTCACTCGGTCGTGTAATCATTCAACAGCTGGGTGCTGACCACTGCTCGGTACAGACCATGGTCTGCAGGCTGCAGATGGCCCCAGGAAGCACATTCATTAAATCATTTAGGAGACAAAACACCACAGCAAAGTCTCCTACAGTGTGCTCTGGGAAAACGAGAGGAAGCAATGACGAACTCGAGAAGCTGCAGAATCCTACAATTCCACTCCTAGCAACTCCACTCCCCGAAGAACCAAAAACATCTGTCTGAGGGACTCAGACAGGTACTCAGACGAGAATGTTCACAGTGGCATAGTTCACAATGGCCAAAAGGCAGAAACCACCCAAGTACCCATCAAAGATAAATGGATAAACCAAACACAGCACAGGCATGCAAGAGAATGTTATTCAGCCATAAAAAAGAAATTCGGATACTTCCTGTGTCATGGATAAGCCCAGAAAACATTCTACTCAGTGAAAGAAGCCAGGCACAAAAGGGCTGATACTGTAGGATTCCACTGATAGGAAAGGTCTTGAATAGGCAAGTACGCAGAGATGGGAAGTAAATTAGAGGTTTCCTGGGGCTGGGGGGAGGGGGCAATGGGGAGTTATTGCTTCATGGGTAGAGTTTGTATTTGGGGTGATGAAAAAGTTCTGGAAATAGAGAGTGGTAATGGTGGCACAACATTGGAAAGATACCTAATGCTACTGAATTGTATACTTGAAAAGGGTTAAAATGGCAAATGTTGTGTTATGGATATTTTAACACGCACACACATGAAAAAAAAAGCTCTCTGAATGCTTCAGAGAGATGGTGGCCTCGAACTGGATCCTGGAAAGGTAGGTATCTTCCAAGCAGTGGGCTGAGGGGGCTGCAGACGGCAGAAGAGCTTGACTAGGGCAGGGGAGGAACGAACTTGTTGGCCATGTGCAGGGGTTTCCTTTACTTTTATGCCACAAAAGGGGAGCACTGAAAGACTTGAGTGGACAGAATGAAATGATGGGATTATACTTTAGAAAAATCATCCCAGGGCATAATTATCGGACACAACAAAAAACAAGAAACAGAAGAAACCAAGAGATAAGGAAACCAACTGAGAGAAAAAAAGATGAAGGTCTTAGCTCAAGCATTACGGTATGGTCAGAGAGAAAGAATGCTATTGCTCTGAAAACTTCGTGAAGTTAGTAAAATATATTGAATTGCACTTGGTGATCCGTTAGGTTTCAGTGGAAAGGGAGCGGAGGGAAGGAAAGAAACAGGGGCACCTGAGCGTGGAAAGTGGGGGGCGACTGTGCTGCTAATAGCAAAGCCACAGAAGAGAAGGCAGGCTTTTGGTTTTGGACTAGTTACACGTGAGGCATCCACAAGGGGATGCCCAGTAGACAACTGGAAACAGTGGTCTGGCACCCAGCTGCGCCAACAGACCTTGAACTGTGGATTTGGGAATCACTCTTGGCATACGATATTTGAAACCCCCAAAGGTATGACTTCCCCCAAAAAGCAAAGGGCAAGATAAAAGAGCCAAAGTCACTGTTCCAGAAAATGCATCAGCACAGGGCTAGCCAAAGAAGGAAGGAGTGGTGCCAGGCACTTGAATTACATCATTGCTTAACCTCTTGTTATGGGCCGAATGGTGTCCTCCCCAAACTCTTATGTTGAAGACCTAACCTCTCGTCCCTCAGAATGTGACTGTATTTGGGTAATTAAAGTAGAATGAGGTCTTACAGTGGGCCCTAATCCCACGCGACCGGCATTCTTTAGAAGCAGTAGCAATTAGGATACGGACATGTCCGAGGGAAGACCAAGGGAAGAGAGAAGAAAGACCACCATCTCCAAGCCAAGGAAAGAAAGAAGCCACAAGAGAAGCCAACTCTGTCTACACCTCGATCTTGCTCCTCAAGCCTCCAGAGCTGTGAGACAAGACAGTTCCATGGTTTAAGCCCCCTTATGGCGGTCCCAGGAAACTCACACCCTCGAGACACACTTCTTACACGTGGGAAATGGAGGCTCAGGCACGTTCACTGACTTGCTAGCTAAAGGCAGAGCTTAGATTCAAATCCGGGCTGAATAAGGCCCAAACCCATCTTTCTGCCTCACTGGCTGATGGTGTCATAGCAGACCGACAAGTGGATATCACAGAGGATGGAATACATAGGCCAGACTCCTGGAAACTGAGGCAGGATGGAGCTTTGGGAGGTGTGGTGGGCAGGGTGCCCTGGAAAGAAGAGATGAAGCAGAATGAGCTCTGCCGGGGGCCCAGGCCTCCGTGCCCAAGGAGGGGGTAGGGACACCTGGGAAGGGGAAGGCACATTCCATTGCGGGGAGAACAAGAGGACAGTTGAGCCAGCCCAGCAAATAGAAGCTGAAAAGACCCTCCCTTCTAAATTAAAACCAATGCTTGGGAAAAATCTGGGTGACCACTAATGGGGAGACTAGTCCATTCCCAGACCTCCTTCTGCCTTCCTTAATAATCATGATGGTCTTTTGCATGGATCAAAGGAGACAAGGGTAAGAAAATGGAAGGTCACATTTTGACAGATTCTTTGACTTATTCACTTACTAATTGCTTGGGTTTTTACTTTTTTACCTGTGCAGGAATACAAGAAAATGGCACTTTATTAAATTCAAGAGTATGTGACAAAGGATTTTAAAGTAAGGGGGAAAAAAAACCCAATAACTATCTCAGCCAGGACAAACTCGCCATGAGACCTGCCTCCTGGGTGGTGACACCTGGGACAGACCAGCCTGATGTCTCCGGGTCATGAGGGAGCAGAGAGGAAATGCCATACAGCCAGTGCTGGCTGTGATTCTTTCTCCCTCCTTTCTGGGAGCTTCTGAGTCCCAAAGGGCCATTGACAGAGCTATCCAATTTCCTGTGGAGTCAGGAGGCCGCTGAAACCCAGGACAACCCTGGCATGTTCAGAATGGAGGCCCCTCCACATTCTTCGCTTACTCATTAACCTGCTCAGGGCTCACACCGCGGCATGGCTACCTCTGAGTTTCTACTCCATAAAAGAGCTACGATTTTGGAAACATCTGGCTATCGACCAAAGCCCACCATGGACACATTACACGAGTTTCCCCGGCCCACAAAAACCCAATCCACTTGGCGAGCAGCTATCTCCACGGCAAACGCGTGTTCACCACCACCCGTGCCCATCCTCGCTCCTATCGCCCTATTGCCAAGCTCCTGCTTACTCAGCTTGGATATCCGAGACATCTTTCCTTCATCCTTCTCCTTGCCCTCCCTTCTATTGTCCTGATTCTCATTCTTCTCCGATTCATGGCTGAACCTTTGATTCCAAAAGGGTCCAGCTGAGGACTCCCATAGTAGTGGGTGATGATTCTCAAAGGTAGTAGCAGCAGAGGGTAACAGTATGGCAACGAGGGGATGTGTGTGATTTGAAAAAGCATTTCCGGTAATACTTCGAGGACTCTCACCCTCCTACGGGAGAGTCAGGCCCATTTCTGCATGAACACCAGCAGTCTCCTAGGCGAGCCCCCCCATCAACACAGACCTCAGCAAGGGCCTCCCCACGAGCCCTCGGTTCGCACTGTCCCAGGCCCTCCTTTGTCTCCTCTCTGGCTACCCTCCTGAAATAGTCTCATCTCCCTGTCAACGGGTCCCCATTTCCTCTCCGCTACACACCCCTCGGCCAGGAGCCCTGCTCCTTCTGACTGTCATCTTCCTTCCCTCGCCCCCTCATGGCCCCAAGCTCAAGGCAAATCTACGCCCAACAGACCCCGCCTGACCGGTCCACCGCCAGCCCTCTGCTCTCAGACAGCGTCCTCTGCCAAGAACAGCTTTCCTTCCACCTCCTCCCACCGAGATCCTGCTCACCCTTCCGGGCCCGGGTCAGATGCAGTCCCAGACCTCTCTTCGTGAAGCTCTCTCCTTTAGCCCAGGCTACGATAAATCTCGCCCTCCTCCGTGCTCAGAACATACACGGTCTGAACTTCTGCGGGAGCACTTAGCACCCTCCGTGACATAACTTATTTGCAAGTCTGTGCTCCCCCCCACCCCTAGTAGATGGGAACGTCCCACAGAAAAGCAACCGTGAGATCTTTAAAACCTCCCGCAGGGCCTCGGGCAGTTTCTTACAAACAGAAGATGGCTGAATTCCTTGATCCACTTATTCAAGCATCAGCGTATATAAAAATGATCGCATTTCCGTTAGCGGCCAGGTAGCGAGATTATGCCTATTCCCGGAGCGGAGGGCTAGGTCACACAACCCTCCAGTGCAGGCGTTCTCATTCTTCCTATTCTTCCTTCCAAAGAAGACGCCGAGGCTCTGGCCGCACATGCCAGGAAGGGGAAGGGTGGGGAGCTACACTGAAGCCTGTCCGACCCCATACGTGCTGCTTGTCGCACGGGAGCTGGAACCCGCAGGACCTCTCTCTCACCAACCACAGCCTGACCGCTTGTACCCGTTCTTCTCATCTCTGTTCGGTCATCACCTGTTTGACCTCCCGCACTGCTGCGCACGGTTTCATCTTCGGCCCACGGCACTCGGTTGAATGGGTATTTAATGACAGAATATGTACCCCAAGGACCTCTGGGTGTATGCGAACTCAGAACGACCCACGTAGGCATACGGATGCCCTTTCCAAAGTAAAAGATAGGGCCATCGATGTGAATCATGATAACTCTGTATATTTTTAAGCGTCACATAACATGAAGGCAACGTCCTCGTGCATGGCCGAGTTTTACTTCTAATGGCCAGGCTGGGCTTGGCTGTGGTTAATGAAGGGAGGAGGCATGGTGTTGAGTTGCTTGGTGAAAGCCCCCGCCTCCCCCAGTATCAGGTGGCACAGTGGAAACCTTCCTCTCCAGCAGCAACAGAACCTCTGGGGACCCGGGGGAGGGAGGTTGGCAGGGGATGAGGGGCTCAGGCCTGGGAACCAGCAGTCCACCATCCCTCCTAGTCGTGTTCTGACTTCCATGCCCTTCCATGCTCCTTGGCCTCCCAGGCTTTGGTTCAGGGCACAGTGAGACTTCCACGGCTACCCGCACATACGGTCAATCTCTCCCCAGCACCTTTCTTCCTAACCTGAGAGGGTGCAGCTCAGGCCCCCAACTCCAACCAAAAACTACCCAAAGTGGTTTTAATCTGAGAAGCAGGAGGTAAATTATGGGTTTTATGTGCATCAACGTGTACTTTAAGCCATGAGAAGTCTGTCATTTCCAGGCAGCTGCTTATGAAGAAACAAAGGGACTTTGTCCAGAGAAATTCCCTAGCCCCGGAGTCATTTTACATCTCTTAAAAGAAAAAGGATGAGAAAATCCACATTTAAGAAGGCATACGCATTTCTTAAGGCACTCCAGACCTATTCCCACAAATTTTGCAAGCCCTTGAAAACTAAAGATAAAACACTTCCTTTTCAGTTACCAAGCTCAGCATTAAAACATCAACACAAGGGATCAGGGATTTACTCTCCAGATGTTTTATTGTGGTTTGGGAGAGAGTCAAAGCTGCCTCTCTCCGTGGGGAAATAAAAAGAGATCTAATTAAAAGTTTACAGTTGAATTACCTTAGAAGAGAGGCTCGCTCTCTCCTGCTTGCCATGAAGATAGAGTATTTGTTGAACATAGTTATTTGTGCCCAGCTTAAAAAGCTGCTCGATGATCCCAATTTATGGCAACAATATTTAAGTTCCCATTTAGGCCGACTCACAACAGACAGCCATACCGAAAAGGGAATTACACAGCGCTCTCAATGTGTCATTTGTGAGAAAGTGACGAATCCCTTACCTTGAAAGTCATTATGAGATGAGTAAAGTGGAATTCTGCTTCCAAATCCAGTTGGATCGTTACATTTTCCACGCCTATGAGATTTTTTTTGGAAATAAAAAAAGGAGATAGTAAGGTAGACAGGGACATCTGTAAACAGTTGGGATTGTTGTCTTAAATTCCCTTTATGCCCC
This sequence comes from Potos flavus, assembly GCA_028534135.1. Taxonomy (NCBI): domain Eukaryota; kingdom Metazoa; phylum Chordata; class Mammalia; order Carnivora; family Procyonidae; genus Potos; species Potos flavus. The sequence continues at coordinate 12,825,120 of CM052887.1, read as the reverse complement.
TCAGAGAAATCCTCCTTGCATTCTGTCTGAAAGTGAAGCTGAAGATACAAAATCTGCCTTGGGGTAGCAGGTAAAGCACAAATCAGAAGGATTTCCCAGTTTTCCACAAATGGTTCCAGAGTTCGACATATTGAATCTGCTCAGTGTAACAAGACATCCGGCAGAATGCTCTAGTTGCTGTCAAGAAAGGCAGCTTTTGCTTAGGAGAAAGTAAAACATCTCCCCAGTCCTCTAAACCAAGAGGCTCTCCAAGGGGAAGGAGGGGGTCACTTCCTGTGCACAGTAGGGGTTCAGCTTGCAGCCTAAAGCAGGGGACCTCCTCCAGGCAAAACACAAATATTCCTTTTTTTAATGCAGCAGCAAAGAAAATAAATAAGAGTCTACCACGCATATTAGTTATGCTCCCATTTAGAAAGACCTATCCCCCATGGGGAAAGCCTTTGGATGCATCGCCACAACCGAAAAACAATGCCAGAGACAAAAGAATTGGTCAAATAAATACACCGGCCCAGAATAAATACTAACATCTTTCCTTTCGGGGGGAAGCCTGAACAAACAAACGAGCCTTTGCACCATGCCCCGAGGGTCGGTCAGTCCCACGTTAACACACTAAAAAGGCCACTGGAATTCCAGAGATGGAAAGGACCTCCCTCCTCCACGCCAATACCTCCCGCCCTTCGGCCTGCCTCTTTGCTAAAGGAGACCTTTCACTGTTTGCTGGGCTGGAGAGAGCTTCAGGGGGGTCCACCTTCTAGAGCAAAAGAAGTCTTAAAGGCAGGAAGACAGGAATGTGTCAGAATGAATCATGTCACAGGCTGGTGTATTTTCAGGAAATCAGTAGGACTTTTGAAATAAACTCTCCCACTGGAAAACCGCCAAGCCGATTGTGGGGGTGGGGGGGGTGGTCACTGAAACGGATATGAGTTAGTTGGAATGTTAAAGAAAAACATTATAATCACACTAACCAACCTTATCTAACTTATTAAAAACAGCCATATTATAAACCGACTCTGGACACTTCGGAGTGAAAGGTGAGCTCAGCCACCGTGTGTCTCTTCTCTCCCAGGCTTTTAAAAACCTGCAGTGTTTGTTCAAAATGAAGAGAGAACAAAATAATGTAAAGTACAAACAAGACCGGACCCTTTCTGTAACATAAGAACACACTGCAATGGGCGCCCTAAAAGCACATTCCATTTTAGATATAGAACCTGATCACGCATTGCAGTTCTTTTAACAAGGGAAGAAAAATCCACAGAGAAAAGAAACAAGATGATTCTTTCACGGCGTATTTGATTTCTGTCAGACCTAGGGACAGATTCCCTGGGAAGGGTGAGTGAAAAGTAGCTGCGCCCTCCAAGTCCGTTGCGATGCCTGAACACTGGTAATTTAAGGCCGCCACCTAAAGCTTGACTTGGATGAAACCTACAGAAAATGGATAAAATCACATCCAGAAAGAACATCGTTAATGATGAGGACACCAAGGAGAGGGCAAGGGCAGTAACCATCAGTCTGACTTTCTGAAGACCGGGCTTCAGCCTAACCTCATTGAGTCTCTTGGGACAGAGAACGCAAGCCCCTCTCCTTGCAAAGCCGTCTTTCTGGCCTTTGGCCACTCTTGCCCCATGAATTCAAAGTTGCAGAAATTGATGAACTCCTGAGGTAACCAAGAAAAAGCCTCCCCCGGAACTACACACAGCACATGATGAACAATTTTACTGTTTATGAACTTGATACGAAAGTTGAGGTATCCTTCTAACCATCTTTTCATGTCACTGGAAGAATGTGGGCAGTCGGGACACACTCATGTTTGGAAGCAGCTCTATGCTCTTTCCGAAGTCCTCTGTGATTTGAGTACAGACTTATAGAAACTTCTCTACCACACTCAACTATCAACCAAGATAACCTCCTATAAGAACTGATAAGGCTGTAATGGACACACGCTTTATGAGGATGAGTCTGTCTCAATCTGGTAACCAATGCAGTCCCAAGGCTGACCAATGAATAATCAATCAACCCTCCCCAGAAACCAACAGTCTTCTGGAAAGCAAGTATAATTTCATAGTCAATGACAAGGAAGTCTAGTAAGGGAGTTCCTCTTTACAGAATGTTAAATGACAGCAAGCTTCCAAAAGCTTCCCAGGGATAGGGCATATGTAAGAGAGAGATCTAGTCCAATCCATGCTCTGTATGGCCAAAACTAGGTTTACTTCTTTGAGATCCAGAATTCTCATAATTTTTTGGAAGATCTAATGGTACATTGTTAATGAAGAAACACAATAACTCTACCTTATTTCCCGAAGTTCAGCATTCAAATTTGAAACAGATGCAAAACTAATTGGGGCTTAGTTTCCCGGTGAAGTAACATCAAATTTGATGAATTTACTAAACCCAAACCCCAAAGCAAAGAAAGCAAAAAGGAGCTGGGTTCACATACTCACCAGAGAAACTGAGTGGAGGTCACATCGAGGTTGACAGAGTCTTTGAAAAATTAACATCTAGTGCTGATTCATAGTACTATTATTGAATTTTCTCTGGAGGGAAGGACGGTGATGGTAGGGGGCTGGTTTTGCCCTTTCCTTTGGTGTTGATCAAAGTGAAAGATGCCATATTTTGTGGAAGATTCAGGGCTGTGCCAACACCCCCAACAGATACAGCCCGCCCCCACAAAGACTCCCCTCAAGATGAGGACTACGAAATACCCCTTTGGTCTAGCATCAAAGACTTCTTTCTTATAGAATCTGCATACTTCAGGAAGGAAGATCAGATTTTACCAAGAAAAGTTAGTGCTAGGCAGTAAATCTGCCAAAGGCCATAATTACAGGGCAGAGAAACCAATCAAGATTACAAATACCCAGGAGCCTGTAAACTCCTTCCAGGTGACCAATCACACACCAAACACATACCATTTTCGGATTGCCACCAAATCTTAAGGCGGTTTGGAGCAAATGTAGTGACCACATTTTCAATGAGATGACTGTCAGGATTGAGGGTCTCGTGATAAGGATCTTGTGAATTGCAGATGAAGCATTTTTTGTCCTCCTGAAAGAAAGTTAGTTTCATGAGTCCAGGAAGCAATCACACACACAAACACACACATACGCATGCACGCACACCAAAAATTAAGCCCACGATACAGAAATCAAACCTACTTGCTTCAAGAAAAATGAATGTGCCAAAATTACTTATGTGACACGTAATATGCCTTCTGCTTCTTAACTTATGGGGCATGAATTACTCCTGAAAATTTCCTCTGCTCTTGTAAATTCAAGGTCAAAAGTAAAAGGCAGCATTGTTTCCACAAGTTATTAATTTAATCAAAATGAAATTTCTAGGCATAAGCCTTCATCTCAATGAGTAGCTAGAGAAGCTTACTCTTCCAGTAAAATGCAGAAGAGGTATTAGAGAATTTTTGCTGACATAAAGCAAACTGAAAAATGAAAGAAAAAAAAAAAAGAACAATTCATTTGGCCTGATTTTCTAAAACTTACCTAAGGCAGAGGCCAAGTATTAGGCAGATGTATTTAAGAAGCTTTGGGAAATACAGTACCCATTTTCTCAGCTTCTGCTCTGCCCAAGAATTAGTGGTGACAGCTTAATTAATGGTGGCAGCTTGCAGACTAACCTAGAAACCTCTCAGAATATTTGGGAAGTGGGGACCAGGCTGTAGTACTTTGTTGAGAGCACTATACACTGAGACCAACTCAAAGAATGCCAACACAGACCTTCATGAAGCCAAGAATGGCATTTGTAGAAAACCACTCGCATCGAACAGCATTGAAGCAGGGGTAATATCCTGATAAGGACAGTATCAACGGACTGTACTTTTATGTTTGTATTTATTTAGCTATTAGTTATCCCCTTCCTCCCAAAAGGATTTAGGGACAAGCAAAATGTCCAAAAAAAAAAAAAGAGAAAGAGAGAGAATAGAAGTCAGGAATGCAATGCGACCCTGGACAAAATGCTTAAGATTCCTGCCTCAATTTTCAGACCCATTAAATGTTTGAGAGAAGTGCACACCCAGGCCCTTTCTTTAGAATCTGATATCTGTAAAGAGCACTCCACACTTTCATAGCTGATCATGTAAACCAGAGTATGCCTCGACTTGGCTTTGAAGACAAACAATTCAATTCTCATTCTGGTCAAAGCCGGTTTCAGAATCTGGTGATTCATTTACAGGATGTCCTCGCCTCCGAGGTAAATGTTAACACAATATTTTAGGTAAAATTTACATGCTAATATTAGAAAAGGTAACGTCGACTGCCTTCATTAACCTGTAGTCAAGGAAACTAATACTGGAGAACAATTACCAGAACTCAAAAAAAAAAAGTTTAATTATAGCCACCCTTCTAATCAGGAGGAAGCAGTCTAGACATCTGTATAAACCTGGAAGCAAATGAGCAGAATCCACTTTACCGCATTCCTTTGGTTTAATTTCTTGGGTCTCCAGAATGGGCCCTCCCTCAGCTTCATAAAACTGACTCCATCTTAAGGTCTCCGTGGTGCAAACCGCACAACACGGACCTTCGCCAAAGGGCAGGTATCCAGGCAGGTGGAAGGACCAAAACTGGAGCAGTTGGCTCTGGCACACACAAGCATTTAAGACTAGTTGCCTTTTGCTTGCTTTAGAGGTCAGAAATATCAGTCTACTTAAAAAAGAAAAAAAAAATCAAGCAAAAGGCTTCCGATTCTAGGTAGTTGGTTTTGGGTCTTTTAAAAAAAATTAGTTTTGGGATGTGTGGGTGGCTCAGGTCAATGATCTTGGGGGTCTTGGGCCCCGCACGGGGCTCCTTGCTCAGTGGGAAGCCTGCTTCTCCCTCTGCCTGCTCTGCCTACCACTCCCCCTGCTTGTCCTCTCTCTCTGACAAATAAATACAATCTTTTAAAAATAATCAAATAAAAATTAGTTTTGACATCGTAAAAATGTGACCTTTCTAAGATCCTGGCCATGTTAGAAGCGGCACCCTGAAATTTCATTTGGGTCCTTCTCTATCAGGGTACCATGGCAACCAGGGCATTCTGAAAAAGTATCTAATGGAGGTAGACCGGGAACAGCACCACAGGAGAGAAAATCAGGTTCAGTGATTGGGGTGACCTTGCAAGTCAGCGCTGTCATACCCTTTACCCAAGAGAAACGGGAAAAACCCAAGATCACTATTCAGTATAAGAAAAAGAGGATAAACTACCTTTCACACACATTTCCAAGGAGGACAGATTTAAAATAACGACAAAACCTAAAACACTCGGGACTTTTTGAAGGCTCTGGGTCAGGATCCAGAGCAGGGACCAGGTCGTCTGCAGCCCTGCCTTTCCATACTTACTGCGCCCGCGGTGGAGGCGGCAGGAAATGTTTGGCGGATACAACTGTGCAAACGGAGATGGAGCAAAAAAGGGTGAGCAACCCGTCTAATCCCGGGACTCCCCGACTGGCCGCGCTTCCTCTCAGGATAGCAGGCAGGATGTGGAGTCCCCAGGGCCTGGCCCCTGGGTCTGGACCGGAGGAGGCGCGCTCAGAGCCTGGAGCTGGGATCCCCGCCCTCACCTGGAGGTGGCTGACAATACAGTAGGGCTCAGGCTTGTACAGCCCGCACGTCGAGGTCACCGAGAGCTTCTGTGCTCGGCCGATGAGAAGGTCACCCGTGGCGGGGTAGCAGCTGCCCTCCGCGCAGCCATAGCTGAATTCAGGTTCTTGAGCGCGCACTAGGGTTCCGCACAGGGCTGTGGAAAAGGGCAAGCGACCGGGGAGGTGGGGAGGAGGGCATAGCAGGGAGCGAGCCCAAGCAAAAGGAACCAGAAGGGGCAGGAACACAGTAGGTTCAGAAGAAAGCAGAATGCACAGAAAAGAGGCACGATGGAAAGATGAGCGAGGGAGAGGCCAGGACTCGGAGAGGGTTCGGAAAGAGACACGGTATCACGTTGGTCCGGCAAGCCAGAATATCATTCCCGGGAGACCCAGAGACACTCAAGCCCACCCAGTTCTGCCTTGGGGAAGCAGCTCCAGCCACAAAAGGTAGATGTGCAGACCAGCCACTTCGGTGTGCCTGTGCCTGGACCTGAGCGCAGCGAGGCGAGAGGCCAAACACCCTTGCGCGCTGGTAGGGGGGTGAGTGTATGAACCTCCGTGCACGCGGCAGCCTGTGCATCCTCACTGTGAAACCGTATGTGCGCGCGCGTGGAAATATGTAAGTGTGGGGTTGCGAGTGTGTGTGCGTGCACTCTCGGAGGTCCCCGGCCCTTCTTTGGGGGCGAGGCAGGACTCGCAGGGGGCGCCGCTTTCCCAAGCAAGGGGCGAGTGGACAAGTCCCTGCGGCTTTGGAGTGCCTTCAACGCTTCGTCATTCCAGGGAAGCACCCGGTCCAGCTGTTTCTGGCGCCATCCGGGGGCAAACAGCGATGGTTAATTGAAGCCACATGGCTCCAATCTGCTCCCAGGACTAAGCCTGAGCTTCGCTCGAACACTTCGCTGGGAAATGGGCTCCAGGGGAGCCCTCCGCAGCGAGCTCCCAGCGCATCCCAGGAAGCCTGCCCCCCACCCCCCGCAGTGGAGAAACCCACAGTGAAGCAGCCGAAGGTGCAAAACCTGGAGCAGGGGCTGCGGATCCCCAGTTCTGGGCACAGAGCCCCCGGGTTGCGGGTCCGCGGCGATCCTCGCGCGCAGTCCTCAGCCGCCACCGAGGGCGCTGGCGTTTAATCCCAGGGCACGATTCCCACCCCAGTCCCTCTCCGGATCCTCCAGGCTCCCTTGAAGCAGGGTCAAACGCCTTCGGGGTCTTCTTCCCCACCCAAGCTCACGCCTCCCCCGCCCCCGCCGCGTCCGCGGAATTACCTAAGAAACTGAAGGCGAACACCTGGAGCAGCCCCATGGCCAGTCCCTGCAGCCGAGGGGACAGCCCCAGCGGAGGAGTGGAGAACGCACCGGTCGAGCCGCCTGCCCCTTTCCCCCGTCTTCCTTTCTGGAGAAGTAGAGGGGGAAAAAAAAAAAAGCAAATGTTCAGAGAGAAGAGAGGGGCCCTTCCATTTCCTGCCGCTCCCACGGAAGCGGGGAGTTGGAGGGTCGGGAGGGGAAAAAATCGCGCAGCCACTTTGTCCTCCTCACCGGGCAGTGCGAGCGCTCTCCCCGCCGCCGGCAGCCCGGAGCCCAAAGAAGGGAATTAGAAAGTTTAGCCTTGGGAGGAACCGGGGGAGGCGCCTCCGCTCATGCGCACACGGAGAGCAGGGGCTGAGGGGGCGGGCGGCCACCGCCGGGCGAGGAGGGGGTGAGGTCCGGGTCCCACCCTCCTGGGGCGCCTCTTTTGTTTTAAGGCCGCGCCTGCGGTCGCCGCGGGCTCCGGGCTGTCCCGGGTGCCGGCGCGGCTGCGGGGCCGCCCCCGAGTGCGCGGGGGAGGGGGGCGGGAGGCGTCTGGGCTGGTGGCGGAGGTAGGTGTGGGGATCCGGGCGCTAGGGGGGCCGGCGGGACCTACCGCGCGCTCGGGCGTTTACATTTGCAACGAGTGAGTCACGAAAGGGTACCCGGGGCCACAAACTCCCGCCCGAGGGAGAAGGCAGGTTAACCCTTTAGGAAGAGGGTCGACCTGTCAGGTTTGTGGCCTGGAAAGATGGGAATCCGGTATCCCTGAGCTTGGGCTGGACTCGGCATCTCCAAGGTCTCCACGCGAAGCTAGGAACCTGCTGCTCACTGGGCTCCCCGGGCGCGCACATTTATTTACTCGGAACCGGCCTTTAGCCCCTGCCACCCAGGTGGCCACGGCATTGAATTACCCACTTAATTGTTTTTAAAAATCTACTTCTTACCTACATCCAGACGATGGCTCTAATTCAGGTAATTTCTCGAATGACACCATTGTTGGTGAGGCTTTTTCCCATGTCACCGTGACAGGGTTGGCCCAACCACGAATGAGGCACACTTCATCTCCGCCAAGCGCCACCTCGGCTGTTCTAGGGAGGAGCTCCATGGTATACAGATGGTGAGGTGGGGGGAAGGGGAGGGCTACTAATGGCACTGTGTGGGACCTGTCTGGTTAGATGCGGGTGAACAGAAGCTCACCCACCTCCTGCGGGTTGAGGAGGGAAGAGAGGCGGGCGGCGTGACGCCACCCTTCCATGAACTAGCCCAATTCTGCTGCCTTAGCGCAACCGATGGAGTCAAAGCTGTGGTTTTCCGCAGAAGTGCCCTGCATGAGGGTAGTACGGTTAGTTGCAAGCCCAGCCAGAGATTTTGCTCGTTTTTAATTATCCCAGGGAGAAGGGTTTAAGTGGCTCGTTGGTCAGCTTTTAACTGAGCTGCAATGAAATAGGGCCCAGGGAAAGTTTAATCATTAGACCACAAAGTAAAGCTGCTTTATGGGTTGATAAACTTCCTTTCTGCTGAAGGAGGCAGGAGCCTCAGGTCTTGGTGATGCATTAATTATTCACTAAATCAGCACTTGGCATGTTGCAGCCTTCAGACCGTTCGCCTCCGAAAAATGCCCAGGATCCTTGGTGCTGGCTGGGCAGACCCGGCAACACAGGGAAAGCAAGTGCTGTTGTGAGGGTTTAATATTGCAATGGAGGGTCTTCAGAGCTTAATTAAAAAATATTCAGAGGCTAATGCTTTTCCCCTAGTTGAGCTCTTAATACCCTGGGCCAAAGTTGCTTATTAGTTTTCATCCATACGCATGGCAAGCATCATTCAGTTCTGCCTTTTATGAGACTGGCTTCTGCTTTGACAGCCTCTGAGCCCTCCCTGCTACTCAGCAGTGATATTTGTCCCTGGTCAGTGTCTTCTCATAGATTGCAAAGAGTTACCTTCAGCACTGTTCTAAAGCCGGTGCTAAGGACAAGGCTGTCACATGCAAATCTGCTCCATTTCCCCCACCTAAGAAAGAAACCAAAACCCTTCCCTATTCTCTACACTCTCAACTCCTTTCCTTCTTTTGACTTTCCTAACCCAGGTACTTGAAAAGATAGTCTGCTCTTACTTGTTTCCTCTTGGTTGCTCCTTCATTCCATTATAATGGGACCTCCATCTTCACCACTGATCTCAGTGATGACCATGGACCCTCTTACTGCCAAATGCCATGGCCGTTTTCCCCACTGGATCTCTTTGTGGCTTATCTCACACGATCACTCCCTTCTTGGAACTTTTTCCCTTTGCTTCCAGGACACAATTCCAAAATTTCCCATAGGACTCAAACTCCCCCTCTCCCATTTCTCTTTTCCCTCTCTTTCCCTTAAACGTAGATGCTCCCAAAGGTTCTGTCTCCAGCTTCTTTTCCCTCTGAACTCTCTCATCCACGCCCAACCTCTCCACCACCTTAGGCTTGGTATTCCCTACATCTGTAACTCTAGCTTGTACCTTGCATGGAATTTACATCCACTTTCTAACAGCCTATTGAATAGCTCTCCTTTATGGCCCATAAGTACATGTGTTGCAAAAGTGACCTCTCCCCGCCCATCCCTCTTAGAAAAAAATGTGTTCTTCTGTTTACCATATCTATTATTGGCATGGTGATCCACCTCTGAGCTCAGGACAAGCCTGGGGACAAGACTGGCTATGGGATTTGCAGAGCCCCCTGCACAAAGAAAATGAGCATGTGGGCCCTTTGTTCAAAAATTAGTGGTTTTAAGATGTTGACAGAGCATTAACCCAGCCCGGGACCCTTCTGAGACTCTACAGATCCCACATCCTTAAAACCCGTCCAGCTTGGGACTCGTGTTGGCCTTTTCCTATCACTAGCTCCTGTCCTTTCTATTTCACTAGCAGCTAGCCACCATGTTCCCATTGTCCCAATATCATCACCCTGCCTTAATTCAGTCTGTCCTCACATCCGGTCTGAACCCCTGCAGGAATATGCCTCCCCATCCCCCGCTGCCATGTCTATTCCAAACTCTCCCCTTCTCCTTGTTCAATCCTCCCTATCACCACCAGAAGGACTTCTGAGGCACACCTGGGACTAAGTCATTTTCTTGTTCCAAAGCCTTCAGTGACTTCCATCTGCCCATATGAGCTTCTTGAAGTTGCTTGTAGAGGACACACTTTATACTTCTGCCCTCTGCTCCATGGACCCGCATTGAACTCATCAACTTAGTGAACTAGCATGCGTCTTTAAAGCTTCCACTTAAACAGAGTTCCTCTCTTCCCTCTCTCCCCCAGCACCTTGTAAAAGCCTGTTCCAGCGTAAATGACATAATGCTGTAACTATTTGTTTATGCCCTTATCTCCAATAGACAGTAAGACAAGGCCAAGTATTGTGCAACATTGATTTTGCATAAACATTGCCTAATGTGACACGGGCACACTGTAGGTGCTCAATAAATGTTTCTTGAATGCAACTAAATAAAGACTAGTCTCCATGTTCTGAACACTTCTTTAAATCTTAAATGTCCACTTTCCACCTAACATGTATTTCTAGTCAAGTAGAAAAAAATATCACCAGACTTGAGCTCAGTTTAGGAATACTTCCAGATTTCACTCATGAACAAATTCTTCCTCTCTGCTCTATTTCATATGACTTCCTCCGGTTTCTGAAGATGTTACAAATTTAGGAAAAACGAATCACTTTTTTAAAAAATTTCTTTTTTTTTTTTTTTAAAGATTTTATTCATTCATGGGAGACAAAGAGAGAGAGAGGCAGAGGGAGAAGCAGGCTCCCTGCTGAGCGGGGAGCCCGACGTGGGACTCGATTCCAGGACCCTGGGATCATGACCTGAGCCGAAGGCAAATGCTTAACCATCTGAGCCACCCAGGCGCCCCAATGAATCAGTGTTGTTAGTGGAGTTTGTCGAAGCTTTACTGCTGCTGACAAGACCCTTACCTTCTTATCCGTTCCCCAAGTGTCCTCACCTGACATGACCTGCTTCAGCTTGAGGCATCTTTACTGGAAAGTTCTGCAGCATTTGAATGGCAGATGGGACTGCACATTGTTGGCTGTTCTGTCTCAGAGACTATGTCACAGTTGTCTCTCTGAGGCATTATTTTTTTGAAGGAAAAAAAAAACTGCTTTCAAGGTCACCTTCATAGTCTTAGAATGCCACTTATGAGCGTCCTTTTAAATCCTGGATTGATGTAAAACAAGGATGGCCCATTCTGGACTTTGACCTTTAGGTTCTTTTTTTTTCCTTTCTTTCTTTCTTTCTTTTTTTTTTTTTTTTTTAAGATTTTTATTTATTTATTTGACAGAGAGAGAGAGATCACAAGTAGGCAGAGAGGCAGGCAGAGGGAGAGGGGGAAGCAGGCTCCCTGCTGAACAGAGAGCTCACCGCAGGGCTGGATCCCCGGACCCTGAGATCATGACCTGAGCCGAAGGCAGAGGCTTTAACCCACTAAGCCACCCAGGCGCCCCTGACCTTTAGGTTCTAAAACCTGGCTGTTTACGTAACATTGTTCTCATGAACAATACTAGATTTTGAAAAATTAGATTTAAGTGTACTTTGTGAGATTCAGAAGGGAGCTAAAAAAGAATGTTCGATGACCAGGAAAATTCAGAACGAATGTCACAGAGCACTTTCTACATGTCCCTTTTATAATATATGGGACAGGAATTTATAATTTTGTGTCAAATGCCCTTTGCCCTTAGGAGCTCTTTGAGGGCAGGCACTGTATTTTATTGGAATTTGGATTCCCACCCACTGGCAGAGTTTTTGGTATATGGAATACCCTCAAAATCTGCTTTTGAGTAGGATTTTTGTTACTTTTTGCTACTCATCTGCTGGATGAGTAACAAAAAATGAATAATCCTTCCTTAGAACCATTAAAGGAGCAAATAGGGGTGCTGTCACCTTCTAGAATATGGAAGGCCTGAATCAAGCAGGGAGTCGTGGCATTTTCAGTCTCGGACCATACAATAGAAATTTGGGCTTATATTAACATCCCTTTGTCTGGTAACAGCACCCAGAGTTTTTGAGGGTACTAGTCCCTTGACACTGTAAGCCCACCTAATTTGGATGGGGCCAATCCCTCCATGGGCTCCAGACTAATAATTCAGTGCATTTCCATCTCTTTCTTCCCAGTATTTGGTTCAGGGATGGGTATACAACTCAAATTTTCCAGTTAGGTAACTTCTGGGATTTTTTGTGGGAGAGAAAAATCTCTTTCCCCCTGGACTTAGAATCGTATGGATGGAACTGCTTGAGTCTGGGGCTAACTACAGAGGAAGTTAGAATGGAGGGAAGCAATAGGGCAGATCCTTAAGGACCGTCTTGGAATATCTTGATCCAGCTATGCCTGAAGCCAGAAGACATTACCCAAGCCAAGACATTTTCCTAGGTACGTAGCATGAGAGTTATAAACTTTTGTTGTTTGTAGTTTGAGATTGGTGGGGGGGTGTTTAAACTGCAGCCTGACCTAGTTTATCATGATGATTAAAGCAGGTCTTTATCATTACTGTCTTAAAAACAGTTGTCTGTCCATTCTTAAATATGTCAAAAGAAGGTCACAAATGAGAACCCAAGTCTGTATTTGAATGTTTTAAGATGGTCACTAAAGTGGTATAAGGTGGTCACATCTATGCTCTTCATAGGCTTTCTGAAAAGCTGCATACCCATTGAGTTTCACCTCCCACAAAGGCCGCAAGATCCCACTGGAGGTAGGGTGACACTTTGTACCCATCTCTGCCCGTGAATTCTAAACCTCTTTAAAAATGTCTCATCTATATTTAACAGGAATGCCATAGAAACAGTCTAACTAGGACACATTTTCGGCTCACTGTTTATTCTTTGTTTATGGATTTTAGCATCTGGTTGCTAACCTGGTGCTTTAAAATTGAATAGAAAGGGCCCTTGGGTGGCTCAGTCCTTAAGCATCTGCCTTCGGCTCAGGTCATATTCCCGGGGTCCTGGGATTGAGCCCCAGCCCTGCGTTGGGCTCCCTGCTCAGCGGGAAGCCTGCTTCTCCCTCTCCCACTCCCCCTGCTTGTGTTCCCTCTCTTGCTGTCTCTCTTTCTGTCAAATAAATAAATAAAATCTTTAAAAAAGGGGTACCTGGGTGGCTCAGTGGTTAAGCCTCTGCCTTCGGCTCAGGTCATGATCTTAGGGTCCTGGGATCAAGCCCCAAGTCAGGCTCTCTGCTCAGCGGGGAGCCTGCTTCCTCCTCTCTCTCTGCCTGCCTCTCTGCCTACTTGTGCTCTCTCTCTGCCAAATAAATAAATAAAATCTTAAAAAAAAAAAAAAGCCAGGGAGATGAGAACATTTGTGAAAAAAAAATCTTTAAAAAAATTTAAAAATAAAGATAAATGAAGTAAAATAAAATTGAATAGGAGAGAGATTAATGGTTGAGGTAAGGCTCAAGAGCCTTAGCAAAGCTCTTAAATTTTTTCTCATTTAATTAGATTCATAGCAGGATTAACTTAAATGTAGTCAAACATTTTAAGATTTGATTACTCGTCATGAACTAGTTTCATTTTCTGGCATATCCTATCCTTACTTTCGTTCATGAGTGCCCTACTGAAAGGGGAGGGCCATAAAAATGTAAAAAACACAAATTCTTGCCAGTTCATGTATAATAAAATTTAAGACCTTTAAAAGTAAGAGTTTTTGTCTCTCTGGTCAACTTTTGGCAACCTTGATAGTTACCTTCACAAACATCTGTAGAACTGGAAGTTTAAAAAATTATTACAACTACTTACTTTAGAAATATTTTAAGAAATTTTTTGTATGAGCTATGTGCTTGAACAAAATACATTGGCATCTAAAATTTGAGGCCCGCTTTTTGTTTTAAAACTGTTGCTTGAAAATCACCAATATCCAATTAACTATCTGATAGTTAAGTTTTAGAAAAGCTTTTTTTTAGATTTTTTAAAAATTTATTTATTTGACAGAGAGAGACACAGAGAGAGAGGGAACACAAGCAAAAGAAGTGGGAGAAGCAGGCTTCCCGCTGAGCAGGGAGCCCGATGCAGGGCTCGATCCCAGGACCCTGGGATCATGACCTTAGCCGAAGGCAGACGCTTAACAACTGAGCCATTCAGGCGCCCCAAGTTTTAGAAAAACTTTTAATTAAACTCTGTTCACCTCCTATAGCAATCTACCTAAAATTGTATTTTTAAAGATTATTTTGAAAATTTTATTTCAGTTGATAGTGTTCTTCCCTTGGCTTTGTAAGGGTGCTGAAATTCAGTAATAGCCAGAGCAAGAGAAAAGGACTTTCTATATTCCAATATTCCCATCATTTATTCTTTTTAAATCCAGATTCTTTCTTATTCTTTTCAAATCCAGATTCTGTCTTTCTCCATTTGAAATGTCTAGTTCAGTTTCCAGTGAGCCCCAGAAGTCCTCACCACATTTCCCCATGCATTCCCAGTCCCATGCCCGGCACATAGTAGGCCTTTAGGAAATGCTTATGAATGAAAAAGCATTTATTGGGGCACCTCCGTGGCTCAGTCATTTAAGTGTCAGGCTCTTGATTTTGGCTCAGGGCATGATCTTAGGGTTGCGAGATCAAGTCCCACATCCAGCTCTGCGCTGGGCGTGGAGCCTGATTAAGATTCTCTCTTTCCTTCTCTCCCTCTCTCCCTCACTGTCTTCCCCTTCCCACCCAGCTTTTGCCCATGTGCTTGCTCTCTCTAAAATAAATCTTAAAAAAAAAAAGCATCCGGGCACCTGGGTGGCTCAGTCGTTAAGCGTCTGCCTTTGGCTCTGGTCATGATCCCAGGGTCCTGGGATTGAGCCCCACACCCGGCTACCTGCTCAGTGGGGAGTCTGCTTCTCCCTCTCCCACTCCTCCTGCCTGTGTTCCCTCTCTTGATGTCTCTCTCTCTCTGTCAAATAAATAAAAGCTTTAAAAATAAAAAAAGAATTTTTTAACCTCTATTTTGGGTGTAGTAAGGTTCAGGCAGTATCTTTGTACCAGGGCTTGAGATGAGAGCATCAACTACTCTTGCTGCAAACCTAGCTCCCGATTCTGGGTTATTCTTACCAAGGGTGATCCAGGACACTAGGTTGAGTTAGCGAGTTAAACACTCTACTACTACTCATGGCTAGTACTGGAGTAGCTCCTAATTTCCAGTCCAGTATTTTTACCCTAGGTAGATGCAGTCTTTGATCTGAACACCTTCCGGAAGTGATAGGAAGGCTGGTTAAAAGGCACGCCCTCTCTAATAGCCACAGTCCTGCCTCATTGTCCCCAACCACAGTGCTGTTGGCCTTCTAGAAGCATTAACTCTACAACTGCAGCCCTTCTAGAAGAATAAGCCTTCTCTTCTGCAAAGAACATTTATTTTCCCAAGGCTGTTGTGCTGTTGTGTCTGGTGCTGCTGCAGCTGGGGACCAGGTTTGGGAAGGCCAGCCCACCCAGAGGCGAGCGGCTGCATTTTAATCACATCACCAACAAGTCCGCACCAGGCTTCAGTCCAGAAGTGGGTGCTATTTCACATATTGGGCTATTTGCCAGACAAAGAAGTCATAGGATGCATTTGCCCCTTTCCAAGATGGCTAATGGAATGTTGCTATTAACCTCTCTGACGAAATGAGGTCTCAGGGATCCTCTCTGGAAAGATGGACTATGGAGCCCACGATTCCGCCATCGGCTCAGGACTTTGTCATCGAAGTGCTGACCACTGGTTGGTGTGGGCCTGGACTTTGGGTGCTCCAGTCATCTACCTAATTAGTACCCTGAGCCTTAGCAGCAACCTCTCTCTCATCCTTTATCATTTCTTGAGTGTTTTCTATGTGCCAGTCGCTGCTATGTGCTAATGACATATGTTCTACACTGAGAGTCGGCCAGAGTGGTCTCGACAGGGACACACTATTGGTAAGAAGACCACAAGGGTTGAAGTCGAAGATGAAGGAGGAACATTACAATGCCCTATTTCTATAAACACATACACACATGCATACAGGAATAGACGATGATCAAGTTCTAGAAAGAGGCAGAGCAAACAGATGATGTTTGTACTTTTGGGGAAGGGACAGGGATGATGTTTGGGATGGGGGTTAAATGAGGTTTTAATTTTTTTTTAATGACAATCTATTTGTAACTGGTATAATTAAACAATAGCAAAAGATTATAACCCAAAGTTGTGTTCGTTTGTTTTTTTACATATCAATGTTTGTTATACTTTGAATAAAGCATATGATAAATGTTGGCTGAGTCCGGGTTTTTACTCTAAAATACAAATTCAAAGAGCTAGGAAATGAAAATGGATTATTTCTAGTCACCAGTGAATTTACTAAATGACATGACAGGACTCCTTAATGTCATCTGTGAAACAAGGACAAAGACCAGGTATCTCAGCACACTCTATTGGCTCTTGGAAATCTGGCTCCTATGTAATTACTCACCCCTCTGCATTCCCAGCAGTCAGCCTCCACTCCCACTGAGCTCTTGCCTGCATATACTCACTCTTCTTAAAACCTAAACCCTGGCTTTTGGCTCATCCAGTTCCTTCTGCCTGGAATGCCTTCTCACTCTTCACTCTTCTCTGCAAGACAGCCTCTACTTACATTCACATGTGGAAACTTCTCAATTCCATGGCCCAGGTAGAATACTTGGACATACACCTACTGGAAGAGACCTTTCTAGATTATTCTAGACCAACTGTGCCACACACAAGGCCAGGCACCTCGTTGCTCACACTGACTGCCATATCTCTAACACCAGCACAGAACACATTGTTGGTATACAATGAATGCCCACCAAACAGATTGTTAGCGTAGGAGTATATTTTCTGTGTTCGCTCAATTTCAAGTGCTTTGAGAGCATCCTAATTTCCCCAGCACTGAGCACAGAGCTCATCAGATATTTATTGAATGCGTTCATTCAATAAATGCCTGGAACTACGCCCATTGTGCTTTCTGGGGAGAAATAATTCACAGGTAATTCTTTAGCCGGGATGAGTCATACCCAATATACATTAGTACTATGCATATATAGCACATTTCATTTTATTCCATGGGAAATGTAAGTGAGGAGTTTTCTGTGAAGTATTACAGAGAATACGTAATGTTAACTCACCACACACTTGCTCAGCCGTGCTCTACACCGTGCTGTGGAGAGTGTGAATCCACGTGAGGTTTACCAAGAAGCAACCACACTTTCCCCATCAGGTGAGAAGCTGCAGGGGGATGATGAGATAATGGTAAATCAAGGTCCCCAAGTCTTTTGGTGTCATCTGTCATGAGGATCGTAAGGGCACTAACATAACTAATTGTTACGAAGGTAACTGTGTTCCTTTCTGGAAGGTAATCTAAAATATTAAAATTTAAATTATACATACCTTTGTGGGAAAATACACCAAATTAGGCAGATAAAGAGGTTTACGCTATTGTTTTTAAACAAGAGAGAAACTGGAAATGACTGATCCCCAACTGATGGCCACTTCCGTTAAGTAATCATGCTAAACCCCTGTAATGGAATGCTAGACAGTTGCCTAAAAAGGTGGGGGCCATTTTTTAGCATATAACTGGGGGAAAGTAGGCTCCAGTGATAAAAAAAATATATAGATGTGTATTATATTTCTTGAAGGATTAAAAAGGGAGACCACCCAGGAATGGCCTACATATAGCCCAAAATATTAAATCATTTCCCCTTATTTTATGATATTTTTGCATAATGAACATGTAATAGCCCTTGTTCTAAATATCTTTTAAATTAAGATCATTTCCTGTGGTTTCATTCTCCAAAGTGACCTTTTATGTTCAGGAGCGAAGTCACTTTAATAAACTCTGTAACCTAGATAGAAGTATTGCAATGTTCACAATCCTGCAAAGATTGTCTGCCCAGTCAGAACCGAGGAAACCAGATCAAGCTTGCTGATATCCCTAAAACATGCGAGTGTTTCTTTTTTTTTCTTTTTTTTTTTTTAAGATTTTATTTACTTATTTGACAGAGAGAGAGATATCACAAGTAGGCAGAGAGGCAGGCAGAGAGAGAGGGGGAAGCAGGCTCCCTGCTGAGCAGAGAGCCCAATGCGGGGCTCGATCCCAGGACCCTGAGATCATGACCCGAGCCGAAGGCAGAGGCTTTAACCCACTGAGCCACCCAGGCACCCCATGCGGGTGTTTCATACAAGCTTGAGTATGAGTAGAGTAGGAACTGCTGCGGTCTATTTGGGTTTGAATACAATGTTGTGTAGTCGTGATTAATTTTTTGTAACCACTTCCTTTGCTTTTATGTTCCAGTCAAAATATAGTTAACTGTATTCACAGTGGAAAGTTGATTTTTTTCTTACAAAAAAACATGTTTATAAATATTTAAATCTATTAGAGTTAGCCCCCAAAGTGGATAGAAGGAAAATGGAGTTTAAGGCGAAATTTTAGAATACACATCTCTACATATCTGCTGTGTAGAATGCATGGTGGTGGTCTGAAGAGTCGAATGGAACTGGGATTTTAAAAGAAAATTCCAACTTGAAACCTATCCTATATAAATAGGTTAACTTTTTTACATTGGTTTGTAAGAAAGTTTAGACCACTTCCCAAACGAAAGCAATTGTTTTTTTAATCCCAGATATTTGATATTTTCCATTAGTATTTTGCTTCCCTAGATGAATTATAACGCAGTATGGCCAACACAGAGCTAAACCTGAATGTCATAAAGATCCCCAAGTGTTTATCTTTAGATATGGGATGTTTATACAGCCTTTCCAAGCTTGGAGCTTCTTCCCATGGTATGAATCCCTGGAATCCTCAAACACTAGTTGACTGTTAGGTTTTCAGGCTCCATTTAACTTCCATTCCTATTTCTTTCTAGAAAGTTCAACTATAGTGATGATTTTAATAGGCTCAGTTAAGAATCAAGAAAAAAACCCTTGAATTTCAATATTCACTTGAACAGAGCTAATAATCTAGATAGCAGTTTGATTATTATGGAATTCTAGAAATTGGTTGCATATCTTCTAGAACCATTATACCCAGCCAGGTAGTTCTTTATGTAGGAAAACAAAGTAAACCTAAAACTACTAAAGCAAATGAATTTTGTTGAATACAAATCTATTGTAATAGGTTTTAGATACAATATTTTAAATTTGGCCTACTTTGTTATTTGTTATATTGTTGCTTTGTTTTTAAGAACTACGTGGAAAGCTTTGAGGACTGAAAATAATTCTGATTGTGTTTGATGACAGCTCACTTAGTTGGCTATTCTTAAGAGACCCCCTAGTCCCACAAGATTAGACATGTTTGTTCACTAACATCAAGGATAAAGTATTTCTATTTGGTGAGCCACTTTGACCTTTGTTTTCTCTCTAGCAGAATCACATTCTGTGAAATCCTTTCAAAGATAGGCCATTTATATAAAAAAATAGGCTAGTCAATTGAAGAAAATGTTCTGTATTTGATAGACTGTTTAATAGAGACTAAGACTAGTTAAAAGAGCAAGAGGTCTTGAAAGAGAGGGTCCAATAGAACGAATATTGTCCTGGAAGAGGTTTTCTATCACCTCCCCCACCCCTTGGCATTTCTGCCAACCAGCTGTGTGACCCCCGCTAAGGTCACCTTCACGCTCTTCTGAAAATGAAGAGAGAGGGTGAAGGAATTCTTTAAATCTCCTGCAGTCTGGATTTCTTAAACCTCTTTCCTGAAGGAGAGTCAAGACTGGGGAGAAGATCATGAGCAAAAGCTCTAGAGAGATGCCTGCAGCCAGCATCGCTGAGTTTGCCCAGTTCTTTCTAGAACTTTTCAGATAGTCATTTTATAGTTTTTCCCATTAGAGAAAAAATTTCCTCTATCTTCCACTGATAGAATTTAGAATTTTTTTTAATTATGAACATTCTGTGGATTATTTCAAAGTCTTCCCTGCAAGCAAGTATCAGTACTAAAGATTAGATTTTAATTCTCGGTGCCACGTAGGATGGACCAGGGGACTTTAAGTGCAGTAAACTTCATCTGTTACCACCCAGAGAATATAAGATAAAACATAACCAGCCCCCTATTTCCTAGACTTTGGTGTTTGTCATCAAAGAACCATGTGCATGGAATGATGTCAATATGGCTATGAATCAAAGACTTAACCTTTAAAAAAAAATCACATAATTCATATGAACAGGAAGAAAACACTGTACTAAAAAATCCTGTACGTTCTGATTAGTGTGTTTAATATAGATTGTGGTAAGCTTGCTTTGCCTAATAGTGTTTGTTCAGTCAGCAGGCTGAGTCAGAGGTGGGCTGGTAGGGCAGACACAGCCTTCTAGAATGGCCAAAGCATTTAAGGAGTAAAGCTAAAGATTATATGTAGTTTTAAGCTATTTCCCAGTAGAGAAACCTAGATGCTGATGGCTGAACAGGTGTTAAGAGGAGTCATGCTTGGTCTGCTTTATGTTGGAAAGAGAGGAGGGGCAGTGCTCTCTCAAGGGTCGAGGGCAGGAAATAGGAGAGAACAAACAGGGACTGTCTTCTAGTAAAGTGCAAGCGGGCATCTCTGTTCCTAAAAGCCTTAAATAGCTTAAAAGCTTATAATGGAAAAGGCCTGTGAAAACGTTGGTCACCAAAGGTGGTCATTTTTCTGGAGCATGAGAATCAGGGCTGGCCAAGAACTTTTAGTCAGAAGCATAAGGTGAATGAAAAAAGTTCTACTCAGGCTTGTTTGGGGGAATTGGGGGCAAAGGAAGAGAAGAATGGGTGTGGGGGGTTTGCACACAGGAGGGTTTGATTAATCTAGTTTGTTGAATGGCTAAAGATTACCGAGAAATGAAAAATTATAGCTGTATTTACATAAATTTTGCATAAATCTTATGTAAATATGTAAGCCTTTATATTTATATGTAAAAATGTTTTTCACATATGTTCTTTAAGGTTTTTTGCTTAGCCACTTAATGTAATTGCTTTCTCTGTGCAAAGCCTAATTGAATGCAAAGCAAGGCGCTCCTTCCCTTTGGCTCAGCAAGCTCTGCCTGGGAAGTGTGGCTGTTGTCTATGAGGCCAAGAGCTTCCTTTGGGAGTGGCACACCCTAATTTATGGTCCCGTGGCTTGGAAAATATCAACAATCTTGTAAACAAACATCCATGGCAGAGGGAAAGAGAGTGACCAAGTGCAAAGGGAAGAAACAGATTTGAGAGAAAAGAGCAGGGAGACTAGTTTGGGGGAGTTTTTACAGCCGAGAAGTTTCCAGAGAGATGATTTTCAGTAGCTACTATAGGCGGTGGTTACAGAGAGCGGGGAGAGATGGGGAAAAGGATTTCTTTTGTCCTGTGTGTGGATTGGATTCCCATTTGACATGGTTTCCTCTTAATATGGAGAGAAAGACTTGTATTGTTCTCAGTAACATTTTTAGAGGGGCCAACCCATAGGCTGAGCTTATTTCATGTTACAGTGGAAAACTTTCTCATTTAGGAATGGTCCCAGGACTGGGCTGCAACAATTTGGAGTCGATTTATGGAACTAATATGTAAGTGAACAAATATTTATAATGTTCCACGCGGTGCTAAGTTCTATAAAGGAATATGGAAGTGGCTGAACACGTGTTTTGTTTTTTTTTAATGTTATGTAAGTCACCATACAGTACATCATTAGTTTTTGATGTAGTGTTCCATGATTCATGGTTTGCGTATAACACCCAGTGCTCCGTGCAATCTGTGTCCTCCTTAATACCCATCACTGGGCTCACCCATCCCCCCACCCCCTCCCCTCTAAAACCCTCAGTTTGATTCCTGGAGTCCACAGTCTCTCATGGTTCATCTCCCCCTCTGATCCCCCGCCCTTCATTTTTCCCTTCCTTCTCCTAACGTCTTCCATATTATTCCCTATGTTCCAGATAAGTAAAACCATATAATTGTCTGTCTTATTTCACTCAGCAGAATCTCCATCCACATTGATGCAAAAGTTGGGTACTCATCCTTTCTGATGGCTTAGTACTATTTCATGGTATATATGGACCATATCTTCTTTATCCATTCATTTGTTGAAGGGCATCTTGGCTCTTTCCACAGTTTGGCGATTGTGGCCATTGCCGCTATGAATGTTGGGGTGCATATGGCCCTTCTTTCCACTACATCTGTATCTTTGGGGCAAATACCTAGTAGTGCAATTGCTCAGTCTTAGGGTAGCTCCACTTTTAACTTTTTGAGGAACCTACACACTGTTTTCCAAAGTGGCTGCACGAATTTGCATTCCGACCAACAGTGTAAGAGGGTTCCTCTTTCTCCACATTCTTTCCAACATTTGTTGTTTGTCTTTTCAATTTTTGCCTTTCTAACTGGTATAAAGGGGTATCTCAATGTGGTTTTGATTTGAATTTCCCTGATGGCTAATGATCTTGAACATTTTTTCATATGCCTGTTAGCCATTTGGATGTCCTCTTTGGAGAGGTGTCTGTTCATGTCTTCTGCCCATTTTTTGATTTGATTATTTGTTTGGGTGTTGAGTTTGAGAAGTTCTTTATAGATCTTGGATACCAGCCCTTTTTCTTGTCATTTGCAAATATCTCCCATTCTGTGGGTTGTCTGTTTTGTTGACTGTTTTCTTTGCTGTGCAAAAGCTTTTTATCTTGATGAAGTCCCCAAAATTTCATTTTTTCTTTTGTTTCTCTTGCCTTTGGAGACGTGTCTTGAAAGAAGTTGCTGTGGCTGATGTCAAAAAGGTTACTGCCTATGTTCTCCTCTAGGATTTTGATGGATTCTAATCTCACATTGAGGTCTTTCATCCATTTAGAGTTTATCTTTGTGTATGGTATAAGAATGGTCGTGTTTCATTCTTTTGTAATTAGCTGTCCAATTTTCCCAGCACCATTTATTGAAGAGACTTTTTTCTTTTTTTTTAAAGATTTTTATTTATTTGACAGAGAGAGATCACAAGTAGGCAGAGAGGCAGGCAGAGAGAGAGGGGGAAGCAGGCTCCCCACTGAGCAGAGAGCCTGATGCGGGGCTCGATCCCAGGACTCTGAGATCATGACCTGAGCCGAAGGCAGAGGCTTTAACCCACTGAGCCACCCAGGCGCCCCGAGACTTTTTTCTACTGGGTATTTTTTCCTGCTTTGTCAAAGATTAATTGACCATGAACACGTGTTCTACATCTTCCGTAAGTTACTATCTGGGTAGATAAGGCTTATCAGCAAACTCGAGACGTAAGAGAAGACTTCAGAGAAAGCGTTTGCAGCTAAGCTAGAGAGAGACTACTTCTGGGGAGTGGGGGGTACGTTTCTTTAAGGAAAAGTCCGGTTTGGTGGAGAGACAGGAATCAGGCTTTTAAGGCAGGCAATGCTGCAGGATCGCCTGCGCACAAGGGAAGTGCGGATGACACACACACACACACACTCTCTCTCTGATTGCTAGGAAGTAGGTCTTGAAGGATTTCAGGAATACCTTACTCTTCTCCTAGCCCTTCCACCTGTGAGTGACCCTGGGAAGTAGACCAGGCATAGTCCTCAGCATTTCACAGCTGAAGGAAATGAGGACATGAAATTCAGAGGCTGTGAATCACGTGAGGTCATGTAAGGGACAAGCCAGAATTTGCACTTATCACCTGACCCTTGGTGCCACTGTGCCCATGCTGCGGAACAAAGAGGGGACTGATGTAGTAGTCTGGAGAGGGACTGAATTCCCTTAGTGCCTCAGAGATACTAAAGGGGATGTTGGTTCAGCGGATTTAAAGGAGACCGAAGTCTCCGTGACATCACACGAGAGGTTTGCTTTTCTATCCTGTACAAGTTCAAGCTAGCCAGCAGTCCAGGGGAGCCAGGTGTAGACAGCTTTAATCCACACAGTCATCGTGCCACCTCTAAGCCCCAGGAGGCTGGTCTACATGGAAGCATCAGTCTGGTCTCTTGGTTTAAGGAATGGGAAGTGACATTCCTGCATGCTCTCTGATTCCCATTGTCACCCACTCTCCTTACCTGGTGAGGACTCCCTGTCTCCTACTGCCCTCGCCTTTGTAGCTTTCCTCCACGCTGACCCCATCTTTCTCCACCATCCCCTTATTAAACGGTTCGAGCTTGTACCTTCTGTACCCTGCGGGACCCTGACTGGTAGTCAGCTAGGGATTTCAGGGTTTTTGCCTTGTTTCACCAGCATTATCCTTACCTACGTGGTTATACCCGACTCGCCACATTCTGGCCCACTTGAAGGGGAAAAAGACAAATGGAGAGTGTCTTAGTTTTCTATTGCTGCTATAACCAATTATCATAAACATAGTAGCTTAAGAGGACACATATTTATCTTACAGTTTTGTAGGTTAGAAGTCCGACACGGGTCTCACTTGGCTAAAATCAAGATGTGTTCTTTTCTGGAGGCAATGGAAAAGAATCCCTTTCCTTGCTTTTTCTAGTTTCTGGGATCCACTTACCTCAAGAGCCAGGAATGTCAGACCAAGTCGTTCTCGTGCTGGTATCTTGCCGCTTCCGCTGCCGCTCTTCTGCCCTCCTCTTCCACTTTTAAGGACTCTTACGATTACATTGGACCCACCTGGATAGTTCAGGCTAATTGCCCCATTTCAAGGTCAGCTGATTCGAACCAGAATTCTATCTGCAACCTTAATTTCCCTTTGCCGTGTAACATAACCTAGTCACAGGCTATGAAGGTTAGGACATGGATGTCTTCTGGGGTAATTATTTTGCTTCCCATGGAGGCTGAACAGCTTTCTTTTAAGTTTGTGTCCTTGAAGTTGCACATAACACTCTCACAAATATCCTCCTGGTCAGACTTCAGTCACATGGTCACACTGAAATAACTGCAAGGGAAGTTGAGAAGTAGTTTCTCTAACTAGGCAGCCACGTGCCCATTTAGAACATGGAGGAGTTCTATTCCCAAAAGGAAGAAGGAAGAGAGTAGATACTGGGCAGCAATTCTTTTGGTTTCCCTTCATCTTGCCACCTTGGTGCTGTGGGCTAATCGCACTTAACTCCTGGCCCCGAGCTGCCCATCACCTGAGACTGGTTTCTAATTTAGGAGAAGATAGAATTGTTTCCTTAATGGACCACACTGGCTCCCTCATAGTGATGTTTCCTGATCTTCATGATGATTTTCTGATGAGACTAGCTGGTTTGCCAATGTTTCCACCTGACCTCTGGTAACTGGCCACCAACACCATGTGTGACTGACCCAGTGCGCTATCCACCATCTTGGTCTCCCTTCCACAGTCACAGTCACAGATCCTGTCTGCTGCCCTGTTACTGAGTGTTGCCTGCATCAGTCTCTATAAGCCTGGCCACTACTTTCGGTCTCAACCTTGACTCGCTATTGCCTGCCCTTCACTCGACCGCTGCTCTGAGATGCATGGAGTTCAGTTTAGACTTCTCTATTCTGGTCCCTCACACAGCTCGAGAGACTTCCCAGTGCCAGGCAGATGTAGTGTTCACCCACCTCCTGTTTAGAAAACTATTAGAATAATTATAACAGAAGCAAAGAAAATGTATTCATGTTGATGTAAGACAGAGCCCTGAGCTCTTCTGTGAAAACCGATGGAGACTTCTCGATGCGAATACATGGATCTAAAACCAAGAGAGAGGGAAAAATCTGACACTCTTCACAATTATATCCAAATGCCTCACAGGCAAAATTTTACTTCCTATACCTGACTTTGGGCTCCAGTCTCTAAGGAAGTATGTTTTTACTAGATGACACAACCGTTGCACCATTGAATAGGAATACATACCAATATCCAGCTCTTTCAGAGTCCTCATGCTGAAGGATAAACAGGCCAAAGAAGGGGGGAATTATCATTTTGATTGGGGTGATTGATCTCAACTCTTAAAGAGAAATAGAGTTTTTGTTACACAGTGGCAGCAGAGAGGGGATGACTGCAGTCTAGACAATCCGATCCTGCCAAGTCCAAGAGCAAAATGTCATGTAAGTGCACTCTGCTTCTGTACTTGCAGGACCTTCACGGACAGAATCCCCAGGAAAGAAGGTTTGGATCACTCTACCTGGTAAAGAGATGCTTGCTGAAGGTGGAAGGAAGATGGAATGAGTAAGAAAGCAAGACCATTAATTCCAACGCAGCCTCTTGAAGAGTTCACAGAAATGAAGTCTGCAATCTCAATCTGTGTTCCTCGTGTGAAGTTTTGTATGTATTTATATTTATTATAAAATTTAAAAAGTATATTGAATTTCCTTTTCAGTTCCCTTCTTTCCCTCATGACTCTATACTTGGTGCGTGTTGGTGATAAACTTTATTGTTTGGATCGTCAGTTGTGGGACATCAGAGACCGAATTGTAACAGAAATGAAAAGGGGAGAGAGCACAGCTGGATGCCCTCAGTGAGCGATGGGACTTGGGGTTGGTTCCCTTGAAGACAGGATGGACGTGCTTCCAGAAGGCTGAGTGGAGGCAACATTGCGTTTGCTGGAAGGGCTTGTTTTTGTTTTAGAATCAGAAGTCGGATGAAGAATGTATCATGATATTAGGAAAAGGTGGACTGTGATGGAAATTTGTAATTTTTTGATGCTTGCCATCAAAACATTTCCCACCTTGGAGGATCCAAAGATACATGGAGACAAAACTCCCCTCCCACTACCAAAGCTAAAAGCGGCAGATGTTCTGTCTTCTCTCTGGCAGTCAGGGCATGTGGAGAGGCTCAGGCAGTTGGATATTTCTCCCGGAGACTTCTGAGTCATGGGAGAGGAACAGGAGATGCAAGACAGTTGAGAGTTAACTGGATGGTGCCGAGTGTCCAATAGGGCGAGTGTTAGCATCCTCACTGGAGTGGTCCTGGGGTGTGATCTTGGATATATTCCCAGATGCATAATTGTCCTTGGTTACATTTTCGCCAGTCATTTCTTCAACTTTATGTGTTATGAGATTACCTTTAAAGAAATTCCTTTCCTGCATAATAAGCTATTATTGTTTGCATATGTCAATGTTTGCATCCGAGAACCAGACTGGTAAAATCATAATATTTAATTTTTTTATTGTTTGGATTATTTGCATTTTAATATAAATAGTGCTGAAATGAATTATTCACAAAGCTTTTCTCCCCCTGTATTTAAGATTATTTTCTTAATATATAGGTTCAACTGGATCTCAGGTTAGATCTTGCTCCACATTTTCAGATGACTTTGCAATGTATAAAAGATACTGTTTCACCAAGTCTTTGCCTTGGTGACATCTTGAACAACCGATACAGCAAGTAACAGAAGTTAGAAATGATTTATCTGAGGAAGAAGATTTTTCACATAGGTACATTTTTTTTAAGATACACAAAGTTTATCATTTTACACACCAAAGTTTAGAAAGCATAACCACTTTTTAATGACAATCTTTCCAAAGTGCATCACATCGTTTCTGACCTCATCAAACTTCGATCCCCGATCCCTGGAGGCCCAGAGGAGATGGCTTACGGGTTTATCTCTCGCCCTTGGACTTGATTTGCCAGATCACTGCACTTTCCTTAGGTCTGGGGAATTTTCTGCCCCTGGTGACCACAACAGCCTCCAGGTCAGAGAACAGAAAGTCCTCCCTCTTTAACCCTTGCCACCCTCTCTGGCTGTTACTTGTATAGTCTCCTACTGCTGCAAAGCTTGAACAGTTGAATGTTGTATTGCAAACAGAGAACCATACTCGTCAAGTTAAGTGTATCATCCGTCCACGGGTGGCAGTCAGTATCCTGGTGGGAGGGCTGCAGTGTCTTCCACCCTCTATGCTGGTGGACACTACTTAGATTTTGTGACAGTCTTGTTTCAACTCTGGTTCAGTTTGTGTGTCATTTGCTGGTAGAAGTTTCCAGATGTCTAAGTGCTGGATATATAGAGCGTTGCAATGATGTATTTCGAGAGAGATTTCTGGTGGGCTTTCCAATAGAAAAATTTCATTTCGTTCTTCTGTCTCTTCAGGGAAACTGCAATTTTCCTAACTAACATATGTTTTAAGAAATTTCATATTTTTGTGTAATCCTAAAGCCTCTTCCTTAATTTTAAACCCATTTTTTATGAGTCAGTCCTTAAGGGAGATGGCTCCAGCTGCTTTCCTCTTTCATACATCCATGTTGGTGTCTATTATTTCTTATTCAAAACTGTGGGGCCAAATTCCCTTAAAATAATCCCTTTGGAGGATGGCTTTCACGAACAGAAGCAATGATGCTCAGTTATATATCATACATGCAAAAAAAAGTTAATGCGAAATCATAGACCCATTTTGAAATGAGACAATCTGATTTTTCACACTAAATAACGGGATTGCTGGTCTTTCAAAAATCAGCAGCACATTTTATAGCAAAACTGCTTACAGACAAATTATGAAAAGTACTTCAATATTTATCTTTTTGAATATTGTTCCAGGGCCATTTGGGGCAAATAGAACCCTTTGGTTGAGAGAATGAATATAGAGGGAAGTAGGTGGAAAAACATGTTACATTTTTAATTGTATGCATTTTGTTCAGAATAATCATTTCATAGATAAAGCAAATCCAAATAAAAATAAAACCCAAGACAATCTAGCACCTGCCATCCAGATTCATTCCATCCTGGTGTTAGAGACATTGATGTATTTTAGCTTAACTTGTTTAAATTTATTTTTATTTTGCTTTATTGTGGTAAGAACATTTAACATGAGATCTACTTTCTGAACACACCTTTAAGTGTGCAATACATTATTGACTTACATACAATGTATAGCAGAACTCTAGAATTTATTCATTTCGCTTCACCAGAACTTGATGCCCTTGGATTAGTAACGCATTTCTACTCTGCAAGCCCCGCTCCCCACTGGCAACTTATTTCACAGTTTGGTTCACTTGACTGAAGTGATAATTAGTAAACAGAATACTTATTTATTTTGCACCTGTCATAGGTAACCCATTATTTTTACATTATGAAAGGGAAAGGAAGGCAAGACGAAAGGTTTCTGAAGCCAGAGACGATGTCTCTACTTCCCTTTTTCTGCGTGGAACAGCATTTCCTCCGCCCAGCTCAGGTCTTTGGCTAGGGGTGGGCTCCAGACGCGGAGATGAGGCTGACCATTTCTGTTTCCCAAGTTCAGCACAGCTCCTCAGGCTTCCTTGTCAGAAGCCAGAAAAGAAGGCACAGGGGACTCTGCCCTTCACCTCTGCCTAACTATAGCAAGTAGCATATTTATTTTCTTGCTCGGCAATTTCGTTTTTAATGGCAACAACATGATCTTCCAGCTGTTTCAGTTGCTCAGCTTTTTCTTGCCTACTCATATTCAGATCTTGGATCTTCTTTTCTAAATCTGAAACAAGAAAATGAAGTAAAGGATAGATTTAGTTTTGGTGGATTCTTCCTGGGTACCCACCTTATATGAAACATGGGGATTTCTGTGCCTCTTAAAGACATATTTAGCTTTGTGTTTTGATTCAACAGACAAAACATTTATTGTCAACAGGCTTCTCAAGGTTTTCACACAAATCAGAGCAAATTGATGTTTTTGTCTAAAAAGTATTTTATATCCAATGGCGTTTATCAATGCCAGTCAAAAGCTAGTTAGAGTTTGTTAGAAATGAAAAGATGGAGGATGAGCCTTGATTGGACTTGGTGAATATTTCCACAGGTTTGCTCTTGCTGTTTTAACTTCATTTTTTAACATGTATGTGTTCATCACTTTAGGGGTTCTCAGTCTTTCAGTAAAAAATTTTCATTTTCATTTTCCTCATTCTGCTCTGCTAATATTCAAGACCCTGAACAGGCAAAGCAAAGTAATGCCTTTCACCCTTACCAAGCCATCCATCCATTCATCCATCTGTCCGTCCATCCATCCATCCTTCCATTTATCCATCCATCCATCCATCCATCCATCCTTCCATCTATCCATCCCTCCCTCCATCCATCCATCCATCCATCCTTCCATCTATCCATCCCTCCCTCCATCCATCCATCCATTCATCCATCCGTCCATCCATCCATCCCTCCATCCATCCATCCTTCCATCCATCCATCTTTCCATCCGTCTATCCATCCATCCATCCATCCATCCATCTTCCACTCTTCATTCAACAAATACCTGGGAATTATAGTAAACCCCAGCAAGGAGCCCATAGAGATGGAAGAGGCAGAGAGGGCTATAGTTAAGAGTGTGAAGTGGCCCTTAGAAAAAGAAACTTCTCATAGGTTGAAGTGGAACTTCTTAAAGAAGGAAGGTAAATGTCCCACTTTACCCAGACAGGTCAAACCTGGATCATGAGGGGGGAGTTGTCAAACTAGCCTGGAGTGTATGTTTAGAGGAAGGAACCAGACTGCTGAAGAAATTTGAAATTATCTGGTGAACAAAAGATGAATTAACTGGTGGTGTTTTATATAGAGAAAGAAGATTCAGGGCATGTCCTTTAGTGATTTTCAAGTATTTGAGGCCTATGAAAGCAGAGGAAATGTGTTTTGTCATCCTGAGGAAAGAGAATGAAACCAGCAGGTGAAACCTCCATGAAGGAAAACTTTGATTATACAGAACTTTCTAGCAGTTGCAGCTGTTCAGAGAAAGAGCTGCCATGGGAGGTGGTGAGCATTCAGTCTCTCGAAACTTAAATATAGATCATTTGGGATTGAAAAGGAGATTCAGCACTGGACGTGTATTTGTATGAACAGGAAAAAAGACCCCTGCGCCACTTCCACAGAAGTTAATGAGGCTGTGCCTGTTCCTCTTTATTCGCCTGCCCACATCCATTCTCCGTCCTGCTCTGTCCTGGAAAGCTAGCCTCAGCGGATGACATCATCTGGCTCCCGGGATCTCTGGAGCTTGTTCACGCTTGGCCACTGGACAGTTCAGAGAAGTGATCGGGAGTGGGAGGGGGTGGGGAGAGGGGACAGGCTGTCCCTGTGGAGCTGAAGGGTTCTGGCAGTTCTTCTGTCTCTCCCCTCAGCCTGCAAGGAGGCCCCATGCCTCTGGCTCCAGCGATCAGAGAGTGACGTCAGAGCACTGGCCCTCCCTTACCCCTGCTCCCTCGAGCCCAGGGATGCTGATGGCTTCTCACTGCGGCCAGTCACACGACACCCCCACACCCTCAGTGGAGTCTCGGAATTCCTATGTGTTTTTAAGAGTTCCTCCCATCAAGAAGTAGAGGCTATTTGCCCTCTGCCCTCAAACCGGGTCCAGCTGGGGCTCTTGTGCTGACCAATAGAAAGTAAGAGAAATCAATGCACAGGACCTTAAGGGCCTTAGGGCTCCCGTGCTCATTGTTGGGAACCCTGATGCAAGCGAGCTGTAGAGCCTCCTAGGCTGAAAAAGCCCATAGAAAGAAGGCCCAGCCTCCCAGTCAAGCCCAACCCCAGGACCACCAGCCCTCGGACCCATCAGCTGAGAGTGGCTGCTCGGGTCACCCGGCACAGACCTGCAGAAGAACCACCCAGGCAACCCACAGAAAAACAGGCACGGTTGTTGTTCTAATCCCTAAATATGGGGGGTGCTTTGCTATGCAACGAAAAGATAACCGAGCCAACTCTGGCTGTAAATATGTGATCCAGAATTATCTCCAAGCATGCTGCCTGGCTCTCGCCGGGACCCTGACTGGCACACAGTTCTGTGGAAGGAACCTGGCTGTGGACTGGGGACATTTCTCCACTCTCCCCCACTTTGACCCTGCCAAGGTAATGAAGGGCTCCTTTCTGGGGTCCCCTGGCCACTTCTTCCTACCGGGGGGAACTAGAGCACTGCCCTAGTGGGTCAGACCCTTCTCAAGTGGCAGAGTCAGGAAGGTGGCCAAGCCAATGTCTTATTTTCCTACCTTGCTGAGCTGTGGAAACAGCTTAAAAAGAGAGCCAAAAAAGTGGAGTGTATGATTTTAGACCTCGCTTAGAAGGAAGGCCCCTGACTTCTCTTCTGACCCAATTTCAAAAACTATGGAAGTTCCAGTCTATGGCAATAAGTGGAAACAATTTGAGCCTCAATATAAAATATGAGACAGAAAATATCCTCCCATTTTTTTGCTCCTCCACTTAGGACCAAGTTCTGAAAATAACAACAACCGATTTTTGACTCTTTCCTAGTAATTCCTTTTTAAAAATATTAGGAAAATACTGAAAAGGACGATTGTATAAATTATATAAATGTAAGAGATGTAAATTATGAAAATAATTATATAAAGGTAAAAAGCAGTGTTTTCCTCTTCACTCTTCCCCTCCCCAGAAATGATGAATGTTAACAGTTTGGTATGTATTTTTCCTGACTTTGGCCCACAGCAATGTTGCATTTTCATTTTTTTTTCATGTCACGGTGGTGATATGAGTGCTTCTAAGACCAAAGACTCACTTTATAACAAAAAAGCATAAAAAGTGAGGAATCTTGGTTGTTTTAATATCTTGAGAGTTACTTATATTCCAAATGAATATGACTAACTTTAAAGTTTTGGAGACAATAAATGCAACCAAAAGTAAAACTAGACCACTTGTCATTGGATATTTCTTGATGATTTCGAGGTAGTGGCTAAGGGCATGATGATTTTCCAGAAAAATCATGAGTACCCATTGTGGGGAAAAAAGATTCTAATTAACTTTCTGATTGTGTGTATTCCATGTTTACTACACTTGGTGTGCATCCAAATTTCCATTTTTGATCAAAATCCTGGTCCACAACATTCTGGAATGTTCCCTACAGATCTATAAGAGATGAACATTTCCTTGGGGTCAAGATCATAGTGACTTCAAAACAGTTATTTGCATGGGAGGAGAAAATAAGCAGCATAGGTTAGGGCAGCGTTTCTCAAGTTTCTCAACATCCACACCCTTAGTACTCTGGGCAAAATAATTGTTCATCATGGGGCTGTCCTGTGTATTATAGAAAGTTTACCAGCATCCCTGGCCCCCCGTCCACTTGATTCTAGTTGTACCCCCCCCAGTTGTGAGAAGCAGAAATGTCTTCAGACACTTTTGTCCCCAGGGAAGGAGAGAAAATCACCCCTGGGTGAAAACCAGGGTGTAAGGAAAAGGACATTTCCAGTTGACCAAAGGCAATGGGCGTTTGTTCTGATGAACAGAGTGGAGACTCACTGACATCCTTTGAAGTAAAACCATGCAAGTGGCTTGTTATATTGCAGTCCCCAAGCCACTGACCCAATTCCTACTTCTTCGACTCAGTGGGCTCATAGGTAGTTGAACTGTCCAATGATAAGTTGGTATAAATTCTACCAGGAAGGTGGAGTATTAGGTTATCGTCAAATTGGTGGAGCGTGTAATAGAATCGATAGAACTCCCATATGATCCAGCAATCCCCTTTCTGGGTATATATCTGAAGGAAATGAAATCCAAATCTCGAAGAGATTATCTGTGTTCCTATGTTCATTGCAGCATTATTCACAGTAAACAAGATATGGAAGTAATCTGAGTGTCCATCAGTGGATATAGAAAATGTGGGATGAGATGTGTGTGTATAAAATTCAACCATAAAAAAAGAAGGAAATCTTGCCATTTGGAACAATGTAGATGAACCTGGAGGACGTCATGCTAAGTGAAAATAAACCAGAGAGAGAAAGACAAATACTATACGCTCACACTCTTAAGTGGAATCTAAAAAAAAAAAAAAAAAAAAAAAAAAGCTAGAACTCACAGAAGCAGAGAGAATGATGGATGCTGGAGTCTGGCGGGTGGGGGAAATGGGGAGAGGTTGGGCAAAGGTACAGACTTCCAGTTTTAAGACGAAAAGTTTCTGGGGATCGAATGTTCTGTGTGGTGCTGACTAGTTAACAATATTGCATTGCATTGTGTACGTGAGTAAATCTTAAGCATCCTCGCAGTAAAAAGAAAAAAGTAACTATGTGAGCAGATGGATGTGTTGATTAATCGTGGTAATCATTTCACAACGTGTATGTCCACCAAATTGTCACATTGTACACTTTAAATATACACAATTTCACCTAGACCTGGATCAAGCTGGAAGAAAAGAAGAGATACCTGCTATTCTTCTTATCTTGTCCTCTGTATCTGTGGCCAGTTTTTCTGCCGCACCTTTTAGCTGTTCCACTTTTTCCAAAGTTACCTTTGTCAGTCCTGTAGCACCGGTCTTATGTTGAAGAGCAGCATATTGGTTTCTCAGCTCTGCAAACTCCTGCAACAGAGGCAGCCCCACACTCCCATCACCAGAAAATATTTACAATGCAGCCATGCACAATATTTGCCTGATACTGTTCCAAAAAGGAGCCAGAGGAAAACTGTGATCCAGTCAATATGCTTGAGTCACCCTGACATTTCCAGGCTTTTATTTGCATTGTTTCTTTTATCTTTTTTTTTTTTTTTTTTGCAGGCTGAAAAACTTCTCAGCTTTTGTTAATTAAAAATACAATTGGTTTGTTGTAAAATAGCAATCATGATTCGGTGCAAAGCAGTGATTGATGGGACACCAATCATTTGTCCTAAACGACTTAAGGTGAGAGATACAGAGAACAGAAGTGATGCCATCCTGCATGTGACAAATCTCTGGGTCAGCTGGGTGGGACAGCAGCCAGTGAAGGATGAAGGGCAGAGTGAACGGTGAAGTTTTAGAAACAAGGAGAGGTTTTTGGCGCGCAAAAAAGTAAGACAGACATGAGGCAGGAAGGGAAGTACATGTGTTAATATGAAGAGCTCCCCAGGCATTAGAATGGCAATCTCGGGGATCAGCCTGGGTGGCTGATGGTCTAGAATCTGGGACAGCTGAGTGAAGCCCAGGAAGGGAAATGGGGAGAGGATGGATGGCAAGTACCTCTCCCAACCTCCCTTCCATAGAAAATGTGCTCAACTTCCAAGTCTGTGGGAAATTACCCAGCACATTAGGAATGAAAAGCAAGAGAATGGACCAATTGTAAAAACACTTTCCCATTTTTCTTGTGTTTAAGCTACTCTATTAACGCAACCAACCAGAGATATCCTGCTGAGAAAATGAGTTGATAGTTTCTTTCAGCAACCTAGATGAATAGGGTATTTTCCAC
Organism: Potos flavus; assembly: GCA_028534135.1. Taxonomy (NCBI): domain Eukaryota; kingdom Metazoa; phylum Chordata; class Mammalia; order Carnivora; family Procyonidae; genus Potos; species Potos flavus. The sequence goes on along the minus strand of CM052887.1, from coordinate 12,790,443 downwards.
AACTGTTTAATTAACTCACTCTGACTTTTGTAACTTGACCTATTCTCTTTGGCAGGTGACTTTCACTTCTTTGTTTTCGTGATAGGTTATGTGATTGAATTAGAGTAAAGGGTAAATACACCCAAGACAGACCAATGGCAGGAATCCTGAACGTTTGGAAGGAAGGAAACACTGGACGAGAACACCACTGGTATTCCTAGGAGGAGATGCGGGGAGGAAACACTCCATCACTAATTTGGTCAAAGGACTTCTGTCTTCCCTGGAGACAGCCCTCCACGACAGAAGAGACTTCATGCCCATTGGGATCCCTACTAACACACACCACCCAGCGCGGTCCTGCACTGAGGGAACTGCTGATAAGTGGCACAATGAGCTGAGGTTAGAGGATTATCCTTCAAAGAGGCTCTGTCTGTCTGCTCTTGGTGGCACCGGCGGGGCTAATGACCTGCTCGAGGCCCCTAGCCTGGCGTTGGGCCGATGCAGCCTGAGCGGTCACACGGGCGGCTTGCTCTCCGTTCCTTTGCAACTTGGTCTGCAGCCTGGAAAGCCCGTCCTCCAGCACCGACGACTGCTTTGCTAAGTCCAGCTCGTTCTCAGTGTCCTTGGCTTCATTTGCAGCCTGTTGTTGATGTAAAGACCAGAGAGGAGAAAGTCTCTTTAGGTAACAAAGAACAAGAAGACAAATGATGTAATTACCCCTCAGAAAATAAGCGAGGTGGGAAGGGAGAGGGAATCACAAAAACAATGTCGTAAGAAAATATTTCAGACAAATACAAGGTCATAGGCAACTGTGACATGTATCCACGCGCTGGGTGGCCCGTTTAAGAATAAAGCCCCACCAGCGAGCTAAGGCTCTCCTCACACCCCCTCATTCCCCATAAAGGTAACCACTATCCTGAATCTAATATTTGTCATTCTGCGTACTTGTACGTGCTTTTTACTATACCCTATGCAGTATGTCTAACATGTGCAGCATTTTTTTAACTTTATACAAATATATGATGCTGCATATTTCTGCAACTTGAGTTTTAATTCCAAACTATGCTCGTACAGTTCTTCCTAATTTGCATAGCTCGTGTTTATTCAGTTTTAGCAATTTAAAGCATTCCATTGTTTGAATATACAATTTATATTTCTATTCTCCAGCGGGTGTGGGTGGCTTCTCATTTTTCCTCCTTACAAACAATAATAAACATCTTATCTTCATTTCTTCTTTCTGTGGCTCTATTTGTCCCATCCAGAAGCCAAATCTGACTGGTCATCTGTTAGCTCTCGTATCTTGTTCTTGGGTCATAATTTCAACATCTTCTTTGACTTTTGTAAGCATAACGAAATTCTGATTTTGTATTCTACATGCAGTAACCGTCGTATCCGCAGTCTCTTGTTTACTGTTTCTGGTGCCTCTTGCTTGAGGCAATTTGTTCTTTTATGTGTTTTGGGAGACATTTTTGAGGCTCGGTTTTAAGGTACGTTCCTTGAGAGGGGATTTCCGCTAGCCTCTGGCAGGCATCTGAGGACACTATCAGCCCACTAACACTTTCAGGCCCCCACTGTTGTCAGGGCCACACTGGTAGTGTGAATTCTACCCTCGAACTCGTGGAAGAGCCAGCTTGTGGTTAGCAATTCTTTTTTTTTTTTCTTTTAAAGATTTTATTTATTTGACAGAGAGAGAGATTACAAGTAGGCAGAGAGGCAGGCAGAGAGAAAGAGGGGGAAGCAGGCTCCCTGCTGAGCAGAGAGCCCGATGCGGGGCTCGATCCCAGGACCCTGAGTTCATGACCTGAGCCCAAGGCAGAGGCTTTAACCCACTGAGCCACCCAGGCGCCCCGGTTAGCAATTCTTAGTGAAGACCTTCCTCCCCCGCAGCAAGTGTCTTACTGGCACTGCTCGTGCGCGCGTGCGTGCGTGTGTGTGTGTGTGTGTGTGTGTGTAGCTGTGTGCACGCACGCATGCGTGTGAGTCCATGCAGTAGTAGGTAGTAGGTTGAACATTTCACTGAGGATTTTGTCTTTCCATGCAGGGGGCGCATTTTCTCCTTGAGTAGGCTTTGTTTTCTGTCTCTTACGCATGGTGAGGATTAAAACCAACAGCTCAGGGCACCTGGGTGTCTCAGTTGTTAAATGTCTGCCTTTGGGTTAGGTCATGATCCCAGGGTCCTGGGATCGAGCCCCGCGTTGGGCTCCCTGCTCGGCGGGAAGCCTGCTTCTCCTTCTCCCTCTCCCACTCCCCCTGCTTGTTTTCCCTTTCTTGCTGTGTCTCTCTCTGTCAAATAAATAAATAAAATCTTAAAAACAAACAAACAAAAGCCCAACAGCTCTCCTACACCAGCAATTGGCGGATCCCTCCGCCTGTGGTCAGGTTCATGCTTTGTTATCTCTCTGGATTCATACTTCCCTGTCATTGTTGGCTCTGAAGATTTCCTCCATTTCTTTCTAATTCAGCTATGTATTACAATTTTTTGAAAAATATCCCAGCCAACATTTTGGGATTTTTTTCTACTAGGAGGGTTCTGTAGAAGCCCTGTTCTACCATATTTGTAGGGAACAAAAAACAACAACAAAAAACTTTCTTGTGCCCTTAGACATATTTTTTTTTAGAGCACAAATCTACAAAATTTTTCTGTAAAGGACCAGATAGTAAATGTTTTATACTCTGTGGCCCATGAAGTCTCTATTGCAACCACTCAGCTCTGTGTCCCTGTGGTGCAAAAGCAGCCACAGACAATATGTGGCTGGATTCCAATAAAACTTTGTGACTTTGGATAAAAAACAAAAACAAACAAACAAAAAAACAGTGTGCCCATTTGGCCCACGGCTGTATTTTACCATCCCCTATTCTGGTGTATATGCCTCGAAGGGGAAAATCTGGAGGCTTTCTTTGTTTTTTCTTTGCTACCCTGTATTTGCAAACTGTTTACATCTAACCTCTTTATTTCCTGGTGCACTACTTCCTGTTCTATAGCTTTCTGCTTTTCTTTTCAAAACACATGCATTTAGATCTGTACAACCCGGCCGAAGAACAGAGACTGGGGAGCTGGCATTCTATGGGGAAAGGGATGGTCTGGATGACGGAGTCTTGGAGGAAGACACGTCACACAGCTTGGGACCAGGTCCTGTCCTGTCCTCCAGCTGCCAGACTCCCTCTCCCGGATCCATGATATGGGTTAAACGAGGCCTGGCTCCCACTGAGCTCTGGATGGAACACTATCTTTTGGGTGAGATATCCTTTTCAGTCCTAAGATACTCTGATGAGATTTCATGCCAAACCTGCCAGTTACAAAAACCTGGCAACAATGAACTTTATTTCTTTGCCTTGTGAGCTCTAACAAGTCTACTACATTCTCTGGAATCAGAAGGGATAAACTCCCACCTTGAATATACCTTTAATTAGCTGTGTGACCTTAGGCAAGTCACTTAACCTCCCTGAGTCTCTGTTTCCTCACTGACAAGCTGGTAGTGGCACCTGCTTCGTCCCCCAGGAGGGGTCAGCAGTGATGAAGTGATGCCGTGAGAACTCCGTCGAACATCAGTTAAATGCATCACACCACCATCGTTTTATTTTATCCTATAATCATCCCATCAGGCAGGTCAGGTAAGCATGACATTGGCACACATCAAAACCAGGCTGTCTCCACATTCAAAATCTTTTTCGGGTTAGTTTCCAAGAAGATAAATACCTGCAGTGTGTTCTCTTTAATTTTCTTTATCTCCACCGTCAGCTGTGTAATGGTAGAATTTACCCGTCCTTGGGTGACTTGAACTTGTTGCAATTTATTCAGCGTTTTGTCAAGATTTAATAGAACATTTGCTGCTTTTCTAAGGTAGGACATTAACGTGTCAGATTAGATAAATACACAATTATTCATTTGTTTCACCTTGGGAGTCCATTCGACTCCACGAAAAACTTAGCTGAATTATTTATAAAGTAGATTTAAATTGCTCTTATGCAAGGCCAAGTCCTGAAATCTTTATTTTGAGAAATAGGTTGGTTGAAATGCCAATAACAATGCATATATATGCATATCAAGTAGAGACAGATCTCGCCAGGTATGGAAATCAAAGATACAGGTCTTGTTTATTCTTAATTTGTCATAACCAGAGAGGCTCGAGGACCGTCACTGGCAAGCTTTGAACAAAATAACTATCCTTGGCCAGTTCCAGTTCCCTAATTTCTCACAGTTCAGCTACTCTAAAGCCTCACCGGAGTAGGGGTGGGAGAGTTAAGGGGCCCCACAGACAGCAAAGAGAACTAAAAGCCCTCAATTTCCAGGCTGTGTTTATTCAGGTTTATTTAAGCTCCACTGACATTCTAGCTGCCAGGGGCCCCGTCGGAGGTTAAAATCACAAGCATTCCAAGTGATCGTCTATTTTACAGAAATTAGCTCACTTCAAGTCAACGCTCACCAGATACTTGGATCTGTGGGCTCAAAATCACCTTTGGAAGAATGTCCCAAGCGAGCGAACTATCAGATAGACCTTTGCAGAGGCATAATTAGAAATGCATGAGGAAGAGCAAAACCAGCTAAATTGCAAAACATCCGCTGCCCCACGCAGCCCTACCTCTCCTCCCAGTGGAGTCTCTCTCTTACTTTTTAAAAAAGGGTCTATTTTTTTTAAGAGCTGTTTTAGGTTCATAGCAAAAATGAGCAGAAGGTGCGGAGAGTTCCCTGTACCTCCTACCCCCCCCCCCCCCCACAGCCTCTCTGGTTATCAGTATCCCTGCCAGAATGGGACATTTGTTAGCGTTGATGAACCCACATTGACACATCACAGACACCAGAGTCCAGCGTGTACGCTAGGGTTGACTCTTGGTGGTGTCCATTCTGTGAGTCTGAACAAATGTATAATGACATGTATCCATCATTCTATATCATACAGAGTCTTTTTACTGTCCTAAAAGTTCTCTCTGCTTCACCTATTCATCCCTCCTCTCAGACCCCGACAACTACTAATCTTTTTTACTGTTTCCACAGTTTTGCCTTTTCCGGAATATCCTATGGGTGAACCACGCAAGAGGTAGGCGTCCCTTTCTTTACTTCTTTCCTTACGGTTATAGAAGGGGTTCAGGAGCCTTCCCTTCTCATAACACCCCCCACCATATCTTCATATTTAGTCTTTTTCCTTTAAATTTTCAGTGTAACTGCTTTTAGAGTAAATTGGGAAAATACCTAGAACTATTAGAAGAAGAGGAAGTGGAAGTGGAAGAAAGAGAAGAAAAAGAGAAAGAGGAAGAGAAAGAAGAGAAGGAAGAACAGGAGGAGGGAGAGGAGGGGGCAATAGCACACAGAAAGAGCAAAAAACATATCAGGAAGGGAAAAATTTACCACTAATCTTATCACCTTTTAAGACATCAGCATATTCTAGCATCTTTGTGCTACAAAATTTTTCTTTGCATGATGGAGATCAGATGATCTGTATATAATCTGTTACCTTGTTTTTAAAAGCATCAATGTTACCGAAGAATCCCTGCATGTTATAAAGAATCCTTCCTCAGCAGCATTTTTAACAGCTGTGTGATCGTACTGCACTTACTTATTCTTCCTGGTTGCAAGTATCAAAACCGGAAGGGGTTGGGCTTACGGGGGAGTCTGGCACACTTCATTTACCCAAGTGGCTGGGGACACAGCAAAGGCAACTCAGCTCTCAACTGCTGGGCATCCTGACATGATGGTGTTGCCGCCATCCAGCCGACCCCACCTAAAACCTAAAGCACCAAGATGCCTTTTCCCGTTGGCTTGGCTAAGTCGACAAGGGCAAAAGGAAACATGAGTTAATGAACTCTGTGTACTGCATTTATAGTTTTACTCCTGTGTTAGTCCTGGGGCACTAGTCTTTGTTTCTTCTATTCCTCGCTGTCATATCTTTTTAGTGTAGTCTTTTAAAAAAAAAATTGGGATCTTCAAAGTACTGTCCATTATGGTAAATGTAGAAAGTAACAGACATAGGTCAGCAAGAAAGGGAAAAGACACTGATATTCCCATCACTTGTTAAGATATTGGCATACAGCTAGTATATGGCATTGATTGGTATAAAGAGTAACAGGTCACTGCAAAGGCATTCCAAGCCTATAGCAAATGGGAAACAAGCGTTCCTGCCCACTGCCTCCCAATCCCCCAGCTTCCCGAGACTCCTGCAAACAGCTTAGCCCTCACCCTGGGCACTAAACTACCAGTCGGTAATTTCATTCAAACATTAAGTAGCTCCTCACACAGCTGTTTTTCACATGGCCTTTTAGCAGCTGTCCTGGGTGAGCAAGATGAGAATGTGAATTCTGTACTCACTCAGCATCTTCTGCCTTCACCAAAACCTTCTGGGCTTCCTCAGCTGCTTTATGTAGCCTATCTTCATCTGTCCCATAGTCCTCACAGAGCTGCATCAGCTTCCGCATTTTGTCAAGTTCATGGGTTAGATTCTGCGATGTCACGGGTAGATGGACGTCAAGTACACGATTTGCAACCTTCTCTATATCTTCCAGAGGCACGTTTTCCTCTTAAATAAGAAGGTGGTTTTAGGTCATTGCGCCTCCTTATCAAACGATGTATCTTGTAAATACAACCACAGTGAACTCTAAGTCAAACGTACATGCACCTAATTGCGTGTCCCTAGGACACCGGGATTAGACTGTCTACATCCTGTAGATTCTTCTTCATCCCCAATTTTCCCTTCTTTCTGAAAGAAACACTGTTTGTGTAGTGTTAAATACACACTACACAAATGCTTGCTGGAAAACTGAAGAACTAGCAAGGAAAACTTGCTGGAAACTGAAGACTTGGGATATTGTATATGTTCTGCAAAACGTCCTCCTACAAACCAGTTAAGTCTCGATTCAAAAGCCAGTACAATGGTTAAATGCCTGTCACCAAGATTTGAATACAAATGAATGAGACAGTGGGGAAGCACCAGGTCTGGACTCAACAAAACTTGATTCTAATCCTCTGTGACATCAAAAAGGCTCACAGTTGTTGCTCAAGGCAACTCTACCTGACGCTACCACTCAAAGTCCTATTTTGAGAAGGGAACTAGACAACAGAGTGAGTAACATGTTATCCGGAAACTGTTAAATACACCCATGCCCTGCTTTTCAGGAAAATAAAATCAGCCTTCCCTGAGAACTGAAGCAGAAGATGGATTGTTAGGGTCCCAGGTGCTAATACCTTGCTCCTTACTGAGAGATAATGCTGAATCCCATGCGGGCAGTTGGAGATCTCGTCCTCAAGGGGTTGACCATCCAGTGGGCCATATAAGCCATTCCATATGAATATTAATAACATAAGAACAGAAATGATAAATAGAAGACGAAATGATATGGGATCCAGAGGGAGGAGAAAATATTTCAAGGAGAACCTCAAAAAGGCACATAAATTGAGCCTGGAGGACAGCAAAGGTTGTACCCATAGAAATGTGGGGTGAAGGCAGAGGTAAAGGTGTTCTAAGTTGAGTGAACCACAGATGCCAAAATGTGGGTGCAGAAAGAAGCAGTCCTCAGATCACTGTTGGCGGCCGACAGTGGAGTCTAAATGCAGGGGTGCAAGTCCCAAAAGGTTGGGAGCAGAGCGCAGGAGCCCTGAAATGGGTGGCCAAGGAACTCAGACTTTCTTCGGGAGGCAGGGGTACCACAGACACTTTTTAGCATTTGACTGACATGAGTCTATATCCTTTTGGTAACCATTTTTGCTCTAGCTGTTTTGTTTAAAATAAAAGGATTATTTTATTTCCTGTCATGTTTTTTGGGGAAAAAAAAGTAACGAGATTTTTTTTGTGAGTAAATGAAAATCGTGCTTGAAACAGAATGTACTGTACTCGGAAGTTGGCTCTTGAAAGAAACAGTATTTCCTTTTATAAAAAAGGTTCTAATAAAAAGTGAATTTTAATTTGGCCCCATATTTGTCATCAAACATTTATTGGCATTTGTTATGAGATCATAAATTCAAAATTCTTATATGGGACTTTCAGGCGAAGTGACACACAACTTTGTTCATGGGAATTCAGACTACAAGGAAAATATGAAGATGGTCAAGAAGAGAGGAGTAGTATAGCCACCATACAATGTAATAATACTTATATTTGGGCTTTATGGAAAGGATAGAGGAAGAGAAATTGGTGAGTGAAGGGTACTGCTCCCTGGTGATCAAGGGTCTTGGGGCCCAGATCAGAGACGTTTCTTTCACAGAATAGGATTTTTCCCTTTCCCTAGTTTAATTTTTGTTATAATAGTCTGGACACAATTTTTTAAAATTCCTTGGGGGTAATTAAAGTAAACTTTTTTTTTAAAGTAAACTTTTTTATTAGAGATCTATTCAGCAGCAATGAGAAATGAGACCATAAGGGAATAGGCTCTATGACCCAGTGCATGAGGTGGAAAGCAGTAGAACTTGCCTTCTGGAGCCATCAGTGGGCCCCAGAAGTGTATGGTGCCATTTCACATGACTGGTCTGGCAGTTTGGTTTGGTTTGGTTTTGGTGCCTGAACTGACCTGTATCTGCAGAAATAGCTAATATGTTCCTTAAACCAACCAGTTCCTGGATCTGTCTCTAATCAATACCGATCCATCCAGCTAACTCACTGAAAATTTGCTTTCGAACAAACAAAGCATCCAGTAGACCTATCCCACCCCATTCATTTTTACTGATTATTTCGGTCATTTTTATTGATGGCTTGTGCTGCCTCATTTTGTTCTTATTTCAAAAATCAGGACCAAGGCTGTTCAGACAATATCTAGAAACATGGAGATAGAAAAAAAAAATTGGCCATAGGGATCTCCTACAATTATGAAACAGATTCACAAAGCTATTACAACGATGGTAACAGACATCCCAATTGTTAGCGGATTCATGTGAGGAGCATTGTTATTGAATCTGGAAGACAGTGATGGAGAAAGTCTCTTAAGGTTAATTCCATATACGATCATACCCAAGCTGCATTATTTGCAGAGAGATTTCAGGTCAATTTCCCGCTGTACTATTTGATTTTTATCTTCAGCTACTAATTCTCTGTAGTTTAGAATAAACTTCTAAAAAAATAAAATAAAAGTGAACTTCTCCCACAATAAGGTACAATGAGGGATAATAACATCATAATTACAGTAATATGTGGATCAAATTGTTCCTTTCAGTCTATCACAGAGAACCGATAGGAAACTTGGAAAATAGTCCATAATAGTTAATAACTGATATTTTAGATACCACCTCATTATAGTATTTGGTATACTAACCAAAATCTGACATGCCTTGATCTCACACAGTCTGTCAGCAGAAAAAAATCACAGAATCATAACATTAAGAAATCTGATAGAATCATCATGTTAGACTTTTATCTTAAAAAAAAAACAAAACCATATAAGTTTAAGCACCAAGTTCATTTGTTTGAAATTTTAACTAAATTCTAGGACTTTTTACTAAATTGATCTTGTACAGATAGCCATATATTTTTTGGTACAGAGTTAATATTTGGGAATAATTTTCACTAAGAAATTTTAAATCAAGGGGTATATCATGTTTCTGATTTATACATTTCATTTCCACCTAATATAATTTGAAATCGGTTATGCTGTTTGAATATACAAAAAAAAAAAAAAAAAAACAAAGAAAAAGAAAAAAAACTAGTCCCAATATATTTTTTCTAATTACCTGACAAAAACGTTTTCAGTTTTTTTATTAAAAGACTCATTTTCTCTTCTTCAGAGTCACTTTGATTTTTCATATTCCTCAGTTTCTCAGTTAGCTGTAAGGCATTGTTTTTGGAGACTTCTGCCAGTTTACTTACATTTCTGAGCTGGGGTAAGGAAAAAAAAATGAAGAAAACACACAACAATTAGGCACATTGTGTGATGTTTAATTACTTAGTTGGACCACTAAAAACAAAATAGGAGCATAGAGATTAAACAAAAGATTCATTTTAAGGGATTCCTTTACAAGGTGGTGTTATTTGGTTTCATTATCATGTTTGCTTAATGTGAATTTATCTTTTGGCGACTGGCTGGCTCAGTCGGTAGAGCAAATGACTCTTGATCTCAGGGTTGTGAGTTTGAGCCCCATGTTGGGTGCAGAGATAACTTAAAAAATAAAATCTGTAAAAAAATAATGTGAATTTATCTCTTCAAACACTATTAGTGATCAAAATTATTTGAAAACAGTATTGACCTAGTGCTAATGACTTTTCCTGATATAAATGTAAAACACAAATTCTGTTTTAATGAAACTTTAGCATTCTATAATGTCAGCAAATTACTTGGGACTGCTTACAGTGGTCATTATGTTTAATAAGTTAAGAGCATTTTCTTTTATGTAAGTTAAAATAATTACTCTTCTTGACATTCCTCAAATTCAAATAATGTACTTTCTCTGAAAGCTAAAAAGAAAGCATTCCTCCTTTTAATAAACGAGTTTGAACTCGGAGCAGGCTACAAAGATAAATTCCAAACATCTTGTACACTTGGTGGAGGAATGATAGGTCTAAAAGGCTTGCCCTCTAGAAGTGCAAAGTTTTAATTATGTGATTTGAGAAAATTCCTGAGCTTTTCTTGAGATTCCAACAAATTAGAGAAAGAAAAAAAACAAAACCAAAACCAAAACCAGAAAGCAATAGGGCAATATCACCAACAAGTTGAGCTGGATGGAATAAATTGTGACAGAAGTAGGGCTAATTAGGATCAAACACAATTAGGAAAAAAAAAATCTCCCTTTATTTCCCCACAAAAGAAGCCAACTTAATTTGAGCCATACAGATTTTCTGGAAAAGGATTTAATTACACCCATTGGCAAATGATGAAACAAAAAAGAAATATTTACATGATTCAAAGTATGTATCTTCATATTTTTGAGAGTTGTCCTTTAATTTTTCTAGAACTTTGAAAACCTTAAAGTGGTGAGCAGTTGCTGAGAGAGATCTTCAAAGTTCCCATCACGAGAAAAAAAATCTAACTAGGTGAGGGGATGGATGTTAACCAAACTTCTTGTGATAATCATTTTGTAATACATACATCCACCAAATTATGTATGCCTAAAACTAATACAATGTTCTATGTTAATTATATCTTTCTCAATAAAAAAAATGGTTAGCAGTGAGAACACATGGAAGTAAAATGAAAATTCCACAAATAAATAAATACTCTAGACAGGAAAACACAAAATTCTAGACATGAAATCCGTGTCAATTAGTCGATGCTGTATTCAGAGAGAAAGAGATTGCTAAATTACTTCACTCTTAAAACATCTCTCTGCAATCCATCTTCTGTCACCACTGACTCCTGAGAATTCTCTCACAATCTTTTCTGGCACTCTTCTGCCCCATCTAATCAAGAAGGAAATAGCACACCGTTTATCAACATGAAAACCCCCGCCCCCACCTTTCCCAGTTTTTCATTTATGTGCTGATGAAGCCAAATTCTGCTAGAACATACATCAGGGGCTATCTTTTAAAAGTAAAAGGTTAACACAGGGCTTCTTTAAATGGCATGAGGTTTCTGTTTTTTTGTTTGTTTGTTTTTGTTTTGTTTTGAGAAGGGGCAGTAAGGTGTAATCATTTAAAATTACATTGAACGATTCAGGATTGTTTTAACCACCAGGATGCCAGACCAGGATTTGTCTTTGTTATGTGCACCGCTGGGTTCCCAACATCTAGATAAATGTGTTGCACATAGCAGGCACTCAATGAATATTTGTTCGAAGAAGGAAGAATAACAGCTAAGTGAAAACTAGGTAGCAATGCAGAATTATGACTATGTAAATAAAAATTTGCAACATTCAGGATGTGCAGGATATCCACCAGCTGGGCTAATCAGACGCTTGCACCAGAACCTGGATTCCAAGGGCTTGGGTCCAGCTGGGGCTCAGGCTCATGCAGGTGAGGCTCAAGGAGGAAACTGCTGCTCTGTGTGTGTGTGCACATGTGTGTGTGCACATGCATGACATATACACCATATCTTAGCTGTGGTTCTCAGCCCATTCCCAAGCCTAGCCTTTAATCCTCCTGTTGATTCTGAGACCATTTTTTTTCAGGAGTTGGTTTCTGCTGCTTACAAACAGGAATGCTGACTGCTATAATATTTAACACATATTTTTGTGTGCATAGATATATTTTCATTTAAATAATTTTTTATTTAAACTCAATTAATTAACATATAATGTATTATAGGTTTCTGAGGTATAGGCTTGTGATTCATCGGTCTTATATCATACCCAGTTCTCATATTATTGGTAAGGAAATTTAGCTTTTTAAGAGATTTTTCCTCTTCATCAAAGACTATGTATAGTGTTGAAAATGGAGCAAACTAGGGCACACATCCTCATCTTGTTTACAAGATCAATCCAATTAGTCACAGAATACCTAAAACTGTATTCATCATTTCCAGGTGAATATCTAATGTATTCACAAAAAAAAAAAACCCTAAGGAAAACTAGGCAATTAAAAATTATTCTCATTTATCAATATGATCAGAAAAATAAATGAAAACCTTTCAAGTTATTAGAGACTCAATCATCAGGTACTTAAATATTAAAATCACTGTATCGTGTCCAACATCGGAAGGAGTACAAGGCCTAAGGGTGTATTCCTATTAAAATATTTTCTAACATTAAATCTTAATGTTAGAATTTGTATATTTGGTAGAATCTCAAATATACCCTTGAATTTGTACAACGTAGTCTTTACTTTGAGAAATCTAAAGTTTTCAAACCTTTAAGGCTAAGAGTCTCCCATTTTGTATGTAGTATTTGCTAGAAAAGAAACATCCACGTGAGTCTATGTTCTGCAGACATATACTTCAGTTTTTTTCTCTTCTCCCTCTCTCCATACACACACACACACACACACACACACACGTTTACACACATATATGTGATACATATATAATAGAAAATGTCAATATTCACATGTTCTTCTAAATGTACATTTACATCCACATCTGTATTTTTAATCCTCTGTTTCCAAGTGTAAGAATACCCAATATTGGGCGCCTGGGTGACTCAGTCATTAAGCATCTGCCTTCGGCTCAGGTCATGATCCTGGGGTTCTGGGATTGAGCCCCGGTCCGCGGGGAGCCTGCTTCTCCCTCTGACCCTCCCCTGCTTGTGTTCCCTCTCTCGATGTGTCTCTCTCTCTGGCAAATAAATAAATAAAAGTCTTAAAAAAAACAACAACCCAATATCTAGACTCTACCCTTTCTCCTAGAAGCTAAATGGCAGTTTTAAATATTTCAGACGGTTTGCTTTTTTCTTCGTATTGCTACAGCTTTACAAATAAAACAAGAGAAGCCATATTTACCTGGTGCTTCCAACCCTGAAGCTGGTTGCTCAAATCATGAATCATGGACTCTGCTTCCTGAGCTCGCTGGAGGGCATCGCCCGAGAAGGGCGGGGGGCCATGACAGCTGGGGCCATCACAGGACGAGAGCACGCACCGCCTGTCCCCCGGGTCTCCACACACCTCATGGGAAAAAGGATTCATGTTGAAAAGCGACATGTGGGCAGGGTTTTGCTAATGCCATCCAAGTTCACTGAAGAAATGCACTGCTCTATGCATATGTTCCTTCGACAGTCTTTCACGCTTAGCACGTGGACTGCAACCCCGTGAAATGTGTCTCGGGAAATAAAGACCTGAATATTTTGTTGTCAGCGTTGGGTCAGCCAATGCCATTTTTACACTCAGAGGTTTTGAAGAAAACAGTCAAATATCTATCATTTCTTGCGTGTTAACTTCATTTTTTTAAAATAAAAATTACCTTTTATTTATAAGAAAGCAAGAGGAGTCAATGTCTACTATTATCTGTACCATTGTGGACATCGCAAATAATATAAATAAAGATAAGATAATAAAATCAAGCCACAGTCTTACCCTGAATTTTCTCAAACTTTGACTTAGAAAATAAAAAAATAAAATATACAGGCGCCTGGGTGGCTCAGTGGGTTAAAGCCTCTGCCTTCGTCTCAGGTCATGATCTCAGGGTCGTGGGATTGAGCCCCGAATCAGACTCTCTGCTCAGCAGGGAGCCTGCTTCCCCCTCTCTCTCTGCCTGCCTCTCTGCCTGCTTGTGATCTCTCTCTTTCTGTTAAGTGAATAAAAAAATTAAAAATATGTTAAAAAAATAAAATATAAATAAATATATTTATATTATTTGTATCTTATATAATACAGCGCATCTATATGTATGTTATATCTACGTATTTATAAAGTCTAAATAAAAAAATAAAATGCAAGGCAGGAAATACAGTTGAAGAGATTTGTATGCCAAGCAGAAACCACAAACGCTTTTCCTACACCATTGTGAATATTTACCTTTTCGTTCAGTATTTGGATATCTGGTACTGTAATCTGCTTTAATTTTTCCAATGACAAGTTTTGTTTTGAGGTTAGCGTATCAAAGCTGGTAAGCAAGTCATTCCTCATTTTTTCAGAGTTTTTTATGATAGAAATGGTTTCATTAATTTTCTTTTCAGCAGATGATGACATCTGATAATGCTTCTTGATGTTCTCTGAGGAATCTACATTAATTCAAATTGAGGTAAGTTTTGTGAGAACAAATGAAATTATATATCAGTTCTCAAGACAATCGTTTCACAGTTGACCAATGTCTTGGTCTCCATGACCAGTACAAAAATTCGCCAACGTCTTCCTTGAATTTACATTTAATGGGGAAGGATTGGATGTAGTGAAACAGATAATCGATAGAATAGATATAGAGCCTTGATATTTAAGTCGTGGACATAGGTTTGAGTGTTGGATTTCCCCTTCACTGTCTGCCTAAATCCTTGAACAAACTGGTTAATCTCTAGATTGTTTGCTTATCTAGAATTTATGAGGACTAAGTGAAATAATACGAGAATACTCTCTAAAGTGTTCCACAGATGTATTAAGTATGTATTAATTAGTATTAATGATGACTACCTATACGAACCCTAAGGTGACAAACCAGCCGAGTTTACCTAACGAGATGGGGCAGGAGTTGACAAATTTGTTCTGGAAAGTGCCAGGGAATAAATGTTTGGGGCTTGCTGGCCACAGCATGTCAGCCACAACCTCTCAACCCCGTAGAGTGACAGCGGCCACAGGCAACATCCATAAACAGGTGAGCCTGTCTCCTAGTGGAACTCCCTTTATAAAAATGGGCTCCGGGTATAAAAACACCCAGTCTACAGGTGGACTGCAGCGTGCTGACCTGTGATGTTGAAACGGATGACAATAGGTCTCAATTGTGGAGTGTTTTCTCTGTGCCTGCACTTCCCATCAGTTTTCTTCCTGAATCTTCACAAAACACCGAGGTATGCATTAGTGGGATCACCCCCATTTTGCAAGTGAGAAACGAGGTTCTCAGGAGGTAAATTATTTGCCTGAGGTCTCACAGACAGCAAGGGATCAAGTCAAGAGTTCAAGGCAGGTGGTTTGATTCTAGAAATTATGTTCTTAAGCTCTGATCTATATTTGCCATGTTTTTAGTAAAACACAAATTCAGGAAGATAATATGGTACATTTTACTGCAAATGCTAGTGTTGCAGGACTTTAAACAGTAACTCCATATTTTGAAACCAGAGGCCCAGGGTCCTGATCTTTACTCCCTATGCAGCTAGAAGTCAGGCTTGAGACGACCATACCTTCCTATTGCTTGGGATGATTTTTGGCCTTTATTTATCTGGCAAATTTTATCCTCATTTTGTGAAGTCCAGGTCAAATATCACCTACTTTCTAGAACTCTTTCCCAGCAAACCCGGGAAGAATTCTATTCCCCGTGTTCGATTTGGTGGTCCAAATCTTTCAGGCCGTGAACCATTTTGAAGTGGCCACCTGGACGGCAATGGTGGAATGTCCTTTCTCCGAGTGTCACTGTTTGTTCCTTTGACTAGGAGGGAAGAGCCAAAGCAGGGAATTTTCTGGGCATCACTGCCGTCCTCAGAGGGACAAGTTGGTTTTGGAACATCCTACTCTCGGTCCGAAGCTAGTTACACAAGACCTCTTGCATGCTTTGGCATTAAGAGAGAACTCTGGGTCTCAGTATTTGCTTCGTATCAGACATTGTTAGCTGTATTCATTATTTTCAACAGATGCTACCCAAGCTCCGCCCTATTTAAAAAGTTGAAATATTCAGGTACAAATAATACCTTTAATGGGTGTGTTTTCAGGTCCTAAAGTGCTCAGGCTCTGTGGCAATGAGCATAGGGCCACTCGCTAATGGTATGCATGATGGATGGCAGCAAGCAAGCTTTGTCCATCAACGGGCTGTCCAAGAGCATTTTCTCTCTTACCCACAATGCTCGCGTTACGGGCATGGGAGCGCAAATCAATTTCTTGCTGAAGATCTTCAAGGAAGAGGTCTGCTTCATTCCTTCTTCTTCCTATCCTTTCTTTCAGATCTGGAAACTCACGCACTGCTTTCAGTTGCACACTTAGCCGCATGACTTGTTCCCTGGAGGGGAAATGAGAGTAAATGTAGCGAAGCTTGTATTCCTGTTGATAGATCAGTGAAAAAAACACATCAACGTTGCCCTCATGATCAGGCACCCTCATAATTAGAATGGATCTTTCTTCCCCAATGTTGTGTTTGACAGTTTATAGTTCTGTTTATGGTTCCTCTCTTTCTTGTTAATTCGGCTTCCTGGAATGTTTTAGCACTCACTTAAAATACAACCTTCATACAAGGTCTAGCAGAAGAAAAGCTTTGAATCTTTCAATTTCAACTATTTAGACTCTGTCTGTCTCCCTTTGCTTTGGGTTTGCAAAAACACGCATTCAGACACGGTTCATTTAAATCCATGAGATCCAACCTATATTCAGCTTTCAGCACGGAAATCCTCACCCAGCCTAGGGTAAAAAGCAGTTCTTTATTGAGAATAAATCTGCACTCAGCAAGGATCCTTCTAGTGTCACTGCTGTACAGGGTTCTTGTCATTCCCATGCGTGACAACGAGGTTCCCTTGTTGGTGACCATACCCAGCTGGGCCTAGGGTATGTTCATTCTCCCATCTTCTCCATGGTGCCTAGCTCTGTCTTGCTTCAATTTGCTGGGTTCAGCCCCCACAATGGGTTTAAAGAAATAATTAGTAATATTCCTCATGCTAAGGAAATTTGTCGCAAATTGTGACGAGTACAGTTGAGGAAAATTACAGTATGAATCTGTGGGACCAATTTATCTTGGCAGAAATGCAAAGCATTAACTAATGCTTCCTAGCATTTTCTGCTCTAACTCTCCCTTCTAATCTACAGACTTTTCCTTCCGGCGCCAACTGTTAGGGCTATAATTCATCAGGTTAATAATAATAACAATGATAGTAATTACTGTTATTACAGTTGGTACTCTTGAAGCCCTGCAATGCGCCAGGCATCATGCTCAGTGGCTTGTCTAATTCTCACAAGAAATCTGTGAAATAGAGACTTGATCCCCTTTTTGGATGAAGAAACAGAAGCTTGGAGAAGTTAAATAACTTGGCCAAGGCCACACAGCAATATGTGCATTTCGGTCACGGAATCTATACTCGGGACATTCTGGCTTCCCTGCCCTCCGCCTCCCTTTTCGTTGGTAATTTTCCCAGCAAACATTTGTTCTATAACTGAACCGAGCCTGGAGAAGGTAACCTCTATCCTCAGGGGCCCCTCAGTGAGGCAATGGCCCAGCAAGCACAGGGAGGCAGGAAGATGGAGAAGGAAGCACATGTCTTTTTCTGAAGAGGTCATGGAAGGCTTCAGGGAGGAGGTGGTGTTTTGGTGGTTGCTAAGGAGGAATAGGAGTTCAGCAGGTGGACCGGGAAGGGACAGACGTACTGGTTTCTGGCAAAAGAGGCCCAGGACTCACTGCCTCCTCATCACTTCAGGCCTGGCCTTGGGACTCCTGCTCCTCTCGCTGCCTTTCTGCTCTAGGCCGAGGTCCTGTGGTCTCTTTGTTCAGAATGCCCACTGTGGACTGGCTCATTCTGCCTTCTTTCTGACAGGTCCACTTCGTTTGCCATATTCCAGAGCCACAAACCTGTGGTCCATGGGCCAGAGCTCATTCTCAGACACATTCATTTGGCCTATTCAGTGCTTTTTAAGAGCACTGTTGGATTAGCTCACTATATTTTAAAGTGGGGACACTTGCATAAAAATTCGGAGGTCCTGACATCTCTTGAAAAGTGGGAAGATCTGGGGACACAGGGCCCAAATCCTGCAGGGCAACAGTCTTCAGCTGCCAGCTCGGCCTGGCCACGTGGCTCCCCTGGGCCCTGTAGGTGCGTGGCCCTTCCTCTGAACTACGTCGGTGAACTCTATCTTCTCCCTTGTGTAACTTTTAAGCTTTTACCATGTACCTCTGGGACTTTTGCCTGATGAAAACGAACAGCCTTATAGTGACACTGGTATTTTGTATAACACAAGACTTTGCACCTTCCATTATTCTTTAATCCAGGACCTTTGATTGGGGGAAAGGGGGAAAGGGGATATTCTGCCGCATAATCACAATCTTTTTGATTTCTTAGTAGACCATGTGCTCATAGAAAGACGGAGAACTGTACCCCATGCATGCTGTTTTTTTCCCAGAGAAGTTGGCAAATTTTTTTCTGTAAAGAGTCAGATAGTAAATATTTTAGAGGTTGGGGGGCCATAGTCTCTGTCACAATGACCCCACCTGCCCTTATCCCGGGAAAGCAGCCACAGAGGACAGGGACATAAATGGGCGTGGCTGTGTACCAGCGAAGCCTCATTTATAAAACTACGCGGCCTGTGGCATTTTTGCCTGTGGTTTGCTGAGCCCTGGCCCAGACCAACCAACTTAATTTCCAGAAATATTCGATGCATGTTATATAAATATATATAGCACATAATAAAAATGACAATGCATTTTGAGGAACTTATCACATTTGCTCTATGACTTCACATTAATGTACGGGATTTCCAAACAATCGAAGACTTTGGGAAGATTTAGCAAATTTCCCTGACTGCCTGGCTGGAAAAAAAAATTTGTATTATAAACGACCCTTTTTCCAATTTTGTATCTTTCAGCTCTGCAGGGTTTGGGCTTTCCAAAATCAAGGTCTTAATGATGGATTGCCTTTTTGTTCTAATCGATGGCATCTGGAAAGATCCCATGTAATCCTAAGTAGGTAAGAAAGAGACAGACTGTCATGATCACTAGCCTGGACACTGACTGAAAAATTATTTCCCTAATGTCCACATAGGTACATTTCGAAACTGAAGCCTGCTTTCTAAAGCTCCACGGTCAAGGCAAATCAGGAACTTGCTATCTCTCCCTTGAGCACAAATCTTACCGAACAGAGTCCTGATAATCCTTGAGAGTTGAGAATTCCCCCGATGAGAAAACAGGATGTTTCAGAATCCTTTCTATTTCAGAAATGTTCTCTCTGAGGCCTTTGAAGTTGGCCTCACAGACCCGCACGGGCTCTCTTTTATCTTGCATGTTAGTGGCCAGCCTCATTAACCCTTGCACCGCTTTGGAGAGGGCAGAAATCGTGTGGTCCCAGGGATCAAAGCAGCCGTGACACCGCAGACAGGCAGGGAATTCCTGGCCGTGACCCCGGGCACAGAGATCGCATCGCGGGCCGCTAACCCCCTCCCGGCAGCGGCACGTGCCCGTGTCCCGGTCACAGGTGGGCTTCTGGGAACCTTCCCTGTTGCATTCACACACTAAAATGGAAGACAGAGGGAGCAGAGAATGTCAGTCACTTGGCCTTTTGCTTCTGGTTAGCTCAAGAATAAAGCCCACTCCTCTCCTCTGAGAATGTCCCCGATGCCCATTTTTAAGGTGAACGTTTAAAAACCGGTATAATTACAGAGACCTGGGCAGTGGCCATTACATACAGCACTCCTCTTTTCGTTGCACTAACACATCAGTTCATGGTTTCTGGACGGAAGATACCAGGTGTCGTCTTTACTGTGTGAGTGTTCACGTGTGGGCTCCTCTGCGTGTTGGAGTGAGTAACCTGGACCCAGCGGCGGACGACACACTAGCGTCCAGGGCCACTGCCCCCGTGGGTGACTCAGGCATGTCGGAGACCCTCTAGGAATTCTTGTGACCACACTCTGCCTCAGGAAAACCCAGCCTGGGGCGGCTGACCCATGCCGTTTTCCATTACATAAGGAGAACCGGTCCATCCTCAAATAAAGGGGCGAAATCACTCCATCATGTTTACCCAGAGGAGTTGAAAACTTATGTCTACGCAAAAACAGATGTTTATGACAGCTGTATTTATAATTGCCCAAATTTGGAAACAACCAAGATGTCCTGCAGCGGGTGAATGGGTAAAGAAACTGAGGTACAAGGATATTTTTCAGGGCTAAGCAGAAATGAGTTATCAAACCGTGAAAAGACATGGAGGGACCTTAAATGCCTGCCACCTAGTGAACTAAATCAATCTGAAAAGGCTATGTACTGTAGGATTCCAACTACCAGACATTCTGGAAAAGTCAAGACTATGGAGACAATAGAAAGATGAGTGGTTGGCACGGGCTGTGGGGAGAGGGGTGGCGAGAGAGGAACAGGTGGAGCATGGAGGATTTTTAGGGCAATGAAAATACTCCATATGATACCATCATGGTGGGTACGTGTCCTTACACATTTGTCCGAACCCACAGAATGGAAACTACCAAGAGTGAACTATAACGTGAACTGTGGACTTTGGTGGTTATGGTGTGTGTCAATGTAAGTTCATCAGTTGTAACAAACGGGCCACTCTCTTGGGGGTGTTGGTCATGGGGCTGGCCGTGCATGTGTGGGGGGTGGGGATATATGGGAAATCTCTGTACCTTCCCCTCAGTTTTGCTGTGAACCTAAAACTGCTCTAAAAAAATCAAGTCCTTTTAAAAAGAGAGAAAATTAAATCAATTTTGTCTTACTTAAAAAAAAACAAAACAGATGCTACATGTAATTTGGCAGAGTAGGTTTTTGATTAAGGCTGAGGACAGAGGACGGACAGAGCTATGGAAGTTACGGCAATTTCCAGAAGGTCAGGACATCATTAGCTTGTGTCCCTAGACTAACTGCAAGGAACGAGTGATTTAAAAATGCATTTTACAGTTCGAGCAAAAACGCCAATTACAAATAAAAACCGATGAACACGCTAGGCTCCTCAACAAGATCCCATCTGTCCAGCAAATTCGCTTTGGCATAGAGGCCTCAGCAGGAGCCCCTCCTATGTCAAGTCACCAGCTTATTAACTGGTCTTTTCCAGGAGCGTTAGAGGGGTCTATGGCCTGAGTTGGTCATTTGCAAAGTTTTCTCTATCAAAGCTGAAAGCATTTCAGAACACGAGATTATTGAAACGTTAGGAGGGCACAGACGAAGATGCTCGGACAGATTTTCCAGGAGCCAATTTCCTTCCTGGATTTTAATGTCTCCATTCCAGTTAGAAAACTAAGCGGGATCAGGGGAAACCACTGAGGATATGGATTTGAATGGGGCAAGGAAATGAAGGCCTTTTATCTTAGCCACAAATGCACATTTAGAAAGGAATATAGAGGAGGAAAGAGTTACCATGTGTGGCTATGTAGAGGTGACCGTGATAAACACACCACATCTGATATTTCTTTAGATTGACTTCTTTTGGCAGCGAACTGCAGAGATTCACAAATCCCTCCTCCTAGAACTAACCCAGATTCTCAGTCTGCTGTCCAATATGGTAGCTACTTACTACCCGGGGCCGCTGAAATGTAAATGAATTGAACACATGGTTCTTTTCCTCGTCTGCACTAGCCACATTACAAGTGCTCATCAGCTCCCAGGCCAGTGACCCCTTGCATCCCAATGGTGCCAATTGGACCATTTCCATCACTGCAGAAAGTTCTTTCAGACGGTGCTGCTCTAAGTCCAACAATCAGTGCTAAAACATGTGGTGAAAGGCACTAGAACACGAACTCCATGAGAATAGGGGCCTTACCTTATCTGCTCACGACCTAGCATACCCAGTAGGTACGCTGTGAATATCTTAAAATAAATGAAAGAGTGAGTATCTGAAAGAGCCAGAGTTACAAGATCCAAGTTGAGAAAACTTCCCCTCTGCTGGCTTCCTATGAACCATCTCCCAGCCTGCACCTCCCTCTAGAAGCTGTTTTTGTCAATATGCTTCCAAATAGCAGAAAACAGGCCACAAGTCATGACCTCAATGTCTGTTGCATTTTAGGGACTTTGAGGAATTGCAATCCGGGCTTCAACACATGTAATATAGCCAACGGTTTGACACAAATCTTTTTATAAGGCTATAAAAGATATTGTTTTCAAAACCAAGATCACACATTGTGAATTTTCTATCAAATAAAGGAACTTAAAATTCAGTGGGCTCATAGCACGCCTATGGTTCGACCAGGCGGATGGTCCTTGTGTTTTTAGAATAAGCAATACTTACGAATGCATCGCCCCAGTGGATCACTGTAATAATTTTCCTTGCACTCGCCGCAGTGTTTCCCATCATAGCCTAATTTACACGGACACTGGCCTGTAAGCTGGAAGAACAGTCGTGGGTGAGGAATTGACAAGCTTTATGATCTAAAACAAATAATGCATCTTAATACAAAACCGTTTTCCCTCCAGTGGTTTAGAACATACAGCTGTACAAAGGCAGAGGAAGGATGATTCCCACGGCCAGCGACCACCCTCGGCAAGACCAAGGCTCAGGAGCTGATGTGTTTTGGCTTAGGGCCCCTGAATATACCGCCTGCTTCCAGCTGTTCGAGGCCAGGTGGCCCCAAAATGGGAAATATACACAGATGTAAATGAAAACAAAACACATCATGGGAAACAGGCCACATTCTTTTCCTCTACAGTTATGAGAGTTCATGGATGACACAGAGAGGCCGAAGACCTGGACAAACATTCATCAACTGATTTGGCAAATAATGTTTCCATTATGGAATGTACAGTGGAGTTTCTCCCAATTGGGCTAGCATTTTGCTCAACAAAGCAACATTTTTTTGTTATGAAGCTTAATCATTTAATGACAGTTCTTTGACTATGTTTTGGGGGAGAGGGCTGATCTTTTGTGCACTCTCCCAACTGGATCCTTGACCAGCTTTTCTGAAAACTGGGGAGGTTAGAAAATTCACAGGAGAAAAATACAGAAGCAAATCATTATTGTCACGGTCCTTGGTTATACTCGACCAAATCTGCTTACAGGACAGCTCCACTGGTAGTCTGATTTTTTTTT
>CM052887.1:12724501-12766833 GCA_028534135.1 Potos flavus | reverse complement strand
GAGCAGACTGTCCCTGAGGCCCAGCGGACTGCTGGTTGTCCTTAACTGTTGGGCAATCTTTTCTCCCATGGGTGCAGCGTCTGCTCCTCTGTAACTTGTTGCCATTGTTCTGAGCCCTATTGCACAAAATGGTCAGCCTCCCCCTTCCCTTGGACAGTCCCTCTCCCAACTAGAGATGACCATTCTCAATTTGCATTTGCTTCTTTTCTTCGGGCTGATCACCCCTAATTCCTCCAAGCCTTCACCCCAGAATAGCGATGGTTCTACACACTCTCCTGATTGGCTTCCTTTGGACACATACTTGTTTATCAATAGAATGTTTAAAAGGTGGTATTCAGGAGTAACAACGATGCTCCTACGGCTGTCCGACCAGTACAGAGGACCGTGGGACAGCGACTGGCCTGCCCCCGAGCGTGGCATTCCCACTAGCCCAGCCGGAACGGACACTGTGTCTTTGGCAGCCTGGCCACCACGGTTGGCTCGCTGAAGCGAAAATCCTCAGATGTTTTTCACACGAGCTGGTACTCCTACTCTGTATTGATGCAGTGGATTTAAAAAACTCACTTGCAAAACTTTTATTTTTATCCTGGTACCATTTCACATTCTTCTTTCCAGCCAACAGGACAGGCTGTGAGGATATCTTGTCTCGTGTTCTGTCTTTATCTCAGGAGCTTATAACTTTGCCATAGCTGCAAATTTGATAATATTTGGGAGGCATGTTTCTCCACCTCCATCTCAACTGTTGATGAAAATCTTGGATGGCACATTTGGATCTCTCTCTGTAATAATGCACCAGGGATGACCTGCTGGCTGACACAGAGACATTTACCAGTGGTTGTTGAAACAGCTGGGAATCTAAATATCCACCTGTCTCTTCTATACCCCAATGAAAGTGTTTCCTGATTTTAAAGAGCAATATTCCCCAAGGAATCCCCAATGGACCAGACAACCCCAAAGAACCTTGTCATCAGGGGGCCCTCTGGTTAAACCAATGCCATCTGACTGTTAGCTTCATAGGCTTCCCTTAGCCTCCATGAATGGACTGTGATCTTTGTTGAGTCCTGTTACAAATATGCTTCCTAAAAGGCCTACAGGGCACCTGGGTGACTCAGTTGGGTGAGTGTACAACTTGATCTCAGCTCAGGTTTTGATCTCAGGGTCGTGAATTCAAGGCCTATGTTTGGCTCCATACTGAGTGTGGAGCCTACTTTAAAAAAGAAGAAGAAGAAGAAGCTAAAGGGTCTAAGAAACATGCCTGACATGAGTGATGTCATGATCATTGGGAGTTCCTCTTGACTTAGGAAGCCAAGCAGTCATATGGAGATGAGCCATTTTGTTCCATGGTCGGTGACAGCAGGTATGAGGAGTGGAGGTGTGGTCATCTAACGCTCAGATACCATTCTCCAGTAAAAGGAACCAGGTCTCCTTAAAGAAATGGCTAACTCAGGGGACCTGGGTGGTTCAATTGGTTAAGTGTCCACGTTTGGATTTCGGCTCAGGTCATGATCTCAGGGTCATGGGATCAAGCCCTGCATCAGGCTCTGCACTGGGCGTGGAGTTTCCTTAAGATTCTTTCTCCTTCTGCCTCACCTCCCACTTCTTTCTCTTAAAAAAAAAAAAAAAAGGAAAGAAATGGCTTTTCCTAGGATAGGGGCAGGAAATATAGCAGATAAGCTTAGAGTATCTTGTCATGCAGAAAGATGCCCTTCGACAGACGAATAGATAAAGAAGATATATACAATGGAATATTATGCCTCCATTAGAAAGGATGAATACCCAAATTTTGTATCAACACGGATGGGACTAGAAAAGATTATGCTGAGTGAAATAAGTCAAGCAGAGAGAGACGATTATCATATGGTTTCACTTACGTGCGGAGCATAAGGAAAAACACAAGGACATTGGGAGAAGGAAAGGAAGGATGAGTCGGGGGAAGTCTGAGGGGGAGACAAAGCATGAGAGACTATGGATTCTGAGAAACGAACTGAGGGTTTTGGAGGGGAGAGGGGTGGGGGGTTGGGCCAGCCTGGTGGTGGGTATTGAGGAGGGCACGTATTGCACGGAGCACTGGGTGTGGTGCATGAACAATGAATCTTGGAACACTGAAAAAATAAAATTAAATTAAAAAAAAAAACCCAAAACCCAACAATAATGAGGTATGTCAAAGGGACATAGAAACCCACTGAAATCACTCCCAATTACCAAAGCTGGAATAACATGAACAGCAAAATAAAGTAGTATCGGATTGTAACTTGAAGTATAATACAAATACCCATGACTCCATATAGATATTAAAAAATGATTAATAAATGAAGACCTAGGGGAATAACAGATAAATCTCCAGTGCAGAAGAATTCCAAATAATTTATGGAGCTGCTATGCCCTCAAGGAAGGAGTGTGAAACTCTCCACTCCTCAAGTATGGATTGTGCGTAGTGACTTTCTTCCAAGCAGCACAGTATGGAAAGGAGGAAAAAAAGTAACTTTACAGAGCAGAACCGTGACAAACACTACCTCAGCCCGGTGATTGGGATTCGTGTCAACAGTGGTAAGTTGTGTACATAGTGTGTAGCGTAATAGGATGTTATGAAAACAGCACTTTCTCTCTGTGGGCTTCTTCCTCACACCCGTAATCCAAGAACAATCAGGAGAAAACATCAGATAAATTTAAATAGAGGGACATTTTCCAAAATCTTCCTCAAGATGCTAAGGTTGTCAAAAATAAGGAAAGCCTGCGAAACGTTACAATGAAGAAGAACCTGAAGAGACAAGATGACTAAATATAACTGGGTGTCCTGGATGGGGATTTGGAACAGAAAAATGACAATAGGTGACCAGCTAAGGAAATCTGAATAAATTATGGACATTAGCTAATGATATTGAATCAATATTGGTTCATTAATTGTGACAAATCTACTGTACTCATGTGAGGTGTTGAAAGCAGAGAAAGGTGGGTGTGGGTGCATCTTCTCTGTCCTATCTTTATAACTTTTCTGGAAATCTATTCTAAAATAAAACATTTATTAGGAAAAAAGGGCATGGTGAATTGTGTGTGTGTGTGTGTGTGTGTGTGTGTGTGTGTTTGTGTGTGTGGAGCAGGAGGGTTGGAGAGAAAGAAAAAGAAAAAAAGAGAGAAAGGAAAACATGTTCTGTGTATGAGAACTACCTTCAAAAGTTGACTTGCATAAGATTTGACCTTTGCATCAGCTGAACAGTGGAACTGAAATTGGAGGTGAGCCATGCTTCTCATTATTATTAGTAGTTGGGAAAAGTCCAGCTTCTTAACTTAGCATTTTGATTCCAATTAAACCCTGGTCCCTCTAGTGCGGACGGACTCTAAAATTTCTTGTCATTGTTTTACCCTTTCCTCCAATCTCTATTAACATGGAAAGTGTTTCAAAGAATATATTATTCAAAGAATATATTTATTAAGCCAAAGACCCTGATCATGACATGAATAGTTTTTTTCCATATAGATGTTATATTCGTTTCAAAAATTTTATTGACTAAAAATCGCATGTGCAGTTAGGTAGCATTAATTGTATGTTACACAATGCAGATTTGCTCCGAGTACACTACCCTGCATTCCTTGGCAACAACTGAGGCTGGCCTGGTAAGTAAAGAGGACATCTTATTTTACCCGTATGTAAAGCGATTAGTGAGCTATAGGGAATGGCAGCTCAATTTCTGAAAATGGAACTGTGGGTTCTGCAGGCATGCATTGATTTTCATTCTGATCATCAATTCTGATTAATAATTGATTTCTTGGGGCTACCCTGTGATCATACATACAGGATAGGGAAAGAGAAGTTGTCTGTGTTTCTCTGTGCATGAATTGTGACTTCCCCAGTCACAGAGAGGCTTGGAGAAAACCGAAGGAGGCCAAACTTGACCTTGAGACCCGCATTCTCTTTTTTAGTGCTTTTCACTCCTTATAAATGCAGACTCTATCCCCCTATGAGGCCAATCTTGTCCAAAAACACTAATTAACAACAGTACATAAAGAAGATATTATTTATAAATTTGGAAACCACGTCTCCCCTTCCCTTCCCACTCTAGCGCCCTGGTAAGTTCAAAGCATCTTGCCTGGTCACAGTGGCTGCTGTGAGAGGTCTGGGGGTCACAGTCACAGGGCTGGCATCCTCTCCCGGGGACCAGATTCCAGTATCCGTCAGCACAACGGTCGCAGGCCCGGCCCGTGACGTTGGGCAGACAAGGGCACTTGCCAGTGTCAGGGTCACAGAGGCAAGCTCCCTGACCAGGGGGACACTCAGCGGGAGTCACCCCAGAAGGATGGCAGGAGCACCCTGGGAAAACAGCCATTGCTGAGGGTAAATTCAGGGACGACACTGGCATTCGACAAACCATACAGATATTGTATGTATCATTTCTCCAAAGGGCTCACAGAGGAGACATCTTACGATACTTCAGATTTATCAAAGAATCTAAGTAGGTTGAACCCATTCAATGCTTTCTGATCGTCCCACATAGCGATTTCTGTGGTTCTGCCGACTATGTTCCAAGAGCTCACAATTAGGATGACCGAAAACCTTGCTTTTTCTGCCTGCCATTCACAGTCTGAAAACGGTTTACTACGTTGACTTGAGTCAACTGAAATAGTTAATATCTCCTAAAAATGAGCAGTTTACTCCACCTTTTTTTTTTTTTTAAGATCATAGACTCAACCCCTTGCCCTCTTCTGCATCAGTGGTTCCCCAACTGGTACATTAAAGACACTGGATGAACTGATCCCAGTGCAGATTCCTGGAAATTCTGCTCAGTGCGTTGGAGGTATAGTCTAGGAATCGATCTGTTAATACCCCAGCCCTGTCCCCAGGCAATCGCAGGCACACAGAAGGAGGGCCTCCCTCTGCTGCCACATTTCCACCCCCCCACCTCTCCCTCCCTGAGGAGCCGGGCAGACTTACTCCTGCAGGTCTGATTGATGGCCGATCCAAAGTGACCCGGTTTGCAGAACTGGCAGTGGGGCCCCTGGGTGTTGTGCAAACACTTCAGGCACTCCCCTGTCAGCCGGCTGCAGGACTCGGGGTCCATCACGTCAGTGTTGTTGTTGCAGGCACATGGCTGGCAAGGCGCTCCCGAAATTCTGGGATTTCCATAGAAACCCACAGAGCATTCTCCACACTGCTTACCTGAAAGGAAGGGAGAGGAAACGAGAATGACATGAGAAACGTGTGTGTCTCTGTCTCTGTGTATGTCGGTGTGTGCGGGGGAAATGGATGTTGGGGGAGCAGGGATGGAAACGGGTACAGAGAATAATTAGGCTCTTCAAGGGATAATGAGATGGCACACATTGGGGATGTAGAAGGAAAAATGTTCTGAATTAAAACATTCATTTTAATTTATTATCCAGTCAGAGAATACAATGTTTATTCAGAACTAAAAAGTCCTTGGTGAGGAATGCATTCTAGTCCTTCTTTAAAAAACTAGAGTATTAGGCAGAGGGTTCCTGGATCTTTCCCAAGTGTGCCTCAGGACCCAAAGCCGATCTCAGCTTGTGTTCTCCCTGGGGTACTCCTACCCCTACCTAGTTCTGGAGGTGAACCAGCAGCACCTTGGGATGGGGGTCTAGCAGAACAGATGGTGACTGTGGTTTTCTTGATGTGTGCACCCTGGAGGGTGTTTTTATCAAGTACTTTGCTCCTTCAGCTGCTACCCTTCCACCCACCAGGGACTGTGGTCAGGCGCCCAAACTGTGGGTCTACCCCCCACATTTTGGTTCGTTCTATTCAGGAACGCTCTCTTCAGCCAATCCTGGTCTCAGTTTTTAAACACTGATCAACCAAGCCAGAGTGGAGATGGACAAGAAACGACATGGGAAGAGGTCAGAATGAAGTAGAGACATAGGTAGCAAAAAAGAAAAAACTAGCCACGTCATTTATTACCATGAGGGTAACTATAATATATATAATAGCAGCACCGTATTTTCAAACTATGATTAAATCAAGTAGATTTCATGTTTTCTCCTTATTTGCCTTATATGTTTACACTCATGCTTCAACTCTTCTAAATAAAAGTTTTGGTAGAGTGACAGACACAGATACTGAATTGACTTATATGGTGTCTGTATGAGGCCCAAATCAGAAAAAAATAAATTATATTCGTGAAATATTAGTCAAATTGGTTGGGATTATCTAATGTATTTGATTAAAATTTTTTACATTTTAATTGCTTACGTTATATGTTATATGAGACATATATATTACTTAATCACCTATGTATCTTACCTAACATGTGATGGTTTTATTTTAAATAAATCTATTTGATTTGAACTCATTTGGTCAGTTAGTTTTCCAGAATGTTATTTAAAAACAATTATAGCTTGGAGGAATGAGCTTTTCATTGTCATTTGTTTCTGAATCATTCAAATCCTTTGTTCAGTAAAGCAGCAAGATACCAGATTGTGTCTTCTTACCATTAACTTATATTCAGGACCACTCAATTGTTCAAAGCAGATAAATTATGAACATGGGATCATTTTTTAGATAGCATTATGAGATAGAAGCAAAAAGGCATCATGAACTCAACTGCGTACCTGTATAACCTTGGAGACAATTACAGATCACATCCGAGCTCCAAGGATGCTGATAACAGGAATGGGCAAAATACTGGCTACTCGAGGGAACGTCTGGACATCGGCAAGGATGGCAGGACTGTCCTGAAGGAGGATTCCCATAGTAACCATCGATGCATCTGGCAAGACAATTGCTT
Source organism: Potos flavus (assembly GCA_028534135.1). Lineage (NCBI taxonomy): Eukaryota > Metazoa > Chordata > Mammalia > Carnivora > Procyonidae > Potos > Potos flavus. Next base: position 12,760,102 of record CM052887.1, on the reverse strand, counting down.
TTTACCAAACGATCGCAGGAAAAACTCACATTAGCCAATGTGGATTTGTTATGCTTGAGGACAGTGCAACTCTCAAAACTCAGTATTTTAGAAGATGCTTGCTTGCTCCATGAAGGGACTTTTTGCTTTAGGTTGAAAGTCCCAAGGTGGATAGTGATTAAACTCAGTATAGTAGCAGTGAATTTACATGTTATATTTCAGGGACATAAAAAGCAAAGTGTCAGGCCAATAAAATGCCTGTTTTTTAAATTTAATCAGACATGATCTGGCTCATCACAAGATCTTGCAGGACACCGGGAATGATGCTCTATCTCCCCTCATCCCCCTTGGCAATCATTCTACACTTAAATACCGTTGAGTTTCTACCTAGTGGTCCTTCAGAGGGTGTTGTGACATCAGAACAAAAGAAACAAAATTAAAGTGCGTGTGAATTCCATACCTTTCACAGTTTCTTCCAGTTGTAAAACCACCACAATTGAGGCACGAGCCTGTTTCGGGATCACAAAGTTCAGCGAACCCATTACAAAGACAAGGGCGACAGCTGGGGAATCCAAAGTAGCCTTCCAGGCACCGATCACAATGGCGGCCGGCCACCTCCCCCTGGCAGGAGCACTGTCCCGTTATTTGGTCACATATAGGGCTCTTCGAGCCTTGAGGGTGACAGTGACATGCTAGACAAAGAAAGAGGACATGTTGAGTGGTGGGGGACAAGTGCTGTGCTGGCAGAATGAGTGACAATCCTGATTCTGTAACCCTGAACTCACTGTCACATCCCGATCAGGCACATAAAGTGAGTCGGAGAGCCTGGCATGCACCGAGTACCGGGTCAGTGTTTGTCAGACAATTCCCTGAGTCACCCAATAAACGGTACGCTGTGAGCCACTGGGGCTCATAAGAGTTGTTTATACACAGGACCTGAACAAGTAGGGTGTTCTTGATGACTTCCATTCATCAAGTCAAACTTCAAGATTCTAAAAAATATAAAAACCCTTCTCAAGGTGGTTGGATTTTTCTTTTTCCTAGGGGAGATCATAGAGGCTCAGTCCTTTTCTAGAGAATTGTTGGATCCTTGGAGCCAATCTTCCCCACACAGAGACGGGAGGCGGAAGACATGCTTGCGCCCCTGTGTTTACCTCTTTGTGTATTTCAAGCACTTCATTCTTTTTTTTTTTTTTTTTTTTGTAAAGAAAGGTAAACAACATGGACCGAAGCCCTGTCTGCTGGGTAGACAATGACCAGGAAGGGATGCCCTCTCTCTGAATCATGACTAAAAGGATGTGTTGTTCCTTTACCTGAAAGAATTAACTTATCTGGAGATAACCACCAAGATAGGTTTCTGCGGAGAACAGTATTTTCACAATGGTTTACAGAGTGAACACAGAACTATATCCCCTGAATACGAGAGCCATGAGACTGGATTACCACCACGTATGGACAAAGACCCACCTAAGCCCTTACTGATGGGGGGCTTCTAAAACCAGTTCCGCGGTTGTTTGCGACCCCAGCATCAGAGAGGGTTGATATCCAGGTGGCAGAGCTGTCCCCGTCCTTGACTTCTCAATTTCATTGTTCTTTTGACCTGGCCAGCCATGGGGCTTCTGTGCCAGATCATAAAGCTGGGCTGGCACAGCCAACATCTTTCCCGGTGTTCACACAACCTCCCTGGACTGCCATCTCTTTGATACAGACTGCGTGCTCTCAGAAGCACGGGCCGTGCTTTTACCATCACTCATGATGCCTTCACAAATTTGTGCGTCCTCCTTGCATAGGGGCCATGCTAATCTCTGTATCATTCCAATGTTAGGATATGTGCCGTCAAAGTGAGCACCATCACTCCTGATTACTAATGGAGCTCTGTATCCGGTTGGTGCCCTCAGAAGGGATGAATGGAATATGATGGGAAAATTCTCCTGTACATTTTATCTACATAGACAGACAGCCTGAGTCAGGTCGTCAATTTCCCAGTCCCCTCCTCTTTGGGAGTCCTATACTGATTTTCCTGCCTTCGAAATTCCAAGGTTGTGACCATACATGTCTTCCCCCATCTGTTTTTTGCTACGTACGGTGACAGCCATGATGTCCCAAGCCGTAGCTTCCTGGTGAGCACCTGTCACAGCAGCGCCCGGCCACATGAGGCTTGCACTGGCACTGGCCCCCAAGTCGGCTGCAGCTGGGCCCCAGTGAGCCCTGGGGGTGACACTGGCAGGCTGCAGGGAGCCAAAGGGGACAGTTAGAGGTGAAGGAAGCGACAGAGAAGCACCTGGTCCTGTTGGGAGCTTTAGTTCACTTCTCTTTTGTTTGGTACTCATCCTCTCATCCTCAACTCCTTCATCTGTGAAATGGGAAGAATATAGGATCCACCCCCAGGGGATTATGAAGATTAAAAACAATGCCTGTGAGGTACTTAGAACTGTGTGGCAGGTAGTAAGTGCTCAATAAAAATGATTTAATACATTATAATTAATACATTAATATTAATACATTAATACATTAATACGCATACCTTAATAAATGTTACTTAACAGGTTAATGAAAGGCTTAAAAGAAATTGTTTTAATAATTAACTGTTCTAATATAATTATTATTACTGATATTATTCCTTTAATTCCTGATGATCTATGTTAGTGCTAGACTATCCATTTGATTTCCCTTATTCCATATCTTTCAGGGGGTTGTGGGCACCGTAAAGTGTAATGGGAAAAGCATTTGCCCAGAACTCAGGAACCCCAGGCTCTCACTGAGGGGAGGTTTTGTAAAACCCCACCTCCCGGGGAACACATGACAAAGGTTGAAGAAATTTTTGAATGTCGTAACTGGAGAGAAGGTGCTACCGGTCTTGGGTGGACAGAGGGTAGAGATGACGCTAAAGTTCCTATAAAGCACAGAATAGCCCCTCATGAAGACCCCCCCAACAACAAAGCTTTATCCAGCCCCAAATTTCAGAAGTGCTACGGGTGAGAAGCACTACTCTATGGCTTAGTGAAATGAGCAAGTTATGTAATATGTTTGGACCTCAAGAGTCTCGATCACTGAATGAAAGTTTGAGGATGAAAGACATTGTTTAGAGTTCATTCCAGCCCTAAAAGTCCAGGATTCCAAGTATTTTAGGACCATTGTTTCAGTATCCTAGCAGCCCAATGCTACTATAAGGCTCCTTTTTTATACACTCACTGTACTGTGCATTGGGATTCCAACACATCAGCAGACTCTGTTGTATATCTAATCATTGGGAAATTGGCATTGACATTGATTGTTTGGAGGAGATGCTAAAATAAATTAAACCGGTTTCATTCACATTCTAAAAAGCTGTGCATCAGTAGAGCGCATTGGGCCACCACTCACCTACTGCCCCATTGTGTAGCCTGGCGGACATGCTGACTATCAGCCTTTCACACACACCGGGGAGCACCTGGGGTCCCGTCTTCGAGGCAATTTCAACACAGGTGTGCAGCTGATATTCATCTAAATCCTGCTTGCTGCAGAAATTCTCCAATGAATTGATTTGGGGAATCAGACCAAGCTTTTGAAATAACACAGAAAGAAGACTGAGGTTCATAACTGTCTCCTGTTCAAGATTCTAGTTGTATAAACAATTAGATCTATGAGAAAATGCTTACAACTGAAGATTTTAAGATTTTCCTTATGTTTAAGAAATCTTTAAATATTTACATTTATTGACTTGGGACAAAGAAAATAAAACTTTTTTTTTACCATCTTTATTATATTTTTAGCTTGCTCATAAATTTGTCTTAGAGTTCAAAGACTTTTAACTAGGCTATTTGTGATAAATTCAGAAATTATGGCTTAGCACATTCCATAGTATTATTGTGGAACTCTAATTCCACAAAACTCTCATTTTAAACGTTTTGTCCTTTTCAATTACATATGAACAGTAGTGTCCTACATCAAACTATCTGCCTCTTGGAGAGTCACAGTGTAGATTAACATACTAAAGCTCTGAGAAGTCCTGCAAGAAAGATACTTTTAAACTCAGAGCCTCCATGCTTATTTAACTACTTGGTCCTATATTCGAGTAGCACTTACTAACACCCCACAAACTCAGTATCTCACAGATGCATTTTGCGAATTGCTGGCTTACAGCATACAACTATTAGAGGGACAAACGCATTGTTCGAAGCGTATTCTCAAAGAGGGATCATCTATAGTTTGATGTGAAGAAAAGCTATACAGTTACATTTCTTGAGAAGATTTTACATACATTATACCTATGACCACTTTAAATGTTTTTCAGTGGCGTGGCTGATGCAGTGGAGAATATGCTGATATAAGAGAATCAATCATACCAAGTCGGTCAGCACTGAAATTAAGATTTAATTCAGCAGGTCAAGTTAAAAGAGCAAACCAGATAAATCTCCCCTGACCTCTTGTTTTGTCCATACTGAACCTCATTCCTATAGTCCTTTGCTTCAGCCCCCTTTCAACCCACCCCCATGCCCATCCACACCCACAGTCCTTCTCTCTTTGCCCTATGACACACCAGTGGTGGAATCTCAACCCCAGATGCCCATTTCACAGTGTCTCCACTCCTCAAACCTCTATCCTCGTTCTCTCTGCACTTCCGGATGGGCCACTCACTGTCTCTTCCTCTTTTGGCTTCACAGAGGAAATGGAGCCTCCCACTTCCTGCCTTCCAAGCTCCTGGCTCACAGGTACTACCCCCCTGTCCCTGGCTCAGCGCTCACGAAGAAGTGTCCCAGTGGAAGAGATGTCCACCACCATCCCCTCTGCCCTCGGGAAACTTTTCTGTGGATTATGCTCTCTTTCTTTAATCTCTTCCTTTCAACTGGCATTTAAATGTGCTGAAATCTCTCCTGTCTGTAAAATCACCTCCTTGATCTCATATTTTCCTCCTGCCACTGCCCCTGTCTCTGCCCTTTGACTCGATAGCCAAATCTCTTGAAATTTTGTTTCCTTGCCACCCTCACTGCCTCCTTCTGCATTTACTCTTCACGCCAATGCTGCACCTCTCCTTCCACCCACCCCTCAATGTTGGGTTCCTCAGGGTTCTCCCATCAGCCCCCTCCTTACTCCACACCCCCATCCTAGGTGACCGTGACAATGCCATGCCTTTGGTTACCATCAATATAGATTGCTAACATCTCGATCTAGGTCTCCTGCCCACATCTCAATTACAGGCACCAGATCTGCTCAGACAAGCTTACTGGTCACCCCCAAGGCATTGCAAACCAACACACCTGCCACCTGCTTTCCTTTCTGTGCCTGTTGGCAGGAAATAGTGCCAGGATCTGCCAAGCCACTCATGTAGAAAATTGAAGAAGGTCATCTTTGATACTTACCTTTTCGTCATCAACACTGCTTACCCACCTCACTTCCCCCACACATCAAGTCAATCACAAGGCTGGTCCACCTAAACTCTTAAATGTGTCTAGGATGCTTTTATCTCTCTTCATTCCCCTGTCACTGCTCTAATTGAAGCCATTTAGATTACCATGGTGGCAGCCCAACAGACCTCCCATCTTCCACTCTTGTTCCCCTTCCCCATCAATTTTCTACCCTATAGTCGCAGTGATTTCTTAAAAGGCAGTTCGTTCAGATAACTCCTTCAAACCTTCAGTTTCTTTTTTTCTAATGCTTCTTTCTCTTACCCCCTGCCCCCTAACCTCCCAGCTCAGTGGTTCTCAATATGGGAGGGGCCATCTCCTAAGGGGCATTTTGGAAATTCCAAGGGGTAGTTTTGTTGTTGTGGCCATCGGATGAGGTGCATTACTGGCTTTTAGTGGGTGGGGATCAGAAATCCCAGACGTTTTGACACAAAGGAAAATCAGCCCCTTTCTCCTACAGCTTTTGAATGTTCCACTGAGCATCCATGAAGGAGAAATCTTTGCTTATAATTATGAGTTGAAAGCCTTAGTCTATGTTTTAAAAACATGTTTGCAACACACCTGCTTTCCTGGCTGTCTCACACTGAGGATTCTACACTTATGAGCCTGTCCCTGTCTCATGTGTCTGTGGTGTATTTCTGCCAGCGCACAAACATATTGAAGTACATAATGTTTCTCTATAAATTACTTTCCTTTTACGTCTCTTCATATTTGCACATTACACTGACATGCTTTGGAAGGTATGTGTGCAGGTAGGCTCTAATGCTTGTGAATTGCATTTCAAATCGGTAAAGGATGTTGCAAAATACTTGCAATTAAAAGAGGTGGTTGGGTCAGGGATGCTGAGGATCACTGCTCGAGGCTCCCGAGCTTTTCTGTCCAGTGACCCATCATGGCTTCCAGTAGCTCTCAGACCACGTTGCCATTTCCTGTGTCCCGGCATGTGGGGGAAGGTGCTTATCTCGTTCACACCTGCGCCTACCACAGTGTCTAATTCATAGTAGCTACTTCATAAATATTTGCTCAATAAAGATATATACCTGTCTAGTGTGGTCTCTTCAAGTTGATACTAAAATGACTGCGTTCTCCAAACACACACGGAGTGAAGAGAGATGCAGAAGGAAATCGGACAGGCTAAGGCTGAGGATAAGGGCAGCCAACCAGGAGTTTGTTATCTAGTTCCTGGTCTGAGGTAGTTTTGAGGACGCCAGTCCTTGGCACCAAGCAGATGGGCCAGATGATAAGAGTCCCTGTCAAGCTATAGGATTTTGTAATGTCATGACTCACCTCTTCTAGAAACTTCTAAAGACTTTGCTTACCAAGTTAGTCCATCCCATGGTTTAAAAGAACGGCATCCTAGTCTTAGATATAAATGTCAATCTGGCTGCAGGAGAAGAAGGAACTTTGAAAGGACCAGGGCTCAGGCAGCCAAGCATCTTCCCAGAGCAGCAAAATTGGTGGGGTGGAAATAACTGCATTAGTCTGTAATCAGAAAATGTGCATTGGCTTTCTCCTACTGGACATCCGGGGTCAGGGACTCTAAGGGACACTGTAGGTGCCCTGCTCAGATCTTCCCGTTTGCCAGCTGCTACGGCATTGGCTGCTAAAGGCTCACAGCTGTCCCTTTTTCCAGGGACTCAGCCAACCAGCCAACTTTTCCAGAAATGAACACACTCACTGGGGTGTTGGGGGGTGGATGACTTGGGCGCACACAGGCCCGCCACTTTGCCTCTAAGGGCGACTGTCTCCATGGTACAATTATGTTCCCAAGCTCCCTGTGGGATCAGCTACACTTCAGTGCAAATCACATCCTCGCTCTCTTCCTTCCCCTGTCCCCTACGCCTCTTCTCCCACAAGCATACCCTCAATAAATCAAGTGGACCCAAGTCTCTGTCTCAGTTTCAGCTTCTGGGGAATCTGATCTGAAGGAGGGATCTAGCTTCTCTTTGGAGGTTCTGACACTTTGCCAAGATCAGGCTGTTCTCCTAATTTTCGTTCGGGTTACATGGTTTTTGTAGCTCTATGTAAGCTTGAAAACTGATCAAAAGGAAGTATTTTTTAGGTAATTTCAAATCACCCATTTGTATTATGTATCTATCAGATATCACTGCAATGATTTTATTTACATGTCCGTCTTCTGTACCAGGCTGAGAATTATTTGAGGGAGGGGAGCTCCCCTTCCAGCTTACACCCCAGGAACCAGCACAATATCAGCCCATGTAGGCTCCATGAATGGGTGGTGAATGGATAATTTGCATGGATGCATGAAACACAGCATCAAGTCATAAACTTGGAAATTTACAAAATTAGAAATATTCAGGATAGGGATTTAAGATGAGGAATCTCTTGGCTCTTATAAATTTGAGTTTCATAACTACCATTATAATAATAAAATCTATTATGTATGAATTCCTTCATTTCTTCCTTTCCCTTTCTCTACTCTGCTTGGGTTCCCAACTTTTAGCTTTTTTCCCCTAAATTAAATCTGTTGGATTTGATTTTCTTTCTAACTCATGTGTTAGTCAGAGAATGCAGTTCTATTTAAACTTCCTGGGCAGAGAACAGGCTCTCCATGGGTAGGGAAATCACGGTCGTTTAAACTCTCATTCAAGAGTTTGTTTCTACTTTTTACTTTCTTTCTACCTTAACATGGTAGGACCTCACCACAATATGAGATGGCCCTCCAGGAGCAGGATTTAGACCATCTTTGGCTAAGGTTGCCAGATAAAATACAAATCACACAGTTGAAATTGAATTTCAGGGAAGCAATGAATAATTTTTTAGTATGTCTCTAACAGTATTTAAGGGCAATATTTTGGACATATTTATACAATATTCAAATCTAACTTGCTGCCCTGTTTCTTTTCCCTCCCTCCCTCTTCTTCCTTCGTTTGTCCCCTTCTCCTTCCCTGCTCCCTCCCTCTTTCCCTCCCTTTCTCTCTCCCCCCCTCCCTTTCTTCCTTCCCTCCTTCCTTCCTTCCCTGTTTTCTAAATCTTGCAATTCTATCTCTGGTAAAATAATCTTATAAATGGCTTTTTTTTTTTTTTAGATGTTACAATACCTGATTTCTTGAATACAATCCAAGATACACCTGCTTCATACTGAGTTCTATAGTAGACGATGAAACAGCAAAGTTCCAGGTTATAAATTTAAAATGTTCAATGGTTAAAAATTAAACTTTGAAGACGCAATTCATGAAATATGTACATACAACTACTTAAAGCGGGGATTGTCAAGCTTCCTATAAAATGCTAGACAGTAAATATTTTTGGCTTTGTGGTTCATAAGGCAACTGTGGCAAGTACTCAGCTCTGTCTTTGTAGCTTGAAATCTGCGACAGATACTATATAAACAACTGGCCAGGGGCTCCTGGAGGGCTCAGTCGGTTAAGCGTCTGACTCTTGGATTTGGCTCAGGTCATGATCTCAGCGTTGTGAGATGGAGCCCTGAGTCAGGCTCCATGCTGAGCGCAGAGTCGACTTGGATTTTCCCTCCCTCTCCCTCTGCCCGCCCCCCAAATAAATAAATCTTTAAATAACTGGCCATAGCTGCATTCAAATAAAACTTTGTAGGGCATTAGTGTGGCAATTAAATCATTATATTAGAAGATTCTCACAAATATTTTATTTTTTTAAAGAGTTTATTTATTTATTTTGATAAAGAGAAAGAGAGTGAGAGAGAACACAAGCAGGGGTGAGGGGCAGAGGGAGAGGGAGAAGCAGACTTCCCGCCAAGCAGGGAACCCAATGCCAGCTGGACCCCAGGACTCTAGGATCATGACCTGAGCTGAAGACAGATGCTTAACTGACTGAGCCTCTCAGGCGCCCCTTTCACAAATATTTTAAAATGCAGTTGTAACAAATGAATTTGATTTTTACTCACAAAATTACTTTTAAAAAACCCAACACCATTCTATACAATTCTGCTGAAGGTGCTGAATCTGATCCTTTTACATATTTCTGATGATCGTGGGAGTTAATTGGAGAATACTTTCAAGAAATTAATTTGACAGGCTATTTCAAGAGCCATAAACCTTGATGCATAGGGAATAGATACTGGTAAATGAAGGCTTAATTTTCCTCAGCGCCCAAACCCTGCCCAGGGACTAGCTTGGGCCTGAAGTTATGTACAGAGTGAGAGGGTTGGAAGGAATATCGGTGGCCCAACTCTGTGGGGGAAAGAGGTTGAAAGAAGTCATTTGAGGAAATATGCATCGTTCCTAAAAATGATAAGAAGACAACATAAGGGCGCCTGGGTGGCTCAGTGGTTAAGCGTCTGCCTTCGGCTCAGGTCATAATCCCAGGGTCCTGGGATCCAGCCCCGCATCTGGCTCCCCACTCAGCGGGAAGCCTGCCTCTCCCTCTCCCACTCCCCCTGCTTGTGTTCCTTCTCTCGCTGTGTCTCTCTCTGTCAAATAAATAAATAAAATCTTAAAAAAAAAAGAAAAAACGACATAAGCACTATAAGAAAATGCTTATGATATAACAGGAACTAAAAAAATATGTCTACATACTTGTATGAGTGCTCTGATCACAACGCTATATAAACAGTATGTACAGAGCAGAACTTACAAGACGCTGACAATTCAAGTGGTAGAATTTCTCCCCGAACTTTCTGCAATGCCAGGATGCCGTGGTGGCCCAGAGCAGGGGCTCTGGCACCAGGGAGTCTGGCTCTGATGGCAGACTCCTCACTCGCTGGCCCTGTGACCCTGTGCTCGGTTCTGTCGTCTAGAAAATGGGGACAATGACAGCACGTCGCTCACACAGTTGTCATGAAGCCTAGACAACAGAATAGGTAAAACCCTTCAAACCATTGCCGATGTGCGCTGTTGGGTAAAGTTTGCAATTGGTTTTAGGTGATGTTTACAGAGAATCAGTGATTTTTCTAATGGCACAAACCCATTTATACTTCTAAAGAAACATTTCACCAGGGAGTCTAAAAGTAGAATGATAATGGGGCTCAGCTTGGAAGGCGGCACCCCCTCACTCCATGATACTTACTGAATCAACCAGGATGTGGGAATGAGCGTGGGACCCTCTTTCCAAAGGCCGGGAAAAATAGACATCTATGGAATATTGTACATCTGGTTCTAAGCAGATGGGTGTGGGAAGCAGCATGATTCTGTATGAAGAGAAATAAAGCAACAATTCAGTGACAGAAGTACAATTATATAACCTAAGCAGCCAGGGTATTTGGTGGTGTTCCCACCTGCACTGAAGTGGGTTCGACCATGGGGCAGAGGCCGGGTCTAGACCAGCTCCGGTGGGTTGGGGGGACAGCAGATTCACTCTCAGATGCTCTGTGTGGCTCTTGCATAGGATTGTGCCAAATAGCAAAACTTAGGTTCTGTTAGCCATGGGTTTTCATGACCGCTCTGGGAAAAGGACAGAACAAATGTCCTTCATCCTATCTACATGCTAATCTCAACAGGGTCTCTTGTTTTATTTTGCCACAAATCTCTGATGCAAAATTAGTGGCCTCAAAGTTAGTAGTTTTTGTTTGGTTTTGTTTTTTACCTTATAGACTTTCAGCTGTAGAGAATACCAGCTGAATATTTGACTCTTACTCTTGTAGCATTTCAATTTCTCACCCCTCCAGGCCATTTAGGGAATGGGAAAGGAATGTTCCAGACTGAGAATCAGGAGATCGGGGTTAGAATCCTGGTTCTGCAATAGGTTAGCTACGAGACTGGGGCCGATCTCCAAGTATTCTCATTCTCAATTCCCTCCTCGCCTGATGAAGAGAAAGTCTGCCTTAGTGAGTTGTTAGCAAGATAAAATATGATCTTATATGTGAAGCTTAGTGTAGCCCACAGCAAGCATTTAATAAATGTCATTGTCTCCTTTACCTCTTCTGCTTAGGTCTTCGACACAAATTACCGATAGAGGAACACAATTCTAAGAAGTCTTCCATGTTTGAGGACAGGTCCCAAGCATACCTGGAAGCCGCCGGTAAAGGGAAAGACAAAGGCCGTGGCCGTGGACTCTCGCGTGGACAGTGCTTGCTCCCTCCGAGGGGTTTAACCAGGACCTGAACAGTCCAGTCGGCTGCGGGCTAGATGGGAAGGACATAAAAAGCATGTCCTTGTGAGGGTACACGCATAACACACACCTCACGGGCAGCCCTTGGACTTGAATCTGCAACCCCCAGCCCTCTCGGAAAATGGAATTTGGGAGCGAGGTCTGAGAGGCTCGCTTTCAGCTCTAACTCACGGTCTGGATGGCAACCCAGGTAGACCCAGGAATATTGTTTCTGGTTGTAGCTCTAGTTCCTGGGCTGGAAAAGCCCTGGCATTCTGACAGTCCTCGTCTTTAACCTGTCTCCCAAAGACTCAATTAATGCGCCCTATCACTGGGTCACAGAACAAAAGTGGAAATTTGGAATCCTTCACAAAAGCTTGTATCCTTTTTTCATGTTATTGCAGAAATATTATTATATAAACATATCATTACACAGATTTTATTCTGTAATACTTGATTATTATACTGCTAAATCCATTTATGGGTCTAAATATGCATACATGTATTTATAGCATATGCTAATTAGCTATACTCTGAAAGCCATGCAATTTGGAAATGCTTTTTAAAGATGCCAGAGATGTGTCCTCTCTATGGAAAAGTTAAAAAATATATATCATATTTTTAATGACTCGTCATAGTCTCCAGGTCGAAGTTCACTGAAGCTCCTTGGCTTTCATTTATAAGCGAGCCATAGAGAATTATGTCATATCAAGAGTTTCAGTGTGGATCAGCAGCTCTGGTCATACAACACACCATGAGTGTTTCCAGAACGTGGTCCCTAGAGGAACCCTGGGGGCTCTGAGACCATCCCCAGCCTCATAAAACATTTTTCAAGGGAAATGGTCTGTGGGGTTTCTGATTATCAAAGAAAAGATTATGCAGAGAAAAAGTTAGGGGCCACTGCTCTAGATGGAGTGTTTTTCTGATTTGGTTTCTATTCTGCCTTAGATTTTTCTCAAAAGGCAGGGGGAGGTGGCAAGAGGAGCAGCCTGCCTTTAGCTTTTCTCTTGTTTCAAAGTAAAGTCCAAGTCCAAAATAAATGTCTTTTCTGCATGAATCTGAATCTCTGCACACAGGCTAGCTTATTAAAGTTTTAGAAAATTTTTAGGAATAAGTCCCAGGAGGGCAGAATTTGTGTTATTTTAGTTTTTTATTGTTCTTATACAAACATTCCATCACCACTTCCTTAGACCTTGTACCTGAGATATATAGCTTCAATTTCAGCTTCTCTCCATGGAATAAAGCATGTATGCCTCTGGCTTATTGTGTTGTTTTAACATTTTTAGGAAAGTCATTGATTTCTAATGCTCTCCAGATGTTCGACTTTTTGCGAATCATTTTCTGATGACCCTATCTTGCAAGACTGGAATGGAAACTCATAGTTCCAGAATGTACTTCAGTCAGCCTTTTACCCCTGAAGAAGAAGTTGGATACCTGAGGTTCGTAGCGAAGGGCAATGGTGAAGTCCATGGGCGAGGAAATGTTGTCGACAGCAAATCTCAAGCCGGCCCCAGGGAGAACCCTGGCAAATCCAGGTCCAGTCCACTCAACAGGGGTCCCAGGAACTGGTTCTCGGAAAACCATGTGAAAGGCAGGCACCTGGCCAAAAGTCACTGAGCCCTAAAATTGAAGAGGAATGCACACAGCTTTGCCTGCAGTCGAGTCCTGGAAGAACTCAGAAAAAAAAAGTACATATTTCCTGATGTGTATATGATCCATCTGAGTCAAGGATAAATTATTCCAGCCAGGTCCGGAAGGTAGCTAAGGATAACATGCTGAATCAGCAGCTTTCGGCGCATATGTTACCGTATAGAATGATTGATTTGAAAACAATGACACTGGAAACCACTTTAAGCTTAAGTACCCCACGTGCTAATGAATTGAACAAATTCCACAGTGATGACCTTGGGTTTTCTCAGATACGACCATGGGACTCTGGCCAAAATATGGAGGGCAAGAAAATATTCCCATGCTTACTTCATGGGCTTTGCCTAATTATGCATGACGCTGAGAAAACCCACACGGATTTTTTTTTTTTTTAATTTCTTCCATGCAAATATGAGACAAGCTCTTCTATCTGCTTGGAGGCATGGAAGTATAAAACGTAACACACTTGATTGATTAGCCTCCCCGATGGTCTCTATCCCGGCTGTCAGCCTGGGGCCATCTGGATCCTGTGGATAATACTTTAATGACTTTTGCCTCTGCCTCCCCGTGCTAGCAGCCTCTACCGGAACTCTGCGTCTTGTGGCTTTTTGCCCGCATCACCACTGCTGCCAATAAGTGTTTCACACTGTTTCCAACCACCAACAGAATCACGCCCAAATTACTTCGTCTGGAGTTCAAGTTGCTCTGTGATCTACCCCAAACTCCTTTTCATCTGATAAAGATTTATTCAGTAACAATTCAATGCCAAATCCCTATGTTAGGAAGATGAAGATGAAAAGGACAGAGTCCTTGACGTGGAAGAGTTTAGAATCTCACATTGGAGACCGAAATGTAAATAAGAAACCGTATCAACCAGATGAGGTTTCAATGGACAGATATATGTAAACATATCTGTATACCCTCACAAGTGCCTTAGACGCAGTAGGTGCCACTCGGGGATCCCCTTTCCCTGGTTGGAGCACCCACCCGTGAGTTGCTGTATGTGTGGCTTCTAAGAGCTCACAGTTGCCTCCTTCTCCGGAGAATTGCCCTCCTATACTTCCTCTCCAAGCCCACCTCCACCCCTGGCTCCTGGGGTCGCTCACAGCCAATGGCTTCTTAATACAAGGGTATAAAAACCTGAACCTGTCTTCTCAGTGAACAGGACAACTCTGTCTGTGGTTTTGCTTCTGAGCTCCTTCACGGATCAATTCAAAGTTTGTTTTACGTGAGACCACATCTTCCTCTTTCCCCTTGTCTTGTTTCTGTCTCTCTTCTCCAGAGTTTTCCCAAATAACACTTCCTTAGTAAATCACATGCACCTGAATCCAGGCTTGGGCTCTGTTTCTAGGGCACTTGACCTGAGACAGTTGGCGCCTGACTGTTTACCCAGAAGCAGACTCCCAGATGCACTTTGGGAGGAGGATGGTTTTTGGTTTGCGGGCGATGAGGACCCCAGTGTGTGTAACTTGTATTGATGATCTCTGGAATGTGGTTAGCAAAGCAATTGCTGAAGTTGTCACCTGTGGAGAACTAGGACAGGAGAAAGGGGGAAGAGGGCGCCCACCAGATATTTCTGGCACTGAGAGATATGGGGGAGCAGTAATTACGAGGACTGTGGACTGTGGCAATAGGGGGTAGTTGTTGAATGCCGCTGATGCTTGCAGAGATGACGGGCTCAGGGCAGTCAATCACTAATTCAAAGCCTAGTGTGAGGATCAGAGGGCCTGCCTCCTTGGAGGTATCTAAAGACCCCTCTCTTTTAGCTAGATGGCAGGCAGAGCTGAAGACCAAGCATGGGACGTCGTTGTAGGACCTGCAGAACTTCAGAGAAGCCTGAATTCTCAGCCTCGGTAAGTCACCTATGCTAAAGTCAGGCCCCTCACAGGGAAGGAGAGGGCTTTTAAGACATGGGTGACACAACACGAGAACCTTGAGCCCTGAGGTTCTCCTGAACACCCTCTGACTACAGAAGTAATCCATTCACCCTTACTGGAAAATAGACTCCCTCCACTCCACCCTGGCCACGTTTGAGGACAATGTAGTACCCTCAAATGATGCAGGTGCCTTGAAGAAAATGTGTACCTTCCCCCAGACCTGCCAATACTATGCCAATACTATGCCTCCTGACCACTTGCCTGAGAATTAGGGTCAAGTTTCAACATGGTCTGACTGGGAAGGGGCTGGATCTCAGAGAGGGACCTGGCTAACATACACCAGTAGCAACTGGGAAAGAATGGCTGGCTATGGGTCCTGAGGTTGTTAGAGCAGGGAGGCAGAATACGAAACTGGATAAAGAGAGTTTGTGGCCTTGTGGTCACCAGTAATGTAGGATTTAATAGCCTAGCAAGAGCTCTGGGGCCTTGGGAGATGGATCCAATATATTGCTGGAGCAGCTCTTGGAAGCTTGGCAAAAGCTGTGGCCCTCAGGAAAGGAAGCAGAGCTTCCAGGAGAGCTGTAGCAGGCTCTGGAGGAAGGGATACAAGGCTCAGAGTAGCAGGCATGCTAGAACGGATCTAAAATACAAGACCAGAAAACACATCCATTAATTACATTCCTTGAAGGCCTGGGGGACACTCTGTATATCAGGACAGTAAGCAATGAACTGGTGAGAAGGGCACCAGCATCACTGAAAAGCTGAGTGTTGAGTATCCTCTGTAGGCTGGTAGGATACATCATTACAAAACTGAGCTCCTTAGTCTCACTGCAAAGGACAGGATCACAAACTATCAAAAGCTGGGTATCTCTTAACTTTCAAAAGCGAGATGGGTACAATTATGAAAGTGGGCAGCAAGGGTTAGAGTAGGAGACAAGGGGGTCTGACCCATAGGAATCTTCTATGGAGATGAGTAATAGAACATGGTGTTCCTAGGAGCAAGATAGGTGAGCAGACAACAAAGGTATTGTTTCACATATATAATCAAAAGCAATCCGGTATGAATTAGAGAAAGGCTGAGGTCATCTGCCCCCATGGAAAGACACGATGCTTTGTCAGGTTCCTACATCTGAGCCACTTCTCGGATCCAGGACCCGGTGACCAAAAAAGAGGCCAGATCCCCATGAAGAAAGACTCTTCAACACCAAGGCAAGCGTAAACCAAGTACCCAAAGTGCCATCATGGTCCCCTTGTTAGAAGAGGGGCATCCAAGGGTCAGTCATATATGGAATCCTGGCCTAAGTTCTTCTTGCAATGGGTTCACTGCACTTACTGAACCACCCATCGATTATTTCCTCCAATTCCTGAGTATGTAATTGGCGTAGACCTGCTTAGCAGTGGATGTTGACTCTTTGACCTGTAAGGTAACAGAAGAGCTCTTATAGCAGGAAATGCCAAGTAAAATCTTCTTAAGAGCCCATCCCCACCAAGCCAACAGAGTAAATAAAAAACAATATTGCAAATCAGCAGCATCCTCAAAGTGCCACTGTCAGGACTCGGTGGTGATTCCCAACATATCCTCACTACAAACTTAATACAAACCTAACCAGCTGGTAGTCCCACTTGTATCTTTACCAGAGCAGATAACACCACCTTCATATATGAGATGCGGCTATTAAAATGCAAAATGTGTTCTTCTCCATCCCCATACAGAAGAAGGAACAGAAGCAACCTGTATGGACTGGGGGTGAGCAGTAGTGTGTATTTAGTCTTGCCCAAGGCTGTTTATTCTCTGTTCACTCTCTATAACAGTATAGCCCCAAAGGGTTTGAACCATCTGGATATTCCACAAAATATCACACTGATTTCCTATATTAAAGGATAGTGAAGTTGGGTCCGTTGGTCCAAGGTGATGTTATGTGGTTGGTCTCCCATAGAGAGAATCAGACACTCTATGGCCGTGGTCAGCACCACTCTCTGAGGGCTCACAGAGCGTCTGATCCACCAGTGAGGGAAAGCGGAACACCTCCTCGGCTCAAGGGACCCACTTCACAGCAAAAGAAGAATAGCAGTGGCCTTGCGACTTTGAGATCCTCTGCTCCTACACAAACCTAGCCGTCCAGAAGATGCTAACTTCAGAAGGGCGTGGAATGGGGATCTCTTAAAGCTGCATCAGCTCAGCTAGTTTGGAAATGACACCCTGTGAGGGAGGATAGTGTTCTTCTGGAGTTTGTTTACTCCTTCGAGTGAAGGCTTTTATGTAATGCTGTGTCCCCAACAGGCAGAAACCGTGGGTTTGGAAATCGAGTAGGAGTAGCCAAGTTTACTGTCACTGATGGTGATCACAGGAATTTGGGCTTTTTGTGCTTACACCTTTAGGCTCTGTGGGTTGCGATGTCTTGATTCTTGGGCAGGAACAAAGAACTGCTCTAAACTTAAAGCTATGGCTGCTGCCTAGTCACTCAGGCTCCTTATGCCAGTAGACCAGGAGGCCTGGGAAGAAATGACCATCACTGGAAGGGCTGATGCTATATAATCAGGACGTGAGGAATATGCATGGCACTGAGGTGGCCCGCTAAGACACCCTTGGCACTGCCCTACGTGTAGCCTGATGAGACCATGGAAACCAGGGTCTCAGACCCTGGAGGGATGAGGGTCTAGTTCTTCCTACCCAACAGAAGTGCTAGTTGAGGATGAGGGGAATCTAGAATGGGTGGCAAGGGGGGCGGAAGATAGAGAGTATCAGTTACAACCTTGGGACCAACTGTCACAGCTGAAGACAGCAGTTTGTCCCACTAATCTCCTTTTGTAAATCTCCCCAGGAACGGTGACCAGTGAGAGTCCTGGAGAACCTGTGCTTGCATGGAAGGAACTTAATGGAAGAAGCAAATGAGCACAGTCAGCTTCATGGGCATGCAACGTGTGTACTTGCAGAGGGTCCCATGCTCCGAAGGGCCCCAAGTTTGGTTTCATGCTCTGCTGTCACCACCTTGAAATAATAATTTTATCTTTGAAGTTGTTTTGTGAATGAAGTCTCTTGGGTTAATGGAGGACACATGTGAACGGAAGGCATATACCCACTATGTGCTTGCTTGCTTGCTCCCATTTGCAAAGAGCTCACACGATGCTGGTGAGCGTAGCATTCAACTGGACCTACTATGCGCATGTGTTCAGCGAGACTAAGAGTGCGTACAACACATTTGTGTTACACTTATGACTGAGGAAGCAGGGTGCTGACAGATCCAAGAAGCCAGGCTTTCCGTTCCAACCAGAGCTTGCTTTGAAAGCAGAAAGAAGGCAAAGGCATTCTAAGAAAGACATTATTCATTTGGCTTTCCTGTATCAGCCAGCTGCTTACCCTGAAGGATGACTAGAAGGAATAAAAGATAAGGTAACTCCCGGGTGCCCATCTTGCAGCCCTCCCTTACTCATTAGTACACTGAAGGTAGGGAGTCTCGGTAGGACACAAACCGAGAAGTGAAATGAAAACTAAGCTGAGTTGATTTTGTGCAGCCTTCCATTGTTCTGGAAAGAACAAGATAGAGATGCATATGTGACCACAAAATATAAACTTGCAATCTTAGTGACAACACAGGAGCCAAATGCTTTCATGTTTGCAGTGAAAATTGGCATTGCATGACACAAAGATGAATGGTACAATTCAGGCTAATAATTTAACTTCTTCATATTTCTTTTCTTCAAACGACATTAAACAGCAAATAAACACTACCAAGTCACAAGAGAGGGACTACAAAAGAAACTAAGAAGCTAGATATTTTAGCACCGTCAGTGTTCTTTTCCCCTGATTTCTGAGCACAGGGCTCTGCTTGGGGGTCTGAGCACTGCCCTTCGAGGAGCCTCCCTCTTCAGCCACCAGCTGCCATGACTGTTGGCTGCTGTCTCGCACTGCTCCCTCCTCTTGAGAATTGCCCTTGGATGGGAGCCCTCTCCCTGGGGAGGTCGCCTGCATCTGTGCTGGCAGGCCTCAACCACAGCTGACCGATGAACACCACTGGCCTGCCCTTGGGCCTCAATGGGGGACAATTCTGTTGTGCCGTTTATGCTTCCGACCTTGCTTGGGGACCGGGCCAAGGCTAGACTCTACCCTAGACTCATCCTTGCCTTGCTTCCCACCCCACCCGCCTCCTGCCCTTGCTCCCCTGATGAACGTCCCCCCAGTAATGCACATGCACCTGAATCTCTACTGTTATGTCTGTTTCCGGTGAACCCAACCCAAGACAGTGACTCAGCCCCCACGTCTGCATGTATAGAAAATGGAAACAAAATTTTCACACAAAAATATGCCCTTGTTTTGTATTCTTCTGTTGCACCAAGCTGGCCCAGCCAATTGATTTCATAACCCACTTACTAATAGACAGAACCTGCAGTTTGAAAATTACCGGTCTGTGGGACCCCAGAGACGGAAACAATGAACTGTGTCCAGATGGCGGGACACGATAGGGAATGTCAGAGGAAGATAAATCTGCGTTGGGTCTTCAGGGATGAGGAGAAGTTTCACAAATCAATCATACAGAGATGGTCATTTCAGGGGAGGGGAGGAGCCACTCTTTCCCACTCTTCTCTTTCAGATGGACTCAGAATGAGAAGCCCAGAGTCAGAGAAGGCTCCATGGGCATGTGGTGTGGGAATAGAAACAAGAGAAAGAGTGAGGCTGCCATACTGGTGTGCATGGACCCAGGAGGAAGAACCCCAGCCAGAAAGCCTTCTCTGCTCCTCTCAGCTGGAGGGGGTTCCCCTTAACCCTGAGTCCATATCATGTTATGTGCACCTCTTCTCAGATGCTCCCCACCCTGCCACCATTAGCTGTTTGTGTATATGGCTCATTTCCACAACAACAATGTCAAGGGCAGGCTTCACGTCTACATAGTTTTGTTATTGATCCAAGCATTTCATTCCCTCGAGGTCTGTTATCTGTAAGGAACTAACTCAGGTCCTCGGTTCGTGAACAAGACAGCTAGCGGCTGATTTCGTTTGTTTTCTAACACGCACATTCATGCATATGCACACAGGAATGCTCAGTAAGTAAAGATTCCAGGGAATCGAATGAATGAATGGGTCTCAAGCACCCCAACTTTGGCTAATATAGTTGATGGCTACGAGGTCCTCAGGTCTCCTCGGGCTTTCTGAAGCCATTGGAGGTGGGGTCTTGTGGAGTTTGGGCATCCATCCTGCACTCACGCCAGCACTGGCCACTCCCGTGACCTCAGATTCCAGGGCACAGCCATGCACCATTCCTAGGAATACCCACATGTCCTTTTCCCTCCAATGAGGGGGAGAACCATTCCTCAGCACTGTACCTTTCCTTACTAAAATGACAAGAAATTGTGAATTCACAATACTTGACTCTCTGACTCCAGAATCCAGCTTTCCAGAAACTTCTGTCTTGAAAGAAATAAAGCTACTGAAGTTTGGCCCAGAGACTCTAATTACTTTGAGCTGGTGTCCTTTCATCTATCCCATCCTTGAGGATACCGGGAGCTTACATGGCCTGAGCACTCCGCAGGGCCCCACATGGTTCTGAGCACAGTACCGGGTTGTTCGCTTACCGCAGGACAGACAACAGCCATGAAGAAATGGTTTACCTCACTCTGCTCATCAGCACGTACACTCTGCTTCTGATTGCTCTTCAGTATTATATTGCCTTTGTCAACTATGAAATCGCTCCCTTGTTGCTGGAAATACACATCACATGTAGGCAAAGCTGTTGCTGTTATCTTAACAAGAAAAGAAACAACAGTATAAGCAACGGACAAAAGTTCCCATTATACCACAGGGCAAGAGTTTCAGATTATCCAATAACCTAAAGGTAATCCCGATTCTCATTTCATAGCCTCAGGAAGGAGCTATGAGGCAGTTTATACTTTTCTGTTCCTCTGTAAACATGGGAAATTTTTGGTAGTCTGATGAGCACGTGTTAGGTTTTCTTTTTAAAGGATGCTGTGTCCCAGTGAAATTTGAGACTGGGGAAACATTTATTCTTATCTACTAGTTTTATGGTGTGAAAATAAAAAGCACAAATGTTATGTATTAATGTGAAATCTCAAGAAGAAAGTTGTAGAAAATCCATAACAGGCATGGCGGCGAGACCCAGATTTATTAGCTTATTGTCACTCTGGCACTACCTAAACCAATTCCTGGCAGTTCTCATAGTTTGTGGGATTTGGCCTTTTGGGTTCCCATGAGAGGTTCGAGCAGGAGAGCCAAATCCCAGCAGCCAAACTGAAGCAGAGGAATAGCATTCATGCAGCTCCAGTTTCCTTAAAATCCCAGCCTGCGGGCTTCTCTTTGCTACCATGTCCTCAGTGGTGACCCAGTCAGAACCTCCAACGGCTCATTTCCAGATTGTCGCTGGACTCTGGACATGGGTGTTTCCTTGGCTGATGTTTCATTGCTGGTGTTACAACCGTGATTCTTAATTTCACGGTGCCCAGGTTGTTCATCATGAGTGCGCAGCTTATATTATTCAATATAAGCAGCTGTGGCCTGCTTCTGGAACTCTCTTACTCTAGTGTTTACTGCTCTGATTCTCATCCACATTCTCTGACCAGCTGCCTGACCTCTGTGATGAGGACCCTTGGACAGGCTACACTGGATTATGCCAATTTGTCCTCCTCTTTGTTTGTTTTTTCCTCAACAATAGAGTTCATCGTGTAACACAAAATTAGAGACTATTTTATTAATTTTATACAGACAGTATATTATAGAATTAGCTTTATACTATACTGTACTAAATTCTATACTATGTTAAATTCAATCAATATGAACTTTTTGCGACCACAGGTCATATAAGAAAACAGATCAGTGTTTCCCAAACTGCCTACGAATCACCTAGTGATCTGTTAACACAGAAATGTAATTCAGTAGGTGTGGGGTGGGGCTTAAGATTCTCCAAATGCAGTGAACTCACAGGTGATGCCAACCTTGTTGGTCTATAGACAACATTTTGAGTTGCAAGGATGTTGCCATAGGCTGAATGTTTGTGTCCCTGCAGAATCCATATATAGAAGCCTATTCCCCAAGGCGATGGTATTTAAATGTGGGGGGGGAGGGGACTTTGCAAGATGACTGGTCATAAGGGCACATCCTCATGAAAAGGATTAGTGCCCTTATGAAAGAACCCCCAGAGAGCTCCTTTGCGCCTTTTGCCATGTGAAGACTCAGTAAAAAGATGGCAGTCAATGAACTAGGAAGTGGGCTCCTGCCAGACACGAATCTGCTGGAGCCTTGATCTTGGACTTCCTAGCTTCTAGGACGGGGATAAATAAATTTATGTTGTTTATAAGCCACTTAGCCTATGGTGCTTTTGTTATAGCAGCCTGGATAAATTAATATACACACATACACATACACACACCTTTTGAAGACCCACCAAGAAAGTTAATTGTCATTTTTATTTGTTGTCCAATCTGAGTATGTATATATGTATGTATATATGTATGTATGTATGTATTTATTTATTTATTTTTTTAAAGATTTTATTTATTTGACAGAGAGAGAGATCACAAGTAGGCAGAGAGGCAGGCAGAGAGAGAGGGGGAAGCAGGCTCCCTGCTGAGCAGAGAGCCTGATGTGGGGCTCGATCCCAGGACCCTGAGATCATGACCTGAGCCAAAGGCAGAGGTTTTAACCCACTGAGCCACCCAGGCGCCCCCAATCTGAGTATTTAAACAACTATTCAGAAGTTGTGGTCTTGGATTCATGTCATTTCATGTGTCCATCCTTTCTCTTCTCTCTGCTACCTGGTAACTTAGACCCTTCCTTATTCCTGCCGGACTACTACAGACCACTCTCCCTCCACCCCAGGCCCCACTCGTACTAGACTGCACTGACAGGAACAGTCTCCCTCAGGTCAGTCCCTTGCTCAGAAAGCTTCAGTAAGTTCTCATTGCCCAGAGAATAAAATATGGTCTCTTTAATAAGAGAATCTAATGTTCTTTTCCAATACTTCTTCCCTATACAAACTTCCTGGTCTGTGAATACACCTGCACTGTCTCTCCTCTGAGCCATTACTTATAACTTTTCCTGGCTGGACTATCTTCCCACCAAGGCCACCAACTGAAACGTTTCTTGTTTTCAAGTCTCAGGCCGTATTATTCTACCTGTGCATTAGACCTGTTCATAAAGGATCACTCACTCTGAAATTGTAACACATTGCATGGAGCAACTCTCCTTGTCATATGGGAAGCTACCTGGAAATTAAAGATGCCCACACTTAGGTTGTTTGGAAAGTTAAACGAGATAATGCATGAGAAGTGCAAAGCACAAGGCACTAACTAAATGGGAATTTGTGGGTTTTTTAAAAAAAGATTTAAAAAAAATCTTTTTAGAGTAAACTCTACTCCTCAAGATCAAGAGTCGCGTGCTCTACCGAGCCAGCCAGGCGCCCATGGAAGTTTTCAGTCCCAATAGCAACAGCATAGTAAGCACACAATATATAATTGTTATATGCATGCACAAATAATTTGTGTCTAACTTAAATCCTTTTTACTACAATTAAAGATCCTGTTTTTAGTGGAGAGGAAATTATTCATGCTGCTATTTTTTAAACACTTAACATCAATCCCACCACTAATTTACTTTCCTTTATCTTACATAGGACTTTCCAACTCTTTAAGCGATCTTTCTGGCTCTTTTTTTTTTTTTTTTTAAGATTTTATTTATTTGACAGAGAGAAACACAGTGAGAGAGGGGAACACAAGCAGAGGGGATGGGAGAGGGAGAAGCAAGCTTCCCGCCAAGCAGGGAGCCCGATGCGGGGCTCGATCCCAGGACCCTGGGATCATGACCTGAGCCGAAGGCAGATGCTCAATGACTGAGCCACCCAGGCGCCCTCTTTCTGGCTCTTTAAGCCCATTCTATAATCTTGATTTTTTTTTCCCCTTAAAGCCATGGAGAGAGGAGTAAGTCTTCACATCAGATGCTAGTCCTGGTTCAGAGCTGTGTCCACACAGGTTATGATCTTACTTAATGGCTTGTCGGCACCCACCACGGGGTGCATGAGGAATAATGTTAGGTATCAGTCTGTTTACACTAGATAATTAGATCTGCTTTGTGTTTTCTTATCTAAAACAATGGGAACGATTGTATTTATAGTTGTATGGGAAAGACACCACTGTGCGTCCCCCCTGCTGTTGCATTGTTAGTTACCACGTTCACAACGCTTCCAACACCAACGTGTGGGTTTTTTTCCACACCCACCAAGTCTCTGACTCCAGTTGGGTGTCTTATAATTTAATTCAGTCCTGACACCATCTCCCTGGATTTAGCGTCAGATGCCACAGGTTAAGATCTCGGTCCCACCAATCTGCCCCACCCCCCTTCAGAAGCCGGTAGAAAATCCAGGTTGTTACCGGGACTTCTGACCAACCAGCTATAAACTGGGATTCCCATGACGCCCTCCTTGAGCTCGATAATTTGCTAGAGTCTCTGACAAAACTCAGGGGAACACTTATGCTTAGCGGTTTATTATACAATAAAGGATCCTATAAAGGATACAGATAAAGAGTTAGATGAAGAGATACACAGAGCAAGGACAGGACTGGGAAGGTTCTGGAAGCAGGAGCTTCTGGGGCCTGGAGTTGGGGTGCACCAGCCTCCTGGCACATGAATGTGCTCACCAACCTGGACGAACTCTGAACCCCATACTTTGGAGATTTCTATGGAGGCTTTATCACATAGGCATGATCAATCATTAACTCAATCTCTAGTCCCTCTCCCCTTCCCAGAGAATGGGTGAGGGGTGGGACTGAAAATTCCAAGCTTCTAATCATGGCTGGGTCTTTCTGGTGACCAACTCCCACCCAGAAACCCATCAAGAGTCACCCAATTAGAACAAAGGACACCCCTATCATCCAGGAAATTCCAAAGAATTTAGGAGCTCTGTGTCAGGAGCCAGGGTCAAAGACCAAATATTAGAACTAAAGATGTTCCTAGTGCTCTTATCACTCAGAAAATTACACGGGTTTTAGGAGCTCTGTACCAAGAATCAGGGGTAGGGACTTATATATATTTTCTATTATTTTACAATAGTTACAGCCTACATGTAAATAGCAATATTACTTTCCCAAAGGTTTTCTTTTTTTCAGTCACCACCATAAAGACAAAATTGAAAACTGTGAAGAATGCAGACATAGAATTGTTTCATTTTATCCCCCCACCACGGCCGTAAGTCTAAGTAGGGACAGTGAAAGCCTCCTGCCCGCTGCCCCAATTCCAGTCAGTAAAAGAGAACATTCCAAGCCTCCTAAGGGGCATTTTCATCCCTCCCACCAACAGTGTCCAGATAAAGAAGAGATCACAGGAAATGACTTTGTCGCTGGAACCTGGATGAGTTCCCCTGTTTCCTCTCCAAATCCTGTCTTCCGAACCGACCTTCACGCTCTTTCTCTCCTTGAGACTTTCACCTCGCATTACCTTTTCCCTTGTCACATTCCTGCCTGCCTGTGGCTGGTGTCATGTGCTTGAGAATGTCACAGGAGTCTAACTTGTATTTTCTCTAATCATTCCACATGTGTGTGTCTGCTCCCCGAATGAGACTTTTAGAAAAATATGTTTAGGGAGAAGAATCCCACAGCACTGGGGCCTGTAGGAAACAAAGTAGCGTGCCAAGTGACATTTGCAATCACACACTCCAGTGAACATGGCCGCCTTCAGTGAGAACTACAAATCTGAGATCAGCTTCAGGAGGCCAGATTTTGAAACAGCGTCCTCGTCTGTTAGGCACCTTACTCATTCATTCATTAGCAGAGGTCTGTGAAGTTCCTACCATGGGTTAGGACCTGTGGGAGGCTCTAGAGCAACGGCGGTGAATGGGATACATCTATCCTTCCCACTCACGGTTTATAGTGTCGAGGGGAAGGCAGACAAGTAGATGCTCAATAAACACATCGTATCTGATGGGCACATCGAAAGAGCAAAAATGAAATCACAACTTAATCCAATTCCGACTTGCATGCCAGGCTCTGTGCTAGAACTAGTATACAGAGATTAAGTAAAATGCAGGCTCTGCCCTCAAGAATTTCTATAATCTTCAGTTCTATGATAAATTCAACTCTACTGCTATCTGCACGTGTGGGCAAAACCACTCTTTTCCGGGTGCTTTACCCATGATCTCAAGGGTGTGCTATATGTATGGATGGACACGCCATCAGATCAAATCTGTATGGACACGAGATGAAATACGAACCAAAGGTGCAAGTCCTTCCAGCGGGGTGGCTTCCTCTGCCTCGTAGAGATAGAAATTCAAAGGAGCAAAGAAGTAGCCGGGGGCCGGGTCAGTGCAGCGGCGACCGGTGACGTGCGGGCGGCATTCACACTGTCCATCCTTGGGGGAGCACCTCGGGAAGAACAAATCCATCATGCACAAATGTTGCGGGGGGAGTAGGCAGGTATAAAATGAAGGCATGGGGGTGCTGAGCTCGATGCCTTCTGGGTTTGGACCCACTCTTTGAGTCGATCAATCAGTCATCTTGACGAGGAGGTTAGGAGGCCATGGGCTCTACGTGTCTGGTCTTGAAAAGCCAACCCAGATCTACGAAACCCAAGTAGCCACTTCCTTCCTCTGATTCTGCTCTAAAGCCTGCAAAAAGGAGTATAGGATCTCTCTTTATAGGGTGGCAAAAGTTGGTGTTTCAGGAAGGTCAAGGCACATGAGGGATCCGTCCTCCCACCTCCTTGGATACCCAGGGAGCAGAACTGTTTCTCTCTTCTTGAGGAACATTTCAAGCAAAATAAATCAATTGCTATAGTTAATGCTTCAAGATCATCGCTTTTCAACGCCCTCTGCTCATCATGGAATCAAGTCCATCCCCGATGACTATGAGCATATCAGAATAAAATATGCTTTTATGTGGAAATGTGAGGGAAGACTGTAGCCACAGAACGTTGTCGTTCATTTGACTGACTTACATGTTGGAAGAAGCACCTCCAATGTCACAGTCGCAGGGAGTGCAGCCATGGAGGCGGTCTTCCAGTCCCCAGTATCCAGCCTACAAGGAGAACATGCTCAGCCAATTCCAGCTCTGAAGAGATCTCCTGCTTTGAAGTGTAATGTTAAAACCAGCACAATTCAGTTGACTCACGTCAAAAGCCACATGGCCTGGGCAATCACCCAGCCTCTCTTGCCTGTGCACTTGGTAACGATCTTGGAGGACACACATTTCCCATTTCTGGGACTTGAAATGAGGGGGACAGGCGGGTTGTCTGCGGATGACTCTAAGCTCAATGTGGTGGAAACTTCGGGGTCCTCTAACTGTACCAACTTCGCCTCCCGCTAGGCTACTTCAGACCAGTCCGCGGAGAAGGGCTTTAGCCGATTTTCAACTGCTTTTGTAAGACCAGTAGGTTCCCCTACCACAAAATCTCTAGGGATTTTTACCTCCACAACCCTAAAATGTTTGAGGGTAAAAAAAAAAATTAATCAAGCTACTTTTGAGGTCTTAGTTGAATATCATAATTCAGTAGGCTCGCTTGTTTATAAATAAGTTGTTTTGGCACAATAAACTCTGTGCAAGAGAGTCAACTTTGTTTGAGACTTTTTTCATCATTGCAACATCTTGACCTTTATTCAATATAAGCAGCTGGTGAGATACAAACAACCAGTTCTTAAATCTGATAACATTTACTATTAAATGCTCAAATAAAAAAAAAAACTTCCCCCTCAGATCTCCAGTTAACATGCTCACACAAAATTAAGTTCTTAATAAAAGGGTAGTATCAACATGCCTTTTTTTTTCATTAGCTTGGTACAATTTTATGCCTGATTTTACTCAAAAAGATTTATTTTAAACATTAAAAGTTGACATAACTTGTTACAAAACACAGGACAGGACTTTTGATATTTTTCCCAAAACTAAACGTCAGTTCAGGCAAAAACAACGTACCATGACCGGCCTCACTCAGGATGTGGTTGTGAAAACTCCTCCTGGTCCAGGCATGCTGGTGTGGGGGATGGGGAGCGGGGGGATGGGGAGCGGATGCGGGGAGAGGGACCTCCAAGCAGGTCCCGGGCACCACCGGACACAGGAGAAAGTGGGGTACCTGCCGGATGCGTGGGGTCAGCCACTATGGACAAGCCCCCACGGGGTGGCCCCTTTGCTCAGTTATTTTCCTGCTTCCTTCTCCGTGTTGCCCCCACACGGCCATGGAGTTGGCCTGGGTCACCTTGCTTCATAATTTCTAGGTCACCTGCCCTGTCTTAGAGAGTTCCCTCTTCGTACGGGCTCCCCACCTCCTGCGCCTCATCCTCATATGTTTTCAGCATTAAAAACTGACTTAAAATATTAGCACAAAACTATGTTGTAATAGGCATATGTTTCTTATTTATCAGCTACATTTCTTCAGACACATCAAGGTCACTGTTCTTTTATTAGGTTAAGCTTTTTTTTTCTTTCTAAAATGTCATGGTGGGCTGCCAAGACCGGAGAACACAGGGACAAGTTGGATTTGAACTCCCCAACTGCATGACACATTTCTTATGGTATAAAAAAAGGTTTTCTTTTACTAACTTTAGACATACGTGCTCATATGTTTAGAGGAGTCTGAAAAATCCATGAGTTTATTTCCCACAGGAATCTACAGTACATATAAACCTGTGTTTTGGGAGTTTTTTTTTAATTGAGATCGTCCAAAATATTGTTAGGCAAGGAGCGGTAGGGGTAATAAAGGGAACTGTATGTGAGAGACAGAAAAAAAGGCTCCATGATCTGGTGGGCAGAGAGAAGGGAGTAGATCAATTGTCACATCCTATCCTGCTTGGCGCTTTTGGGAGAACAGCACATAACACTTGACATCGGGGCCTGGGTGGGTTCAGGCCAATTTGGTAAAAGTTGGTGTGCTGGTGAGTGTTTAACAACTGGCTCTCTCTAGAAGAAGTCTAGAAAATTCTAGAACATTCTACCGTTTGCTGATTTCTGTAGCTTGAACAACTTTTCCCAGGAAGGTCTGAAATACATCAGGACAAGGAAAGCAATTAACGAGACCGGGTCTCTTCTGGGCAATGGCAGTAGAAATCCCGAGCCACAACATACAAGGGAAATCCTAAGCAAATACATACGGTGCATTCTTCACAGTGTGGTCCCGTGGCAAAAGGCTGGCACAGGCATTGCCCCGTGTCCATGTCGCAGGCTGAGAGGGGCAGACTCCCGAAGGGGTTACAGTCGCAGGCTGAAAGCACAGCAAACATAATTATTCTCGTTTTTATCGACCCCACTCTTTTCCTGAAGAGCTCACACTGAGCCAAATGCGTGGCCCCAAGAACACAGAGCAGCCAGCCCTGCCTAGTGTATCGTCCGGCTGGTTGCATGATTATTGTGGTGCATGCAACCCCACATAGGAAAGCCAGGGCCAGACGCTTGCAGAGCGCTTGTGTGGTTCTGCTGGATGGCACTTAGGAGGAGACAAAGGAAAAGAAGCTGTGCAAGCAGGGGCAGGTGGCCGGGGGTGGGGTCAGCTTGCTTGACGCAGGGCAAGGGTTTCTGAGGGTCGTGGTCGTTATCTATGGCTCCTTTTTTGGCCGATGTATCTAACGTCTCTATTTCTCTTCTCTTTTCTTACTGCCTTGCTACTTTTTCTTTTCATTGTCTCCCTCCTCTTTCTCTGACACCCAGAGGCATCCCTGAGTCCAGCCTATGTTGTGAAGGCTAAGAAATTTGCTACCAGAGCAAGATATACATTTCCTCTGCAGGAAAAACCACTGTTCACGGAAACAACCCAAATGTCCATCGGATGATGAATGGATAGGTAATATGTGAAGTATCCACACAATGGAATATTGTTAAGCCATAAAAGGAATGAAACATGGACACACACTGCAACATGGACGAACCTTGAAAACTTGATGCTAAGTGAAAGAAGCCAGTCACAAAGGACTGCATATTGGATCATTTCATTTGCATGAAATGCCCACACTGGGCAAATCTACAGAGACAGGTTACCCAGGGCTGGGGGAAAAGGGGATGGGGAGGTAGTAGCTAAAGGTCATGGGGCTTCTTTTCTTTTCTTATGGTAAAATACATTTCACCTAAAATTTATCACTTTTTTTTAAAGATTTTATTTATTTATTTGACACAGAGAGAGAGATCACAAGTAGGCAGAGAGGCAGGCAGAGAGAGAGAGGGGGAAGCAGGCTCCCTGCTGAGCAGGGAGCCCAATGCGGGGTTCGATCCCAGGACCCTGAGATCATGACCTGAACCGAAGACAGAGGCTTTAACCCACTGAGCCACCCAGGCACCCAAAAATTTATCACTTTAAATACACCCACACTGTTGTGCAACCAATACCAAGGACTCGATGCCCATGAAATGCCATCTCCACTCCTTCTTCCTTCCCCCAAGCCCTTGGCAACCACTACTTTGTGTTTGCATGGACTTAGCTGCTCTAGGTACCTCGTGGAAGTAGATTGATCATACGGTAGTTGACCTTTTGGGACTGGCTTATTTCACTGAGCCTAACCTCCTCCTCAAAGTTCATCCATGCTGCTGCATGTATCCGAACTCCCTTTTTAAGGCTGAAGAATATTCTTTCTGTTGTATGTATATGCCACATTTTGCTTGCCCACTCATCCACAATGGACACTTGGATCGTGTCTACTTTTCGGCTATTGTGGATAATGTTATGAACATGAGCGCACACGTCTCTCCAATCTTTTGGGTAGATAGCCAGAAGTAGGGTATAGGGTTTCTTTCTGGGGTAATGCAAATGTTCTAAAATTGATTATAGTGGTGGTTACACAACTCTGAATAGACTAAAAATCTCTGAATTGTACTTCAAAGGGTGGATTGTATGGTATATGAATTATAGCTCACCGAAGCTGTTACAAAAGAAAAAAACCCACAACATTTGGCCTATTCTGGGAGGGCATCAGGTCAATACTGAGCCAGGGGAAACACTCGGTTGTGATAAGGGTGTGATGGGAATTGGCTTGATTATATAATTCACTCTCCTGGAATTT
Organism: Potos flavus; assembly: GCA_028534135.1. Taxonomy (NCBI): domain Eukaryota; kingdom Metazoa; phylum Chordata; class Mammalia; order Carnivora; family Procyonidae; genus Potos; species Potos flavus. Next base: position 12,729,221 of record CM052887.1, on the reverse strand, counting down.
GATGTTGCCATTAAACTCTAGAAGAAGGTAAGTTTCTACATGCTGCTCTCTAAACATGTAAATAATCTACAGTTCCTTATATGGGCAAAAATATAGAGCATGATTCTGTGACCAAAAGGAAATTATTTCCCTAGGATTCCCTGGGGAATCTGCAGCTCTATGAGACCCCAGGCAGCTCTAAATTTCTGTAATCCCCGGGCCAAGGGTTTCCCCATTTGGCCCCAGAAAACTCTGAGGTTCTTCCTGTTTCCCTGCAAGCTCTCCCTTGGCTCTTTAAATTTTTTCTTTTCTTTGCCAGAAAATATAGGACCAATTCCAGGAGGGGTATGAGACGAAAGGGGGGAAATGTAATTTTAAAAAGGAAAAAGAAAAGAAATCATCACTTGAAGATTGCTTAAGAAGTCATCAGTCTACGCATAAATGCAAAATGTAATTTAATGAATCTGTATAAGAGAGTCCAAGTTGAGACCATTTTTCTAAAGGTTTCGCAAGTTGGCTTTAAATTTCTTGGCATTTTCCCATGTTGGCCCCAGCAGGGAAATGTGAGCGCCCCCTGCTGGTCCCTTATGATAATCTCAACTAACCACCAAGAGAAAAATCTCCACCGATTTACTAAAATTCGTGGGAGGTTTTGTTTGCATCACTTTAGAAAACCCAGAGGCTGGCAATGCCTTTGGTGTTTACAAAACCGAACTTTAGGGCTGACAGAGACAGCCCCAAGCTTTAAAACGCATCCAGGCTGGCGGACTGCCGTGGCTGACTTACGCTGACAGCCCACGGGGTCGGTTGCGTTCAGCCCGTGGTGGTTGGGCTTGCACCGGTCACACTTGGCTCCTTCCACGTTCTCTTTGCACAAGCACTGGCCGGCCACAGTCCCCAAAGCAGGATCAGAGTGGCTCACACACATGCCACCTGATAAGGTCCCGTCAGGGTCACATTCACAGGCTGGAGACACAGACACGCATTATCTTAGTTAATTGCAAATTGTGGGAAACCCGAGATATAAACATAGCATTTTACTCACGCTATAACTATTTTACTTTGTTTAAATAATTAAGTACGTTTAAACAATTAGACCAGTGGGCGAAATGTCTCCCAGATCTCGGGCTTCGGAAAATGTTGAACAAACGTGTGTGTGTGTGTGTGTGTGTGTGTGTGTGTACACATATATATAATATTGGTTTTTTTTAAAAGCTTTTAAGTGATTCTAAAGTAAGAGGATCAGAGGAAGACTGCTATTATGAAAACTGGATGTGAAGAGTACATTGATTAGTTTGGGGGGGTGATGAAAACGTTTTGGAGCTAAGTAGAGATGCTGGTTGTACAATTTTATGCTAGCAAATTGTTCATTTTAAAGTGATTAATTTTATGTCATGTCAATTTCACCTCAATGAAAGAAAGATTAAAATAAGAAAATAAGACTCCAAAGGTGAGAATGAAGTCTAGAAGCAAGCAAGCATGGGATGCTACAATGTAATACACGAATACAGATATATACACACAAATATGCAAATACAGATACACACACACACACACATATATATTATCCAGGGTCGTGAGAGAGTAAGAGAAAAAACATTACATAAAAAGTCTATCAAATCTCTGAAATCTGGTTAAGAAAGTAAGTCTGTCCTTCCCCATCACAGAACAATAAGGATAAATGCTCTCGTTCTCTTTAATTCATCCTGGAAGGAGAACCTTCAAGAAAGAAAGGGGGAGAATAGCAAGAAGGGTTTCTATCACTGTTTTCTTTTTGGAAATCTTCTGGCAGGGCAGAAGCTAGGATGAAGAGATTCTGCAAAATGAGATAGTCACCTCTAGCAAAGGAGCAAACCAAGGCACCACCCCACCCCCACCCCCTTTTCTGTTCAGCAGAAACTTGAACAACTACAGGAAGGAGTACACTATGAAAAGGGACGCTGATAGTATGAATAATTCCAGAGGGGAGAAGTGATAAAATGCAGAGGTTGATTTGAGTATAAGGAAGAGCTCTTTGACAGTTAGAGCTGCCCGGTAGAGCAGTGACCCCCTCATTTTTGAGGGGTAGTGTCCAGGAGAGGCTGGAACATGTGGTTGTTTGACAGACTCTTTCAATTTTCAACTGTTATTGGATTGTGACTGGTAATAAAATTTTACTATGGAAAAGCAGCATTCGGTTCTGTTTAGTTTGGGAAAACTGGAATTTTCTTTTAATTAAATACATTTGCTTCTAGAAAGGAAGGGATAAACCGGATGCATTTTAGAAGTAGCCCAAAGAGAAAAGGTCAGCTTTATTTGGGAGACACTCCAAAGGGTCAGCATTGAGCTCCAGAATATAATGTAATTATGTACAGAGTATCCTTTGGGGAAGGGATGTGGGTGAGGAGGTGGTAACTTTACACAGAAATAACCCTGTGTCATGGCCTTTAGGATAGAAGTCCAGTAAAATTTCTCAATGTCACATGGCTTAACTCCAGCAAACTCACATTGTCAGTGGTTAAATCTACCAAATCTTTGTGTCTTTTCCTGTATCACATTTGACTGTGTTTTAATCACAGAAGACTTAAAATTAGTCAACTCTTAGGCCTGGAATCTGATTATGTAAATATTTAGGCTCAAACAAGGACAATTTAGAGAAAATTTATATGAGACTGCTGGTCAGTCTTAATAAATGCCATTTGTACACTCATACTTCCACATACATAAACATGTATTTAGGGAAAGTGGGGAGTCTCATGAAGGTTTTTTTTTTATACAAGCTCCTCATTTGCCTTTCCTTAAAAAAAAAAATTCCTTGTTTATAAAGAACTACTTCTTAATTTCATATCTGGGTATTAGTTTTCTTAGTTTCCTTCAGAAGTGACATCATTAATTCTATCTAAGTGATTTTTTAAAAAAGATTTTATTTATTTGAGAGAGAGTGAGTGAGAGCAAGTGAGAGAGAGCACAGCAGGGGAAGGGGCAGAGGGAGAAGCAGACTTCCCGCTGAGCAGGGAGCTTGACCTGGGGGTGGGGGAGTTAATGCCAGGACCCTGGGATCATGACCTGAGCTGAAGGCAGATGCTTAACCGACTGAGCCCCCCAAGCACCCCAACACAAAGTGGTTTTTAAGGAATAAGACTTTGGTTAATGTGACTATCTTTCCAGGTCCCTGGAAAATTATCTGTTTCAAAACATTATATTTTCCCCTGATTCCACATAAGAGAGCAAGTTCTTCTTTTATAAATGAATAGGGGGCGTGTGTGTGTGTGCACGCACACGCATGTGTGTAAGACAGTGGGGGCGAATTATAGATTCTGGTAAAAAAAAATGTAGGACACTTACTTAAAGAAATATTTTTTCTAAGAATTTGGTTCTTTGTATCAATTTTAAACAGGTCACAGAAGGGAAAATGTTATGCAGTCAAGTACCTACTAAGTTACCTTTTTTTTTTTAACATTTTAAAATTTAAATTCAATTAATTAATGTAGAATATATTATTGGTTTCAGAGGTACAAGCTTGTGATTCATCAGTCTTATGTAATATCCAGCGCTCGTTACATCACATGCCCTCCTTAATGTCCATCACCCTGTTACCCCATCCCCCAACCACCCCACTAAGTAATCCGAGCAAAACCTTCATTTATGCTTTTTCTACATTGTGAGGATTTAAAACCTGAAATCTAGGATGTTGTATATATTCAGGTAGTTATGAATTACTTTTGTATATGACTTCATTTTATGTATCATGATGATATAAAGTTTGAAGTTGTACTTTTATAGCAAATCCTTCCCCCCAAAATAACAAGATATTGATGATATCACCTAAGAAAGAGGATTTCTGGGTCTTGGGAGAGGCGACCTTCCCTGGGCCCTGGGCATCTGAACATTTTTTGCTGAGTGTGCCAACAGTGCAAGGCCCTGACTGCTCTTCTCCCCGGGCCATTTCTCAAGGCTGTGTTTTCAGCAAGCTACCTTGAGGGATGAGGTAATCTCTTCCCCTGGACAAACAACATGCTTCCCCTTGCGATAAAAGTTTGACTTGAAAAATTTCATACCCTATGGTCCAGTAATTCCACTTCTTGGTATGGCTCTTAGAGACAGGTTTTGTGCATGTGCACAAGGCCACATATACAAGAGTGTTTTTTGAAGAATCAGAAGAAAAATGGCCAAATAGATTTTGTCATATTTAGTAGAAGGGGGAGGGAGATGGGAGGGGAAGGAGGAGTGGGAGGCGGAGGGTAGGGAGAGGAGGAGGAAGAGGAGGAGAAGGAGGGGGAAGGGGAAGGAGGAAAGGAGAAGAAGGAGGAGGAGGAGAAGAAAAAGGAGAAGAAGAAGGAGGAAGAGGAGAAGCAGAAGAGGGAGAAGGAGGAGGAAGAGGAGGAGGAGGAGGAGAAGAAGGAAAAGGAGGAAGGAAGAGGAAGAAGAAGGAAGAAGGAGGAAGAAGAAGGAAGAAAAAGGAAGGAGGAGGAGGAAGGTAATGTTAGCTTATGCATCTTATCAGCAAAATTGAATCATCTACAGCCAGACAAATGTTGCAGCCAATTTCACTATAGATCTTCCTCGACTTAAGGAAGGGCTCTGATAAACCCATCATAAGGCGAAAATTTCTTAAGTTTAAAATATATTTAATACATCTAACCTACCAAACATCACAGCTTAGTCTAGCCTGCCTCGGCAGTGCTGACAACACTTACACAGGCTGACAGTGGGCAAAATCATCCAACACACAGCCTGCTGTATAATAAAGCACTGAACGTCT
>CM052887.1:12705344-12724001 GCA_028534135.1 Potos flavus | reverse complement strand
AAAAAAAAGAAAGAAAAAAGAGAGTTTACTTTCTTTCTTTCATACACAAGGTCTCTCTTATGAAAGTCCCCATCTCCCTGAGTGGGGGTACCCTCATCTCCATGGCACTTATGACCTCTTTTAAGGCATAAAGTATATTCTGCTCTTTAGTTTTTGGTGATGTCTTGACTAAGATGATTCGCTTATCATAAAACTCACTCTTACAGTGGCTTTTAGTTTTTCACAGAGTTGTGTAGCCATCACCGCTCACTAACTTGAGAGCATTTTCCTTACCTCGGTAAGAAATCCCATACTCGTTGGCATTAACCACCCCCGCCCCCCATCCGCCTCTTCCTGAAGCACCTGGAAACTATTACTTTATTTGCTCTCTCTGTGGATTTGCCTGTTCTGGATACTTTACGGAAATGAAATCATGCTATATGTGGTCTTTTGTCACTGGCTTCTAGTCAGCATACTATTTTCAAGGTTCATCCACATTGTAGCCACTATCTGCACAGCAACCCCTTTTTATTGCTGAATAATATTCCATTATGTGGATAGACCACTTTGTTTAGCCATTCATCAGTTCATGGACATTTTTCTCTACTTTTTGGCTATTATGAAGAATGCTGCTATGAACATTTATCGACAAGTTTCTGTATGAGTATATGTATTTTCATTTCTCTGGGGTAAATGCATACTTGTAGAAAAACATTGTTTCTTATACAAAGGTTATGACCTTGTCTAAACCTTCCTCATAGACTGTAAGCACTTGAAGGCCAACATTCATCTTCTTGTCCCCAGAGGTATGGAGAAAAATACCAAACACATTTGCCAACTTGAATGCCAACTGCATGTATAGTGTTCTAGCTTGATTTTTATTACTGCCTCTCTCATGAACTTCACCTCATCTGTCCTGACTTGAAGGCCTTGACTGTGCCCTGGGCGGGGCCCATCCCTGCTGGGGCTGCTTTGGCCTTGTTTTCACGATCCCCATGTCAAGTGCCAGTACTAGGTGTTCCACGATTCGGACCTTTCTCTGCCTCTTCCCCTCCACCTTATTATGTGGCTTCTAGTTTCTGATGTTCTCCCCGTTTCCATAGGTCTTTGCTTTCCAGAGCCCCAGTGTGAATCCAGAGGTGTCTTTAAACCTGAAGGTTTAAATACTATAACAGGAGGCACTTGGGAGATCAATGGGGCTACAAATGTAACCACCATCCACACTCCTAATTTTGTTTTCATATCACAGCTGGAAGAAACTCTAAAGGAGCTCATCCATTCCCCGTCCTTGTCTCCATTTAGAACTAATCTAGAACTTTTCTTAGGGAAACAATCCTGAATCACATCATGTGAAGGATTTATAGCTTTTCAGGTCAAAAGAACTGGCCTACAGGGCCAGTGGCATGATCGGTAGAAAATGGGCTGAGGTCTCCGGCTTCCTTTCCTCCAGCCAAGTAGTGGGAGTGGTCCCAAAGGAAGGCCAACATTGGGGTTTTAAATCCTTTAACCCAGCTATCTCTGAAATCCCTGAGGCCCAGGCTATGAAGAGGTGAGTTAATTCTGACGAATTCAGGCTACTAAAACTATTCTCTCTGAAATGTCCAATAAAATGTGACAAAGGGACTTCAATCATCCTCCATTTTCTTACTTCTCTGTGTCACTTTGCAATGGGTTCTTGGCATTCTGTTACCAATTCATTCTTTCTATCTCCCCTCACTCCATTCTACCTCCTGAAATAGAAACTCCTTCCTTCTCAGCAAAGGTGGATTATGGCTGATCCCTGTGATTACACTGGAAAGGCTGATGCCCAGGTCAGCTTTCCTGCTTCTCACATGCACAGTGGGTTCTCAGGATCCCTTTGCCCAGCAGAGAACACAAGGTCTGCAGACATTTGTGGCTGTCACATTGGGGAGGGGGATCTACTGACATCTAATGGGCAGAGGCCAGGGACGCGGCTGGAGAGTCTCTTACAATGCATAGGGCAGCCCCATCCCCCTAAGAAAGAATTATCTGGCCCCAAATATCAATAGTGTCTTTAGTCAGGGCCTTGTCACCCCACCCTTCATTTCCATAAGCTCTTCAGCTCTGGTCCTGCTCCCAGTTTTGTTTCCCATTTGAGATGATCTAAGTCACAAGCTAGATGAGTGTTAGAGTATAGAGTCTAGCAACTTTTACAAAATCCGTTTTCTGAAATCACCCAGTCACTGTAAAACACACGGCTGTACACAGAGCACATTTTCGGGCACGGTGGTCATGTCTCCCATACCTTCCTTCAGCAGGCTTTCCGCTTCATTGGTGCTGCTTTTCTGGTTGGTGTACCAGACCTGACCTTTGTGAAGCTTCCCAGAGGCTACATGCAATTTCTTTCTTGCTAAATTCACTGGTGAGTTTAAGTGATATTTGCAAAAGTAATTGGGATGAAGAAACTTACTATCACCCCTTATTTGCAGAAAGAGCATGTAAATATATTTACAAAGGCACTGGATGCATTTTGGTGATGGTTTAGTGAATGCCCCTAGAGGACCCTGGTCTCAAACTATATTAAGTGGTGCAATAAACAGTAAAGTACATGAAACTGACAATAACTAATTTCCCCGGCATTGCCAATCGATTTTAATTTACTAACCACCACCATTATCTCATCTGCCCTCACTGGAAGGCTGTACTCAAGGAGACAGCTCGTTAAAGAGTTTCTTCTTTTTTTTTTTTCAAAACAATGTGGAGGCAACAAATGGAGACATGAGGGGGATTTAATGTCAAGCTGCCTAGCAGTGTCCAAACACTGGCCTAGGTAGACCCATGGACGCAAACAGCATGTGGGAAACAGCCTTTCTGCAGGCTTCCTTCTGCAAATCGTACACGGGGGACAATTATAATCCACATATTTATACTAGCCCTTAATTCTTTTTCTGGCACACTTCAAATGGGTTATTTTACACATTGTAAAATGACAGTTCTCATAGAAATCTTATGTTTAACTTTCCCTTATCTGTGTAACACAGGTTTTTTTTTTCTCCCACATTACATCAGGAATCATATTTCAACTGTGTTGCTTTAAATTGTGTCGCAGTGAGGAATGCAGAACATGAAGCTATAAAGGTCACTTTCCTTTAATTACAGCAGACACCATGCTTTCCTTAAAACTCACTACTTTTACATACCTAAGATATTAACAATATATTTTGAAGATATGGCTAGTTCCACAGAACTGGAATGTTTTCCCAACTGTCCCAAGTTGTAGCGCCATGGTAAAAATAAGTATTCACCTAATACACAACTTCAATTGTGCAGCTGAACATTGCATCATTCGAAGCATCCTATAAAGAACAGAAAAGCTCAAGGCACTGGCTGCACCCCACTTGCCACTAAGCACCCATTTTTCCCATTGGATATTGTACCATGTGTACATGTCTTGTGTATACATGTTATCTGATTATCATTCTGTGAAAGTTATGGGTACACTCCATGCTCTGATATATTACACTCTACGCCGGCTCCCCTCATACACAACAAATCCCGAATTTGCTGATACCTTCACTTAATCCAAAAACTGCCAACGTGTCAGGGAGAGAGAAGATGAGACTTACCGGGATTTGTGAGGCTGTGTTGAGAGGCGCAGGCTGCAAACAGGGCGTGTAAAGGCACACCTGAAAGTGAGAGTCAATTTAAGTAGAAAACCTCTCCCCTGAGGCACCTTTGGGGAGGGGAAAGAAAAGATGAGAGATGTTCCCGAACCTGCCATAAAAGGTGATGCGTGAAGTTACTTGCCTTGGGTTTTGACTTACACATGCGCGCGCGCGCACACACACACACACACACCCCCCTTGTACACAGAGGCAAAGAGCTCTATTTTGCAGCAAACGTTCTTCATTTATGTGCCAGATTTCTGAAAGCAAAGGCTGGGAGGAGTTGAATCAGGGTTACAACAACAAACTGCAACATTCCTACCAAATTTGTAACTAAGTTGCAGCTTCCCCTTAGCTGCTCCAGCAGTGTGAAATTATGAAGGAAGACTCAAAGAATCAGAGGCTCACACTGTACTCCCCCAAGCAACCAGGGTGCAGGCTTTCTTGAGGAACGAATTGTCTGGGGGAGCAGCTCTAAGTTCCTTCCAGGCGAAGCTGTAGGCACATTGAAACACTTGCGGTAGGCATACTCCTCCTTGCCATCGTAATGTAATGCGTTACAAAGTAAATCTCACCCTGGAGAAGAGTGGTTGATAAACGCAACCATTTTTATTATTCACTAACTTGTATAGTCTTGCTTGCCCATGGGACTTTGCCTTCAGATACCAGCTTCTGGTGCTTTGGAGAAAACAATCTGTGTCTGATGAAACTTACAGAGAAAGAGCGGGACAGTCAGCGGAATACTTTGGCTCCTAGAATTTGGGTAGTAAACTTATTCTCTACAAATGCAACATTAAGACAAAATTAACTAACCCATTTCACTGATTTATACTGACATCTGTCAAAGAGAAGGCATGGCAGAGAAGATCAGTCTTTCCACATTCACTCAGCCTTGAAAATCATGTTTCTACCTTTACCTAGATATTTTGGTAGCACACACTCTGCTATGAAAATTCTGGAAACACTATTAAGTACCTCCCAGGTTGGGAGTGATCGGCTTTATTACTCCATTATTTAATTGGATTTGATTATGTCAGTGAGTCATTAAGCAAACAATGTTTATGTTGTCATATACCAAAGAGATAAAACAAAACATTCTTGTCTTCTACCTTTCCCTTAAAGGTTGGTGTTTCTTCTGGGCTTTATCACCTGAGCAATCTCTGTGTGTATTTCTCTGGCAAACTCATTCAGATAGTGTCAGGGCTTAAACCCCTTCTTTATCTCCAACCCCACCTACTTCCTGAGCTTTGGTTCCATGCTCCCAACTGCCCACTGACACCTCTCTCTGGGTGACTCGCCAGCACCTCAAACATAAGACGTTCACAGCTGAACTCTTCTGTTGTTCAGACCCCTCCCTCTTCCTCATCTTCCTACCTTCTCAGTTAATGGCACCTTTATCCAGTCATTTGTCCAAGCCTGGAACCTCAGCTGTGCTTAATTCCATGCCCCCTGCTTCCATTGCCCTGAGACATAAAATCACACCGAGCACAGCCTGGGGTCGGGTGACAGACAGGGACGGGGTCTTCCGCTGCCTCCCCCAAAGTTCCTGTGGTTTTCCCTTCAGCACAGACGCAGCTGGTGGCCGGTGGCACTGTTAGGGACTTCCCTTGGCCCTTGACTTGCTGGCACTGGGACCCTGTCCTGTCCTTTCAGAGGGCGATTGCGGGGCTCACACTGGATCTCAGAGCATCACCGATGGGAGGACTTAAAGGCTCAACCTCACTGTGCTTCCTTCCGGTTCCTGTCCATTTAGAACAGTCCCTGTGTCCCACTGTTTACTCCCCCAGACTGTCAATCAGTGGGTCGTACCTTTCACTGGCTTTACTCCTAAGATCCTTTCTAGTATGGTGCAGGAAAGTGGGGGTGCTGGGGGGGAAGAAGGCTAAATATTACTGACTGGACTCTTTTATTTTGCTTACAAGGAGCAAATTTAATATCTCGTGCCCAGGTCTTGATGACCAAAATAGAGTTATGTCTCCTCAGTTCTGCCTCAAAGCAGAACATTTTGAAACATCACATTTTTGGTTTGACTCTTAACGTGGCCCTGCCGGAGAATGGTCAGATAATATTATGAAGGAAATCTCCCAAATGCTGCTAAGTCGGCTGTTTTTCTGCACTTATTCTTTCTTCTGTAGCCTTACCTCAATGTATTCATTGGGCTGTCATCATTTCTGACAGGCTCTGTTGCCTAAATTTTATTTTTTTTAATTTAATTAATTTGTTTAAAGAGAGTGTGCTCACACACACAGGAGCTGGGGGGAGGGGCAGAGGGAGAGAATCCCACCCCCCCCCAGGAGACTCCCCGCTGAGCCCGGAGCCCAACCCCCGGGGGTGGGGGTGGGGGTGGGCGGGCGAGATTTCAGGACTCTGAATCGAGAGTCATACACTCCATGGACTGAGCCACCCAGGCGCCCCACTGTTTCTTCTGAGCCATCATCCTCACAGGCACCAGAGAACACAGATTTAGACTTGTGGCTTCTTTGCTGGCTGCCTTTCACTTACAGGATCCACGTTTCTTAGCGTGGCAGAACGAAACTGGTTTAGGGTCTGGCCCCAACACCGCTTTCTGCACGGCCTGCCCGAGAGCTAGGCTCTGCTCACTTGTGCCCGGGCACGTCATGTAGTCGTGTGACTAAAAAGTTCCATTAGTTAATCAGAAACAGTCTCATGGTATAGCTCTTAAGCAAAGATATGGCCTTTGGTTGTTTTCTTTTCCAAAAAGAAAACAGCTTTGTTGCTTTTCCTAAAAAATAGTGTATACTCATTTACCCCATATCGGACAATATAAAGAATTATGGAAAAGAAAACAAAAAATCGGGGCACCTGGGTGGCTCAGTGGGTTAAAGCCTCTGCCTTCGGCTCAGGTCATGATCCCAGGGTCCTGGAATTGAGCCCCACATCGGGGTCTCTTCTCAGCGGGGAGCCTGCTTCTCCCTCTCTCTCTGCCTGCCTCTGTGCCTACTTGTGATCTCTCTCTCTGTGTCAAATAAATAAATAAAATCTTAAAAAAAAAACAACAAAAAATCACCAGAAAGCCTAAATTTTCTTCAAGTCATCACATTTTTCACTTTGTTTTTAATTAACTTTTTGAAATGTAATTAACAAGCAGTGTTATATTAGTTTCATGTGTACAATAGAGAGATTCGACAATTCTATACATAATTCACTGCTCATCATAAATGTACTCTTCATCCCCATCACCTATTTCTCCCAATGCTCACCCATCTCCCCTCTAGTAACCATCAGTTGTTTCTCGAGTCGGTCTCTTTTTTATTTTTTTGGTAAGTTCCACATCTGAGTGAAATCACATGCTATTTCTCTCTCTCTGACTTATTTCACTTAGCTTTACACCCTTTAGATTCATCCATGTTATTGCAAATGGTAAGATTTCATTCTTTTTAATGGTAGAGTACTATTCCAATATACCATATCTTCTTTATCCATTCATCTATCAATAGATACTTGTATTGCTTCCATAATTTGGTTATTGTAAATAATGCTGCTATAAACATGGGATACATGTATCCCTTTGAATTTGTGTTTTTTTGTATTCCTTGGGTTAATACCCAGCGTGGAATTACTGGATCATATGGCATATTCTATTTTTAATTTTTTGAGGAACCTCCGTACTCTTCCACAGAGGCTGCACCAGTTTGCATTCTCACCAACAGTGCACGGGGGTTCCTTTTTCTCCACATCCTCACCAACACTTGTTGTTTCTTGTATTTTTTTATTTTAGCCATTTTGACACATGAGAGGTGATATCTCATTGTGGTTTTGATTTGCATTTCCCTGATGATTAGTGGTATTGAGCATCTTTTCATATGTCTATTGGCTATAGGTATGTCTTCTTTGAAAAAAAATGTCTATTCAGATCCTGTGCCCATTTTTAATTAGGTTATTTTTTGGTGTTGAGTTGCAGAAGTTCCTTACATATTTTGGGTACTCATCTCTACTGAATATATCATTTGCAAATATTTTCTCCAATTCATTAGGTTGCAATCTTGTTTTGTGGATGGTTTCCTTTCCTGTGCGAAAGCTTTTTATTTTGGTAAAGTCCCAATAGTTTATTTTTGCTTGTGTTTCTCCTGACTGAGGAGGAGACAGATCTAGGAAAAAAGCTGATGTCAAAGAACTATGTTTTCTTCTAGGATTTTTATGGTTTCAAGTAGGTCTTCAATCCATCCTGAGTCTATTTTTGTGTGTGGTGTAAGAAAGTGGTCCTGTTTCTTTCTTATGCACGTAGCTGTCCAGTTTTCCCGGCACCATTTGTTGAAGAGGCTGTCCTTTTCCCCTGTATATTGTATATTCTTGCCTGCTTTGTCAAAAGATTAATTGACCATAGAGTTGTGGGTTTATTTCTGGGCTTTCTAGTCTGTTCCATTGATCTATATGTCTATTTTTTTGTCAGTACCGTACCATTTTTTATTACTACAGATTTGTAGTATATTTTGAAATCTGCAATTGTGATACCTTCAGCTTTGTTCTTATTCCTCAATATTGCTTTGGCTATTTAGGGTCTTTTGTGTTTCCATACCAATTTTAATATTTTTTTGTTCTAGTTTTATGAAAAATGTTGTTGGAATTTTGCTGAGGATTGCATATTAAATCTGTAGAATTGCTTTGGATTTATGGACTTTTGAACAATATTGGTCCTCCCAATCCATGAGCATGGAATATCTTTCCATTTGTTTGTAACATCTTCAATGTCTTTCATCAGGGTTTTTATAGTTTTCAGAGTGTTGGTCTTTCATTCCTTTGGTTAAGTTTATTCCTAGATATTTTATTCTTTTGGTGCAATTATAAGTGGCATTGTTTTCTTAATTTCTCTTTCTGCTATTTCTTTACTGATGTAAAGAAATTCAACAGTATATTAATTTTGCATTTTGCAATTTAACTGAGTTCATTTATCAGTTCTACTAACTTTTTGGTGGAATCTTCAGGGTTTTCTATACATAGTATCATGTCATCTGTAAATAGTGACAGTTTTACTTTATCAATTTGGATGCCTTTTATTTCTTTTTCTTATTTGAGTGCTGTGGCTAGGACTTCCAGTACTATATTGCATGGAAACGGTAAGAGTGGACATTCTTGTGTTGTTTCTGACCTTTGAGAAAAAGGTGTGAGTTTTCCCTGTATAGTATGATGTTAGCTGTGGGTTTTCCATATATGGCCTTTATTATGTGAGGTATATTTCCTCTGAACCTACTTTGTTGAGATCTTTTATCATGAACAGATGTTACACTTTGTCAAATGCTTTTTCTGCATCAATTGAGATGATCATATAGTTTTTATCCTTTCTTTTGTTAATGCGATGTATCATGTTGATTGATTTGCAAATATTGAACCCCTGGCATCCTTGGGATAAATCCCACTTGATTATGGTGAAAGCATAAAATTTTTTGGTAAACATCTTTCCAGATAACTCCTCTCTCTCATTCTCTTGTTCTTGCTTGCCGTGTCATCTCTCAGAAATAGACATACGGCAGACTGAAGGGCAGAAGCAAGTCCCAAACTCAGCAATGTGGAATCTTAGCCTGATTTCTTCAGTTGCAAAACCTTCAAAAGTGGGAAATTTCATTAGGTATAATTTGCATACCATAAAGTACACTTGTTTTAAGTGTGCAGTTCAGTGCATTCAGTTGAACTCAAGTTATATTGAGAAGTGAATATACTATTGAGAAGTGAAAATATTATTGAGAAGTGAATAATAATAAAATAGTAGGGGACTTTAACATCCCACTTACATTAATGGACAGATCATCTAAATGGAAAATCAAGAAGGAAACAATGGTTTTCAGTGACACACTGGAACAGAGAGATTTAACAGATATATTCAAACATTCTATCCTAAAACAGCAGAATATACATTCTTTTCAAGTGCACACAGAACATTCTCCAGAATAGGTCACACAGTAGCCCACAAAACACCTCAACAAATTCAAGAAGATCAAAGTCATACCATGCATCTTTTCTGACCACAACACTGTGACCACAAGAAAAAATCTGGAAAGACTACAAAAATATAGAGGGTAAATAACATGCTACTAAACAATGAATGGGTCAACCAGGAAATAAAAAGAAGAAATTAAAAAGTACATGGAAACAGATGAAAATGAAAACAGAATGGTGCAAAATGTTTGGGATGCAGCAAAAACAGTTCTAAGAGGAAATTTATAGCAATGCCCACCTCAAAAAGCAAGAAAAATCTTAAACGACTTAACTTTACACCTAAAGGAGTTAGGAAAAGAACAACAGACAAAATTTAAAACCAGCAGAAGGAAGGAAATAGTAAAAATTAAATATAGAAACTAAAAAAACAAAACAAACAAACAAACAAAAACAATAAAACAGAAATCCGGGAGCTCATTCTTTGAAAAAAAATCAATAAAATTTATAAACCGCTGGCTGCCGCATTCATCAAGGAAAAAAGAGGAACAACTCAACAAATAAAGTCACAAATAAGAGTAGAGAAATAACAACCAAGACCACAGAAATACAAAAAATTATAAGAGAATATTATGAAAAACCATATGTCAGGAAAATGGACAACCTAGAAGAAATGGATAAATTCCCAGAAACATATAAACTCCCATAATTGAAACGGGAAGAAATAGAAAATTTGAACAGACTTATAACCAGTAAAGAAATTGACTCAGTAATCAAAGAACTCCCAACAAGCAAAAGTCCATGATCAGATGGCTTCATAGGCAAAGTCCACCAAACATTTAAAGACTACCTGTTCTTCTCGAACTATTCCAAAAAATAAAAAAGGAAGGAAAATTTCCAAATTCATTCTATGAGGCCAACATTATGCTGATTACAAAACCTAAGACTCCACTAAAAAAGGAGAACTACAGGCCAATATCCCCGATAAACATGGATGGAAAAATCCTCAATAAAACACTTGACATATTGACTGAATCCTCAATAAAACACGTGACATATTGACTGAATTTGACAATATATTAAAAAAATCATTCACCATGATCAAGTGGGATTTATTTCTGGGTTACAAGGGTGGTTCAATATTCACAAATCAATCAATGTGATACATCACATCAATGAGAGAAAGGATAAGAACCATATGATTATTTCAATATATGCAGAAAAAGCATTTGACAAAGTACAATATCCATTCATGATAAAAACCCTCAAAAAAGTAGCTTTGGAAGGAACACAGTTCAACATAATGAAGGCCATATATGAAAAACTCATAGCCAGCTAGTATGTGGGGATTCTCATCCTCGATGGGGAAAAACTGAGAGCTTTTCCCTAAGGTCATGAATAAGACAAAGATGTCCACTCTCATCACTTCTATTCAACGTAGTACTGGAAGTCCTTCCCAAAGCAATCAGACAATGAAAAGAAATAAAAGGCATCCAAGTTGGCAAGGAAAAAGTAAAACTTTCACTTTTTGCAGATGACATGATATGATATATAGAAAACCCAAAAGATTTCATCAAAAAACTGCTAGAACTGATAAACGAATTTAGTAGGTTAAAGGATCAATATGCAGAAAGCTGTTGCATTTCTATACACCAATAATGAAGCAGCAGAAAGAGAAATTAAGAAAATGTGGTGCCTGGGTGACTCAGTTAGTTGAGCATCTGACTCTTAATTTTGGCTCATGTCATGATCCCATGGTCATGAGATCAAGCCCAGCGTAGGGCTTCCCACTGGGTGTAGAGCCTGCTTAAGATTCTCTCTCCCTCTCCCTCTGCCCTTCCCTTGCTGACATGCACATGAGTGTTCTCTCTAAAAGAAAAAAAAGAAAGAAAGGAAAAAAATGGGCTGAAGACATGAACAGACATTTATCCAAAGAAGACATCCAGATGGCCAACAGACACATGAAAAGATGTTCATCATCACTTACCATCAGGAAAATGCAAATGAAAACTACAATGAGATATCACCTCACACCTGTTAGAATGGCTAAAGTCAACAACACAAGAAACAACAGGTGTTGACAAGGATGTGGAGAAAGGGGAACCCTCATTCGTGCTCTGTTGGTGGGAATGCAAACTAGTGCAGCCACTGTGGAAAACAGTATGGATTTTCCTCAGAAAGAAAATAGAACTATCCTACACTCCAGCAACTGCACTACCTCGTATTTATCCAAAGAATACAAAAACACTAAATCAAAGGGATACCTGTACCCCTATGTTTATAGCAGAATTTTGTACAATAGCCAAGCTATGGAAAGAGTCCAAGTATACATCAATTGATGAATGGATAAAGAAAATGTGGTATATATATATATACATACATACATACATATATATATATACACCCACACCCACACAATGGAATATTATTTAGCCGTAAAAAGAATGAAATCTTGCCGTATGCAAAGACATGGATGGAGCTAGAGAGTATGATGGTAAGGGAAATCAGTTAGTCAGAGAAAGACAACTACTATATGATTTCACTCACATGTGGAATTTAAGAAACAAAACAAATGAGCAAAGGGAAAGAGAAAGAAAGAGAGAGACAAATCAATAAACAGACTTTAACTATAGAGAACAAACTGATGGTTACCAGAGGGGAGGTGGGTGGGGGGATGCAGGAATTAAGAGATGGGGATTAAGGTTTGCACCTGTCATGATGAGCATGGGTGATGTATGGAATTGTCAAACCACTATATTGTATACCTGAAACTTATATAACTCTGTATGTTGACTAACGGGCATTACAATTAAAACTTAAAAAAAAAAAAGAATTGGAAAAAATAAAGAATATAAAGGAAAAACAAAAACAACTTTATTCATATGTTATAATTCACTCATTTAACATGTACAACTCATTCTTTTAAAATATATCACAAGGTTATATAACCATCACCACAATCTAATTTTAGAATATTTTGTCCCCACCACAAGGGGTATTCCATACCCACTAGCCATCAGCCCCCATTGTTCCTCTAACCCTTCCCCTCAGCCCCAAGCAACCACTAATCTACTTTTATCTCCATACATTTGCCTATTCTGGACCTTTCTGAGCAGAAATGGTCTTCTCCAGAAATTTGCCTCTTCTGGACCTTGTATGATAAATGGAATTATACCAAAAAAAAAAAAAAATGTGAGAGAAATGAATACCCTCTAGGACAGGATATTTCCTTGGAAGGCAGCCTAGGAAGAAATTCCTTGGTGCAGCCTTATCTCGACCAGAATTTCTCGATGAGCTTTGTTGGGTGGTGGCCTGCCAAAACTGTGGGGCTGAGCTCCAACACAGATTTGCCCTGACTCAAGATTTCACAAGGGCTCAGGAGTCTTCTTCTAAGTTGCAAGGAGGCCTGCATGCCCTGACGGGAGGATGACCAAATCTCAGGAGACATCAGACTACTGGTCAGCCTGTAATAAGTTCGGTGGATCTGAATGAAGCTAAGATCACAGTGCTTAATGGAGCTGACACAGGTTGCCCAAACTCTGAAAGGACAGATTTGTGTGGGCCTGCCTACAAAGTTCGCAGGCGGTGAGGAAACCGCAAAGCCCTGCCTGACAGGACTGAGTCAACTACCCTGTGTCACCTCAGAGCGACCTCAGGCAGAGAGCCATGGGGACTTGGAGAGAAGATAGATTTACCCTTTGTTTTCTTTCATAACCAATTTCCTCCTCAGAGAAGATGAGAAGATCCTTAAGCCTGCAGAGGCCTGGGTCTGAGGAGCCGACTCCCACCTCAGAATCTGCCCTGAAATGCTCCAGTTACCAAACTGAGGTAACTTGCAGGAGCTCACAGGGCATTTAAGGGCATTTAAGAGCAATCCAGGGGACTCGAGTCCATTGAAGAGTTTTTATAATTCCTATCAGAATTTCAAAATGCATTCCCATACTTAGAGGTAAATGTTGAAACACACCAAATTTTTGGTTGTTGGTAATCTGTGTAAAAGCTGTGTCGTTTCTATACAAAAGTTGTTACCACAGAGTCGTGGATAATTTTAGCTCTCTTTGCCTTCAAGATAAGGAAACTAAACCTAGAGAGTTAAATGACTCAGCCAATGCCACACCCTGGTCCTCAGCCATCCTCCATTTTTCCCCACCCTAACACTCATGGTGGACTGCCATGTTTCTTTTATTTCATCCTTTGGTGTGGTGGCTTTGTGACACAGTGTCACACTTGCACATTTTAAGGTTTCAGTGAGTCCAGAGGAATGGGAGTGTTTTGTAGGGGAGCAAGGAATACTGAATCATTTAATTTCCACCACAACCCTGTGGGCATTAAATTATTCTCATTTTGCAGACGGGGAAGCTAAGGCACAAAGAAGTAACTTGCCCACTGTTACACCTACAGCAGCATTGCCTTTCATTCTTTTGAAATGAATTGATTCAACAAGGAAGCAAGAGGAAGTAGAAGGAATTAGGGCCAGGTTGTTGAGGCCTATCATGGGTAAATATACGGATTATCCTGTGCCTTAAGCCTGAATGTCAATAGCCAAAACGTTCTAAATTAAAGTCAGACAGCTGTGGAACATTCTAGAAAGAAAGAAAGAAAGAAAGAAAGAAAGAAAGAAAGAAAGAAAGAAAGGAAAGAAAAGAAGGAGAACCAATCCCCCCAGAGCATTTCCCTGCAATCACACTGAACTGTGCCAAGAAAAATTGTGAAATGGGAAAAAAGATTCCTTGTATCCCCAATAGTACATTCTTTGTCTTTGAGCTGTTTTACAACTGAATACTGATGGTAATGCAAATGATTTTTGTGTCCATAGAAATGCAAACTGTGTCCTGTGGAAATGCAATTGATTATTGCTTATAGATATTGACCAATTGATTTCAGCATTTCTTTTTTTATTTATTTTTATTTTTTAATTTTTATTTATTTATTTTTAAAGATTTTATTTATTTATTTGATAGAGGGAGAGAGAGCACAAGTAGGCAGAGAGGCAGGCAGAGAGGGAGGGGAAAGCAGGCTCCCCGCTGAGCAGAGAGTCTGATGCGGGGCTCGGGGCTCGATCCCAGGACCCTGAGATCATGACCTGAGCCAAAGGCAGAGGCTTTGACCCACTGAGCCACCCAGGCGCCACACAGCACTTCTTTTTTTAAAGATTTATTTATTTTAGAGAGAGAGGGTGAGCGCTGGTGAGTTGGGGGAGGGGCAGAGGGAGAGAATCTTCTAGCAGACTCCCCGTTGAGCACAGAGCCCAAAGACCTGGACCCCTGGGATCACAGTCTGAGCTGAAGGCAGATGCTTAACCCACTGAGCCACCCAGGTACCCTGATTTCAGCACTTCTGATAGGTTATAGATATGTTTTTAAAAAGAAATTTTCCTTTGAACTGGTTGTCACTTTGTACTAGTTCCCTAAATAATGAATTAAATAAAATCTCTGGCACGTTTGTTTTATATTTGTATGAAAGCCATCATTTTACTGTTGCAAAAAATTAATCTTAACAACAGCTTGTAGTTCCTGAATGTGCCCGTACCCCTTCCCAGGAGCTGTTTCCTCTTCATGTGATTGCTGCGTTCTCTTCTTCACCCGGGTCAAGGGTTGACAATCCCCAGGCCACAGGCCCTGTCTGTCCCACCAGCTGCTTTTGTAATGGCCTGCAAGTTTAGATGTGCTTTTACATTAGTAAGATGAAAAAATTCTCAAAAGAAGACTACTGTATCAAAAGAATAATAATAAAGGAAGAAGAATTTGTGGAACGAGGAAATGAGACAGAATGCCCATTTTCATGTTCATAAATAAAGCTGGAGGGAAATAGCTATATTGACTTGTTTACACACAGCTGTGGAGTCTCACTCCAATGACAGAGTTCAGAAGCGGTGAAAGAAAACACACCACCTGCAAAACCAAAAATAGTTACTATCTGGCCCTTTCCAGAAAACATCTGTTAACCTATTGCTATGGTTAACAATGGATCTTTGAGTTCCCCCCAAATTCATAAGTTGAAATCTTAACCCCCCAAAATGATAGCATTGGGAGGTGGGGCTTTGGAGAGATACTTAGGTCCTAAAGCTAGAACCTTCATGAATGCGATCAGTGACCATATTAGAGGCCCCACAGAGATCGCTGGCCCCTACCACCACAGGAGGGCACAGAAGTCAGCAGGCTGCAGTCAGGAAGAGGGTTTTCACCAGAAGCCAACCGTGAGGGCGCCCTGATCTCAGACTTCCAGCCTCCAGAATTGTGAAAAATTAGTTTTTTGTGAGTCACCCAGTCTCTGGTATTTTGGTACTGCAGCCTGAATGGACTAAGACACCCATGATCCATTTAACATCCCTAAGGTCTCAGCATGTCCTCTAGGACCCTCCCTCACTCTCTGGTTTGGGCTGGCTTTCCTGCCCTCCCCGCTCCCTGGCGGGGGTGTGGGTAACCTGCTGCACTTGCATCTATTCAGCAATCACCCTCCGAGGAGTGCTTACAGACTCCCTTACGCCTTCACATCCAGCCTGTGAATTGCCGGAGGATGTGGACTGTGTTTTGTTCATCCTTGCACGTCCAGTGCCCAAGAGAGTGCCCGGTTCACAACAGGCACTCCACATGTGTTGAATGAATGCTTCTCTCATCCTCTGAGCAAGCACGTCTCAACATTACAGCTTTCTGAGTAAGTCTTTAACAATCAGCTATCAACCTATTTTTATTTTTTATTTTGGGTGGTTAAAGCAGTAAGAACTAACCCATTTTAAAATGACAGAAATCAGTATTTCTTTTAATTCCCCTGAAAAGAAATTGCATAGGCAGGCAGCAGTGGAGGTAGAAGTAATGAAGATGAGCTTGTCGTGGTCTCACGCGGGGGACTGCACTCCATGAAGGTGGGATGTGGTGAGAGCACCTGCTGGAGAAGCTTTGGGGGCCGGGCCAGCTTTGACCCACATCCCAAGTTGGGCAGGGCGAGGCAGGTGGCGCAGCTCCTCGTAGTACCTTTCTTGTTTTCCATATCTTGTGTTATCTGTGGGATTCAAAGCCTTTCCTTCTAGTCTTCCCATGTCCATGAATTCATTGATGTTTTTCTGCTTTGTCCTTGCCATGTCAAGAAACTTCTCCCTCATGCCCGTGGCATCCTCTACCACTCCAAGTGTTTGAGCTATTCACTCCTTAGAGTCCAATATTCTGTTTTTTTCTGGCAGTTCTTTCCAATGCTCTGAATTTCCACTTTCAGAAGGCACTATGGGTGATAACAGCCAAGGGGTCGTGTTCAAGAATTAATTTGGAGTCAAGTCATTAAACAGCATAGGGAATGATGATATGGTTAGGAACGGTTTGCAGAAAACTATAAGCCTTTCTAGGGAGCTAAGCACTGTGCTGCTGTAAGTGTCCCCAACACTGGCAGGCATTCTTCCCTGAATCTGCTGATTCCCTTCCTCGGTATTCTGGCCTGAACGGTTCACCTTGTCTCGTTACAGGATTTGTCATCACTTGGATGACCTATGGGTTCTCTAGTCTCAAACCTGAGACCACGTGGAGTTTGATGCCACCTCCACCTACTATAAGCCAAGGCACAAATGTCAGTTCCTTGAGGGCAGAGACTTCCTTTCCTTCCTTTTGTAGGTGTCATACCTCTAGCATGTTGTGGGAGCCACAGAACGTGTTAGCTTGGCAGGACTAAGTTCCCATTTACCATGTGGTATGGGGGGAAGTGTGTCCCCCCCAATCCCTGAATTCATCTGAAGTCCTAGCCCCCCGTACTTCAGAATGACCGTATTTGGGAATGGGGTCACTGTTGATGTCATCAGTTAAGGTCATCCTGGAGTGGGATGGGCCCCTGACACAATAGGACTGGTGTCCTTACGAAAAGGAGAGATTGGGACATACGGAGGTGTGCACCCAAGGGGAACACCATGTGAAGACTAGAGTTATTTTGCTGCAAGCCAAGGGGCTGTGAGAAGCTGGGAGTGAGGCCTGGAATACATTCTTCTTGAGCATGGCCCTGTCAACATCTTGACCTTGGACTTCTAGTTCCTAGAACTACGAGACAATACTTTTCTGTTGTTTAAACTGCCCAGTTGGTGGTGCTCTCTGCCTTGGCAAACACATCTTGGCATCATACATTCATCCTTCTCCATAACCCCAGTATTGGGACTGGGGGTTTATTATCACTTACAAGTCACTGCCTTTTGGATTTGTCAATCTTGCTTTTTTTCCAAATTGAATGGCCCCCTATATTCTTTTCCTATCACTGCCATAACCAATTGCCATAAATTTTGGTGGCTTGAAACAGCACAAATAGATCACCTTACAGTTAGGAGTTTGGAAGTTCAGAGTCAGGGTCATCAGGCTAATGTCCAGACATTAGCAGGCCTGGCTCCTTCCAGACGCTCTGAGGCAGAGAATCCATGTCCTTGTCATTTTCAGCATCAAGAGGCTGCCCACATTCCATGACCCCCTGCTTGCTTCTCTGAAATCTCTTGCTTCTGATGTCATATCTACTCATCTGACCCTCCTGCCTCCCTCTTAAAAGGACACTGTGATTATATTTGGCCTACCGGATAATCCAAGATTATCTCCTCAGCTCAAGATCCTCAACTTAACCACATTTGCGAAGTCATCTTGATCATGTAACATAATGCAGTTCTAGGGATTAGGCTGTGGGCATCTTTGGGGGCCAGTATTCTGACTACCATGCCTCTTTCCATTCTTATCCTTTCTCAATTCCATTCATCTTCCAAGGTTCTCTTCTGGGACTCCTCTGCTCCAGCCCAGTGAAATCAGTTTCTGTCTCTGTCTCTCTATCCACTCCTATAGTGCCCCATCCTAGATCCCTAATTGTTGGGCATGAGATCAGCCTCTTTCTCTATTCTCTCTGAAGGTGACTTGAGTACAGAGCCCATTGCTTATGCTCCGCTGGCTCTCCTGAAACACTGCACATTGGCCATGCTCTCAAAGATGTGAAGATTGCCAAACTCTCTCTCTTCACAGATGACATGATACTTTATATGGAAAACCCAAAAGACTCCATCCTCAAACTACTAGAACTCATACAGCAATTCAGTAATGTGGCAGGATACAAAATCAATGCACAGAAATCAGTTGCCTTCTTATACACTAACAATGAACATATGGAAAGGGAAATTAGAGAATCGATTCCATTTACAATAGCACCAAGAACCATAAGA